>OZ023312.1:68206684-68210604 GCA_964007375.1 Ophion obscuratus | reverse complement strand
ATAAAGAACAACAAAATAATAACGAAATCGCGCACGCAAAATAGACCACCAAAGCAAGCGAATTTCATATAATAGATAAAATGAAAATATAATAAAATAAAAATAATTAAGAATAAAAAAGAAAGCAGAAAAACAAAAATAGCCCAAATCAGAAAATTAAAACAATATGCAGCCAAAATGTAACCAAAGAAAAAACCAAAATAAAAAACAAAATAGCCAAAAGGAGTCAAGCTCAAACCAAAGCTCTAGTCCCCCGAAAGACCCACTCAACGCCCCGCCAGCAGCTCATTACCGAGCAGATGCTCAAAAAATCGCAATTTAAAGATATCCAGCGAGGGAGAACTGGTTACACTCACCGGTAACGAGTGCCAAAGACGACTTGCCGACACAGAGACCGAGGTACAATAAATTGATGTCCTAGCGAAAGGGATGGGCAAAAGTGGAGGGAGGCAGTCTTTGCGACACGCGAATGCCCGGATTGGCTCTATTGAATAACTCCTGAATATAATCAGGTACGAAGTCATTTAGCACTTTATACGCTAGAATTCCCAGGAAGTACGTGCGTCTATTCCTTACTGAAAGCCATCTCAGCTGATGTCTGAAAGCCGTTACATGGGCATCCCTCCGCAAATTAAAGATAAAACGAATCCCACTATTTATGAGCCTTTGAAGCTTTATGTCAACCGTATCAGGGAGGTTGCAAAAAACAGTTGAACAATAGTCAAGTCGCGGAAAGATCAACGTGCTGATTAATTTTGCTCTTAAATCCGTGGGCAGAGAGTTTCGGTGATATTTTAACTTATGGAGAATGCCATGCACGTCACGCGAGATTTGAGCTATATGGCGCTTCACAGTAGGAGAAAAGCCCAAAAACCTGGCCAAAACCCCCAAAAATAAATTTTCGAAATAGGGTCAGTTGAGTAGTCATTCAGGTAGAGGACTAGTAACTGCATTCTATTGTGGAAGGGAAAGCCCTTTAAGTGTATACCTGCGCCGCAGCGTCAGTTGGCAGTTAGTGTTCGTGAAGAGTGTACGTGTCACGCGCTGACAGACGAAAATAACGCTGACTTCAAAAACCCATAACTTTAAAGTGACGGGTTTAATTTCAATTCTGCAACATGGATACGACTTCTGGAGGTATGTAGAACATGTTTTTACATCGGTTGAATCTAAAGTTTATGTATAAATGATTGAAATGTAGTATAGCCTTCGGCATAAATAAAATTGAATAATTTTGAAAACTTATATTTTCACGGTCCGAAAAGTTATATATTTTGTCACATTTTGCAAAGCTCCTAGTCTCGGCCTTTAGTTTAATGTATAAGCTTTCGAAATTTACAAGAGTTACCTGCGGAAAACGTGCGTCTTGTCCGTTATGATTTTTTTCGCATCGTGCGGTAGCCGAGCGTGCACGCGGCAATATTGAGCAGCCTCTGCGCCTCTACCTGAGAATGGGTGAAGTAGCATCATAACGGACAAGACGGCTGTTATACGCTTGAAATAAATTATTTTAATATATATGTATGTGTATATATATATATAAATTTTCTGTGATTTAATTATGATATATACGTATGCATATATATATATACATATTAAAATCAACCACATAAAAATTTCTTAAATATGAATGAAATGTTATAACATTCAAATAAAATATTTGAATATATATATATTATATAGTAAGCAAAGCTTTCTTTTAACCAAATCCATGTCAATATTTTCTGTCTAATTTTTTTTAAATTATTTCAATTATTGCGGTTATTAATTTGGTAAAATAATGTACATTGTTCAAGTTTTTGTATTAATTGAAAATTTTATCTTTTCCTTTAACACCAATTTTCTACAATTTTATGTCTTTATTACAGGATCCGGTTACAAAGAATTGGCGCTGACAAGGAAAGAAGTATTTCTGATAATCAGCGAGCATTTATCCGATAAATTCGCTTCCTTGATCGAATTTATGGTAGAAAAAATTTCCAAGGACACCGGACGTACAGTTGTAGTGCCTGAGGACTCGAAACAGACTTTTTCGATACTCTTCAATCAAATGAGAACGAGGTGGCAACAAGCTCACAGAAAATCCTGTGTATTTTTCAAGAATAACGGTGAATGGCTTAGCAAGCAGGTATGTTTGCCGCACCTACAGACACTGTAGTAACAAGCCCGGGTAATACGGGCGGCCACCCGTCCCTTGAGTTTACAATGTCCAGTGAAAGATCTAAACGAAGGAAGACCCAAGATATTCGTACATCGTTCAACTCGGTCGAGTTAGCATACGCTACTCAGATGAGCCTTCGCTCTTCAGGACAATCCGACGCCGCAAAAGTTATTAAGGACGTAACAATGACGAGTCCTTTAAGAGCTTCCAAGTATCGTAAAGCTTACTCAGCAACGGATGAAATTACTTTATCCGAAGAGGCTGCACTTTCCGCTATGATTGAATATAAATTCTCCAAGAGTACTTACCAGGGAATGAGAAGATTAGGGAAGGAAAATAACTGTAAGCTATATCCGTCTTACGAAAAAGTGATGAAAGCAAAAAAGCGTTGTTATCCACCACGTGATGCAATCAGGATTACAGAGAGTAGTGCAGAAGTCCAACTACAGGCACTATTAGATCATACAGTTGAACGTATTTTACTCGTCCAAAATGTACTCATTCAAAGATTAACTCCAGATAATGTTCGTAAAATGGACTTGATTTGCAAGTGGGGTTGCGATGGAAGTTCTGGGCAAAGTGAATATAAGCAGACGTTCAGTGATGACAGCAAATCTGATGCGCATGTATTCTTTACTTCAGTCGTGCCATTACAACTCGTGTGTTATGATCAACAATCGAAGGAAGAAATAGTTGTTTGGAAGAACCCCAGACCCTC
This sequence comes from Ophion obscuratus, assembly GCA_964007375.1. Classification (NCBI taxonomy): domain Eukaryota; kingdom Metazoa; phylum Arthropoda; class Insecta; order Hymenoptera; family Ichneumonidae; genus Ophion; species Ophion obscuratus. Next base: position 68,207,725 of record OZ023312.1, on the reverse strand, counting down.
GTCTCCACGATTTTGTAGACCGCTTAGACTACTGTTTCTACGCGAAGACACAGAGTCAACACTTAATGAAGTCCAAATTGTTGAAGAACAAATAAAGTCACTTCGTCCATTCGAAAGTGTAATAGATGGAAAAGAAATCTCCGTAATGTACAAGTTGTTGTTCACCATGATAGATGGTAAAGTTTGCAACGCTGTATCATTGACGAAATCTGCTCAACGGTGCTATTTGTGTGGAGCAACCAGCAAAGATTTTAATGCCATCGACACTGTATTGCAAAGGGAAATCAATGAAACAAATTTGAAGTTCGGATTGTCGACGCTGCATGCGTGGATACGGTGCTTCGAGTATTGCTTACACGTGTCTTACAAACTCGGCATTAAAAAATGGCAAGCTCGAAGTGCCGAAGAAAAAAAAATTACCCAGGAACGCAAGAGGGCCATTCAAGAAGGATTCAAGAAGCAATTGGGTCTAAATATCGATCGCCCAAAGCCTGGATACGGCAGCAGCAATGATGGCAACACAGCTCGGCGATTCTTTGAAAATTCGACGGTTTCCGCTGCGATAACGGGGGTCAACGAAGAAGTTATTAAACGCTTGTACGTAATCCTACAAGTTATATCGTGTGGCCACGAGATAAACTGTGAAAGATTTGAACAGTATGCTATTGAAACGGCAAGAAAGACCGTTGCATTATACCCTTGGTACTCCATGCCTACTTCGGTGCACAAACTATTAATTCATGGTCCAGTGATAATAACTCATCCTCTATTACCAATCGGCCAATTATCCGAAGATGCTCAGGAAGCTCGAAACAAAGACATCAAACGATATCGAGAAGATTTTGCGCGAAAAAGTTCCAGGGTTAAAACTATGGAAGATGTTTTTCATCGGCTCTTAGTTACTTCTGATCCGTACATTTCAAGTGTCAGAAGACTACCACAGAAGAAGCTGAAGAGTTTGTCGCCGGAAGCTGTAGCGATGTTGATCGCTCCTAAAGTGACTGCTGCAGCAGACGAATTTTGCGCCGAGATTGAAGCCGT
>OZ023312.1:67791684-68201684 GCA_964007375.1 Ophion obscuratus | reverse complement strand
AGAATGGAAGATTTTACCCTGTACGTGTATACGATTCTTTTCTCTATCTCCAATAGTTTAGCCGTAAATTAGAAAAAAAAATTCACACCAATACTATAAACGCGCGTGACGACATAGGTCGTGTTCGTTGGGTCTCATCATTTTGATACGAACAAGTGCGCATGTGCATAATGATGCGCAACGCGCAACTGCGCAACGAAACGTGCGCATCATCAAATGATGCGCACGTTTCGTTCAGTCGCGCACAAATTATGCGCATGCGCAATAAAAATGATGAGACCCAACGGACACGACCATAGAGAAGATTGAAGACCACTTGTACCTAACCGCCCCTTACTCTCACGCCGGCGCACTGCACGAGCTTGGGCCGACGGCCTCCGAAAGTCGAACGGCTATCTTCGGCAGCGTAGTATATATAGCTAAGCTGTCGGATTGTGAAGACTCCGCTACCGGTTATATTTCCTTTCGCACGAAATCCATCGGGACTATGTTTTTCACCTGACAGCTCTCCGGCGCTTCGGCACGGGCTAAACCAGAAAATGAGCGATAGGAATTCTAGAAATACCGCTGTATATGAATTTTTTTAATATATGTATCAATAAACATTGATATACCAAAATATTAATTTTTTATTTATGATAAGGCATAAACATTAAGCCGTAACCCCAACCGTTTTTTATTTTCCGATCTTCAATTAATATTTTAATTAACAATAAATCACATTTATTATCTTATTAATTTTAATAATTATATCAATCTTCTTTTTATTTTACACACTTATTATTCTTTCTTTAGGCTTATGAAAAAATGATCTTAAAAATTAACCTATTTTATAAAGTTTTAATATTAATAATATAATTAGTTTATTCATAACTTTATTCATCACCTCATTAAATTTATGAATGTTAAATAATTGAATTATTTAACATTTTAAGTTAAAAAACTATTAATCTTCAAAATAAAAATAAAAATTTACTTTCAAATCTTAAAAATGTTATAGTAAAGAATTAATCTTTTAAATGAATTTACAATGTATTACTCAAATAAACTTAAAATTTTCATTACCAATATATCTTTAAATTTGCAATAGTTTTGTTTAACTAAAATTTCATTGTAGAATGATTATTTTCCTACTAATCATAATGATATTGGAATTCTTTATTTCATTTTGGGAATATTATCCGGTATAATAGGATCTTCTTTAAGTTTATCAATTTGTATAGAATTCGGTAATTCTGGTTACTTAATTAATAATTATCAATTATATAATTCCATCATTACACGCCGTGCATTCATTATTATTTTTTAATAGTTATACCTATAATAATTGGAGGATTTGGCAATCGAATAATTTCTTTAATATTAGCATCCCCAGATATATCATTTCCACGAATAAATCACTTGCGATCTTGACTTTTACCTCCTTCTATTAATCTATTAATTATAAGAAACCTCTTTCACTAAATTTATATCATGAAGGAATATCATATGATATAGCAACTTTCTCTCTTAATCTCACAGGATTGTCCTCAATTATAGGAGCAATTAATTTTATTACCACAATCATAAATATAAAAAATGTTATATTGTTCTTTGTTAAATGTGTTTTTAATAAATTATTGTATTTTCATGATTGATATATTTTTTTCAACAAATTATTGTATTTTTATGATTAATATTTTTGACTGGCACAGCCTTTTCGGCTTTTTACAAGGCTCCACTACTTATATGTCCACCACTCTACCCTTGTTCTTTCTCTCCATCATCCCCTCCCCTTTCCTTTGCGGCCGCAGCCTACTTCTTCGTCCGTATCGTATTCACCATGCATATCTCATGTTTTCGCCAGTCATGGGCATAGGGAAACTGCCGAAAACCTATACCGATACAGTCGGTCCCAAGTTCGCCCCCAGTTATGAAAATAATCGCCTTTTGCCGAGAAAATGTCGAAGAAAAACATTTCCTGACGAAAGTACGCGACTGGGATTCCAACCCGCGACCCCCCGATCCACTGGCGCGCAACGCTAAACACCGAACCAACGCATCGCGTTTTTTTTTATGATTAATATTAATTACAACGATTTTATTATTACGAGCTGTTTCTGTATTAGCATGGGTTAACACTTTACTTTTAACAGACCGACATTTCAATACAATTTTTAATCCATCAGGTGGACGATATCCAATTCTATACCAACATTTATTTTGATGTTCTGGACATTCTGAAGTTTATATTTTAATTTTACGAAGATTTGGTTATACCATATTATTTCCCATATTTGGATTTGGTAATACCATATACTTTCCCATATTTGGTTTCCCGTATAATTTTAAACCAAAATGAAAAAAAAGAAACTTTTTGTTCTATTCGTATAATTTATGCAATATTAGCTATTGGATTTTTAGGATTCATTGTATGATCTCATCATATATATGTAATTGACATAGATACTCGAGCTTATTACACTTTAGCAACTATACTGATTGCAATCCCTACAGGAATTAAAGTGTTTAGATAATTAGCGAAACGTCCATGGATCAAAAATAAAATTTCATCCTTCAAACCTTTGAAGATTAGGATTTGTATTTTTATTTGTAATTGTAGGATTAAATGGAGTAATTCTAGGTAATTCATCAAGCGATATTACTTTACATGATATTTATTATGTAGTAGCTCATTTTTATTTTATTTTATCGCTGGGAGCTGTATTTGCTATTATAGGAGGTTTTATTTATCGATATCCATTAATGAGGCCTAAGATTACATAAAAAATTATTAAAAATTCAATTGTATAGAATATTTTTCGAGTTGATTTAACTTTTTCCCCCAACGATTACAGAGTCTAAATGGAATACCTCGACGATATTCTGATCATCCTGATTCATATATAACTTAAAATATTTTTTCGTTTATAGGATCATTAATTTAAATATTAAAAATTATATATTTTATTTTTCTAATATGAGAATGAATATCACCTCAACGATTAAATCTTTTTTCAATGTATACAATTTCTTTAATTGAATGATTAAGAATATTTGACCCCTCATTAAATTCCTTTAATATATCATAATTAATTCACTCTAAATAATGAAATTGCTACCTAATCAATCATTAATATACAAGATGCTAATTCACCATTTATAGAAAACTTCAAACAAATTTATGATCATTCATTAATAAAGTTATTGCTTATTACGATTATAATTATTTATATTATTTTTTCCCCATTGATCAATAATTTGAATAATAAGTTAATTCAACAAAATCAAAATAGTGAAATTGTTTGAACATTAATTCCGATATTAATTTTCATTTATCTAGCAATTCATTTATTAAACGTTTCATATTCAACAGATGAAATTTATATATCAACTCTAACAATTAAATCTATTCGATATCAATGTTACTGATCTTATAAATATTCAGATTTTAATCAAATTAAATTTCATTTATTTATAATCAATAATAATTATATGAAGGTAAATAATTTCCGTTTATTAGATGTTGATAATAATATCATTATTCCATATAAAAATCAAATTCGTATATTAATTAATTCTTCAGATGTAATTCATTCCTAAACTGTTCTATCATTACGTGTGAAAATTGATTCCATCCCTGGCCGAAGTAATCAAACTTTAATCAATATAAATCTATCTCGATTATATTATGGACAATGTTCTAAAATGTGTGGTATAACTCATAGATTTATGCCTATTGCAATTGAAAGAAATAATCATGAACATTTTATACAATGAGTTATTTCTTATCCATTTTCATTGGATGACTGAATTTAAAGTTTTGATCTCTTAAATGAATAAATAGTAATTAAAATTACCTCTAATGAAAGAAATGAGTTGAAATATAACATTAAAATGTCATTTTCAAATTAATAAAATCATATTTTTTATATTCCACAATTATCACTATACAATTGATTGACTTCAAGTATAATTTGATCCAGATTGAAAAAATATTAATTCGTATAATAATGAAAATTCGAAAAAATGTATGTTAAAATGATAAGAAATTTATTATCTATTTTTTATTCTAATGCGAATTCAATAGTTGATTTAAATTGAATTTCTTCTATTCAAATTTTGTTATTATTTCAATATTATTTCGAATAGTTGATGGTCGATTAATGAATTTTTAAAATTTTATTTGAATAACTTTATTCAAAGAATTAAACATTATTTTAGTGAAATAATTCATTTGTTTTAATATAATTTATTTATCTATTTTATTTATATTAATTTTAAGAAATTATTTTATATATTTTTCACAAGTCCCATATATTTTTCCAAGTTCAAGACATTTAATTTATTCAATTGATATTTCCCTCCCATTTTCATTTGGTTTAATAATTTTTCTTTGATTAAACAATACAAACTTTGCATTTACACATGTAATCCCCCAAAAGAGCCCCTTTTTTAATACCTTTTATAGTTTTAATTGAAACAACTAGAAATATCATTTGTCCTTTATCTTGATAAATTCGATGATCAGCAAATATATTTGCAGGATATTCACTTTTAACTTTAATAAAAGAATCAGCTATTTCATCAATAATAATTTTATAATATGTTATTATTTTAACACAAATTATTTTATTAACATTAGAATTTAGAGTTTCTATCATTCAATCTTATGTCTTTACTGTATTAAGAACTTTATACACAAAGAGAACAAATTATGTTAAAACCATTATTAACCAAAATTTCTCATAACCATCCTTTCCATATGGGCGTTTCGACTGATAGAGCTTGATCTTTAAAAAGGTACTTTTCTGTACGTCGTTTCAACGAAATGTTCTATTTCTGCTCTTTTTATTTCAGTGTAAGAAATATTAGCAAGTAACGGATTTGTCATTTTCTATACCCTACCTAACCCCCTCGAAGACACCCGATTGGTCCCGAGGACTCTCGAGCCGAGCTGTTGGTTGGCGCGCCGCGCCGGCGAGAGGGGCAGCCGCTAACGTATCTCTGGGCTGCCGAAAATACCCGATCGAACGTCGGGGACCCCCGAACGAAGCGCGGTAGCGGCCATGCGAGAGCGAGAAAGAGAAGAGGTACCAGCGATACTCGTATCTCTCGATTTCGTCACGGCCGTGTGCCTCACGTGTTGATAGTATTGGTGTGAATTTGTTTTTCAATTTTACGGCTAAACTATTGGAGATAGAGAAAAAACATAGTATACGCCTACGAGGTAAAATCTTCCATTCTACAACTTTTGTTCAAAAATTTTTTGCGATGTCTTTTTCGTTCTCGAAATAATGCATAGTTTTCGGTTCTTAACCCTTTTCTTCACTGTTAATAGTTAAAATTCCTAGAAATTCGGATTCCCCGGGTAGATTAACATAGTAATACGTGTTTCACTAAGCGGTCGCAAAAATTGTCGACTTTGGCTACTTTTGACTGGACTAAAAGAGACCGTGTGATGAAGCACGAAAAGCGTTAGAAAAAGAAAGACCGCGCGAGACGTGAGAAAAACTAGTGGGAGAGAGAGCGAGCGTGAGGCCAGAGAAATCGTAGTGAGAGAGAAAGACAGCGCGAGACGTGAGAAATGGTAGTGGAAGAGAGAGACAGAGAGTGAGAGAGCGCGAGCGCGGCAAGAGCGACGGGTAGACGGAAGGACACAGCGCGAAGCGAGAGAAACGGTAGAGGAAGAGAAACAATAACAATTTTGAAAAAGATTACAATGCTTGGCATACTATTAACTACAATTATCAACAATAATGCACTAACACAAAAAATTAAGGGCGCAAGAAAAGTTGACCATTTTTTTTCGTGTTTTTCGAAAGGCTGTAACTTCATCAAAAATGGTCGTACAAAAAAAAAGGATTTTGAAGCTTGAAGTTTCTAGTTTCCTGTTCTGATGATGGTTTTTTTGTTGAGAATCACTGATTGCGAAGTCGGAAGAAACATCACGACAAAAACCATTTTGCAAATTTTTTCGTTTTTCAAAGTTCTGCACGGGTTTCGGAGATTTTTTTCGGATTTAACCAATATCAAGGTCATTGAGCCCATTCAATTCACTTAAATTTGCTTTTGGAACTCAGGTCGTACGGGCATTCGACCGGCAGTTGGGGAAACGTGAATACCTACTCTACAAGCTCTGATTATTATTGTATTGAATTTGTTTTTTTTTGCCTTCAGTTTAAAAAAAGTACAAACAGCGATGTTTTCTTGGTTTTTATATAATCCACCGCTACTTTGCAAATATTGCGATAAACACTAATGTTTATGGACGGTCATTCAGCTCAATACGTCCGCAAGAGCCATGTAAAATTTCAAATTGATCCGTTCATCGGTCTTTCTTGCCCGATGGACCAAAACTTGAAGAAAAAAATTAAAGGAGCAAGTTTCCTCCTTCTCAGACATCATTTCATGATTAGGAGGAAAAAAAAACTTTTCATCACTTTTCGTACAATTGGGTATTGAGTACACATTGAATGTTGGAAAAAAACCCTGAAAATCATATTGACTAAACATTTTCAGGGTTTTATTATGTAAATGTTATATTATGTAAAAGTTATATTATGTAAATGTCAAACAAAATTTCAACTTTGTTTTTATTAAAAAAAAATTTGATAGACATTTTTTTAGTAATTATGATTTTCAGGGTTCTTTTTCCAACATTTAATGCGTACTCAACACTCAATTGTACGCAAAGTAATAAAAATTTTGTTTTTTCCTCTTAATAATCATGAAATGATGTCAGAGAAAGAAGAAACTTGCTCCTTTTATTTTTTTTTTAATTTTGTTCAATCGGGAAAGATCGATGACCGAATCAATTTGCAATGTTGCATGGCTCTTGGGAACAGATTGAGCTGAATTACCGTCCTTGAACATTAGTGTTTATCGCAATATTTGCAAAATAGCAGTGGATTTTATAGAAACCAAGAAAACATCGTTTTTTTGTACTTCTTTTAAAACTGACGGCAAAAAAACAAATTCACTACAATAATAATCAGAGCTTGTAGAGTATGTATTCACGTTTCCCCAACTGCCGGTCGAATGCCCATACGACCATTAGTTCCTGAGATATCGATGACTGAAAGGAAAAGGACGTTTTTTCATTCAAAGGCCGATATCTCAGGGAAAAATGGTCGTGCGGAGATAAAAAAAACAAATTGAAGTGAATTGAATGGGCTCAATGACCTCGATATTCGTTAAGTGCGAAAAAAAAATCCGAAATCCGTGCAGAACTTTGAAAAACGGAAAAATTTGCAAAATGGTTTTTGTCGTAATGTTTCTTCCGACTTCGCAATCAGTGATTCTCAACAAAAAAAAACCATCATCAGAACTGAAAACTAGAAACTTAAGCTTCAAAATCCTTTTTGTTTTGTTCGACAATTTTTTATGAAGTTACAACCTTTCGAAAAACACGAAAAAAATGGTCAACTTTTCTTGCTCCCTTAATTCTTTGTGGCAGTGTATTTCAAAAAAATTATGGACAAATTGTGTAAACATAAATAATTGTAGAACAGGTTTTGAATCAGTTCTTTTGTTTCAATCGATCAAGATTTGTTCGAGTTATGAGTCCAGCTGACTTGAAAAATGTTGTTTCGAGAGAATCGCTGTACAGCCGTCATTTTGTTTTATATTACTTTGAAAAAAATAGTGCATACAGTTGATGATATGTACAATAAAGGACCTTTTTCAGAATTGTGATTTATGCTATTGTCCCGCTAAAAAAATTCCCAAAATATACTTTTTTCCCCGGCTACAGTGGCCTTGCCCCTTAAAAATGGCATTTCCTATATTTTCTGCGAAATTGTAAGTGAAAATCAGTGTTGTATAACGAATTTTGAGATTCGGGAATCATCATTTAGGTCTATTTCGCCTCGCCTGCCAACATATAGGGATGCTTTTTTATCGGATGTGATCCAACTTCCTCCCGTAATAATGAATTTAGTATCAAGAACTTCTAAAGAAGCTGTTTGGATAAGCTGTAGGAAATTTTATAGAGAACAAGTTTTTTACGTATATCTGAAACTCATAAGACACGGATGTTATACGATGTATAAACATTTTTTTTAATATGTTCGATTTTGTATTTTGCAATAATCAAAAAAATTCCTCGACTTTGGAATGATAATAATTCAAGGATTATGCTCCATAAATTTTTGATTAGTTATCAGTCCAATCCGGACTTGGAGAAATGTTTTAAAAGAGTTTGTTTATATGATATGTTCATAAATAATTTGTTTATATCTGCAAATAATTGTTCTACAGACTCAATGCGAACATTTTCTCGAACGTTATGGCGAACGCAAGCAACGACAGAGAAAATGCTTGCTCTCACTCGCACTAATTCACCACCGTAGTAACTTACGTGGGAACACAAACGGATGTTACTGCGAGTGAAAGAAGAGTCATCGATATCTTTGTCTCACTCATAGTATATATATAAACTGTTGGAGGTCTGCTCGGAAGGGGGAGGAAACGCGAGATCACAAACACAAAAAGGCCAGTTGAAACACAACGTCTTTATTAGTACACGGTTGGACAAGGAATGAATGGCAAAGAAAAATAACAAGGATCGAAGGAGCCGTCGCTAGGAGACGAAAAAGAGACGCCCGAATAAGTTGATGCTCGGACAGCTCACCTTCCATGGAATTAGATAGGGGTGAACCGAATAGATCCGAATCACGATGAGATTGTTGTTGGATCGAATTAAGCAACAACACTCCCCCTCGATCCGACATGCGGTCTACACTTGATTGTCAGCCATCCCCAAAAGGTTTAAGCATTTCTTTAATTTTGGAGCAGGGACCATTTTGGTCAACATGTCCGCTGGCATATTGGCGGTTGATGCATATTCAACCTTGAGGCTCCCGCGATTCAAAACTTCACGTATGTAGTGGTGACGAATATCGATATGTTTGGTGCGATTATGAAAGACGGGATTTTCAGCTATCTTCCGTGCGCCGTTATTGTCGCAGAAGATCGTGACTTTATCCTTTTCAGATTCGTTTAGGTCGCTTATGAAACACTGCATATACGTGGCTTGTTTAGCTGCCTCTGTCAAAGCCATGTATTCGGCTTCCGTAGATGACAACGCCACTGTTCGCTGCTTCCGTGACTCCCAAGCCACAGGATTACCTCCAAGGACAAATACATACCCTGTATAGGACTTTCTGTCGATAGGGCAGTTGGCCCAGTCGGAGTCGACGTAGCCTTTAACGGTATTTCCATCTCTTCTGTATTTCAGTCCTAGTTTCACTGATCCTTTCAGATAGCGAAGTACTCGTTTCGCCGATGTCCAATGCGTCACGTCGTAGCAGGTCCCGAATTGGCTGAGGTAGCTCACAGCGAATGAAATGTCTGGTCTGGTGCATGTGGCGATGTACATCAACGAGCCGATTAGTTCACGATACGGGAATTCCTTCGATTCATTTTCCGTTTCGTTGCTTCGTTCCAACTTGATGTTCGCATCCAATGGAGTAGAAACTGAGTTGGCTTCTGACATTCCGAATCTCTCGAGGATGTCGTGTATATATCTTGTTTGTCTCATGGATATGCCGGTGTCGTCCTGGTGAAATTCTATTCCGAGACAATACTTTAGGCGTCCAAGATCCTTTATTTCCAGTTTTGCTGATAGGAATTTCTTTAGTTTCGCGATTTCGGATACGTTCTCCGAGGCTATGATTATGTCGTCGACGTAGATTGCAATGATTACGAGGTCGTTTCCGTTGTTCTTGAAGAAGATGCAAGGGTCTGCGCCAGATTTCTTGGCTCCGAACTTGTCCAGGATGTCACACAAACGGTCGTTCCAACAGCGTCCAGCCTGTCGTAGACCGTATAGTGCCTTGTTTAAGAGACATACTTTGTCCCCGTTCCGCAGTTCCTTGAGGGTCTGTGTAGCTTTCCGTTGGACGTCATCGCGATTCGATTTTGTCTCTGCTAGGATCTCCAATCCCTTCTGAATGTGTTTAGGCACTTCCATTAGGATTTTTTCGTTAAGCGTGCCATTTAGGTAGGCTGTTGTTACATCCAGTTGCTCGATGATCATCTTTCGTTCCGCCGCGAGAGCTATTACGATTCGAATTGATTCGATGCGTGCCACTGGTGCAAAAGTGTCGTCAAAGTCGACGCCGTGACGTTGAGCGAAACCTTTCGCCACTATACGGGCCTTGCGACGTTCGAGAGTTCCGTCTTCTTTATATTTGTTGCGAAGCACGACTCTACTTCCAATCACAGTCGCGTCGTCGGGTCGATCAACCAGTTGCCACGTATTTGTTGTTAAAATTGAAGTAAGCTCGCTTGCGATTGCGTCATGCCATTCGTCGGCTTCGGGATTACGCATGGCCTGATTGATCGACACTTCTGTCAGATACACATTTTCTTCATGTGCGACTGCGATGTCGGCTTGATGATATGATTTCTTGGGTCTTCCCCTGAGCCCTGTTCGTAACAGTTTTGGTCTTCCGCGACCTCGCGTTGAAGGGTTTGGCTCCATTTCGTTTTCTTCATTTTCATTTTCAATTTCTTGATTGGGTATGGTGGGAATCTCCATGTGTGGGTCCCCGTGCGCGATTTGTTCCGGTCGAAATTCAACTTCGATACCTTCTACTTCCGATTCGCTCGACTCGGGTAGGCTTTCGTTGTTGTTGACCGCGGGTGGCGTAATTTCCGCATTTGTGAACATTACGTCCCTTGCTATTTCGATCTTCCTTTCCTTGGGTAGCCATACACGATAGGCTTTGGACGTCTCGCTGTATCCTACAAAGAAACCTTCTCTCGATCGTGGTTCGAATTTCCCTATTCCAGGCTCACGTTTTAAGGTTAGGACGCCACGCCCGAACTCTTGAAAGTAGCTCACGTCGGGGATCGTTCCTTTCCACGATTCGAAAGGGGTCCTCCCGGCGAGACGATCGGTTGGACAGCGATTTCGAATGTAATTAGCCGTATTTATCGCTTCAGCCCAAAGGTAGGTAGGTAACGAGGACTGTATCAGCAGACACCGAGCCATTTCGAGGAGTGTTCGGTTCTTTCTCTCGGCAACACCATTTTGCTCCGGTGTATGAGAGACGGTAAGTCTTCGTCCGATCCCGTTCTCGTTCAGGAATGCATCAAACCTCTCATTGCGATACTCTCGGCCGTTGTCAGATTGCAGGTATTTGACTCGACGTCCGGTTTGATTCTCCACGAACGCTTTGAACTCTCCAAAAGCCTGAAACACGTCGCTTTTGTTTTTGAGGAAGCGTACTTCGCACCATCTTGATGAGTCGTCGATAAAGGTAGCGAAGTATCTGGAACCTCCAATTGACTTCAACCGAATGGGGCCGCAAATATCCGAATGAACTACTTCGATAATCTCAGTCTTTCGTTCGGATTTCTTTGGGAAAGGAGATCGGGTCATCTTACCTTTCGCACAGATTACACATGAAGTGTCATTCGGTGGGCCTTCCAGCTTCAATCCGTGGATTGCTCCGTTTCGGTGGCAATTAACGAGGTCGTGGTAGTTCAGGTGACCCATTTTCCTGTGCCAAGTTTCCGTGGGTGATGACCTTTCGTTGTCTCCACTGTCTAACGCAGCGTTTGCGTTGGTCTCTAGTTCTTCGTTCTTCACCAGGTATAGTCCTCCTTGATTACGCTCGGCGTATAAGCTTGATTTCCAATTTTCATCGACGACAGTGGCGCCGCTCTTGTCGAAAAGGACTTTGTGCCCTTTGTCGCAGATTCTTCCGACTGATAGGAGGTTCCCCCGCAATTCTGGAACATGTAAAGTGTCGCTCAGTTTTACTTGTTTTGTGGCACCATTCACGTTCACGGTCAAATACGTCGTTCCGCGGCCCTTGATCTGTGCCGATGCGTTGCTGGCGAGGTTCACTTTTCCGACGGTCGATTCCGTTAGGATCTCGAATCTTGTTTCGTCCCCGCACATGTGTGCTGTGCAGCCACTGTCCAAGCACCAGTCACCGCAAGAGTTGGTGGTTTCCGCTTGAGAAGCTTCTTCGTTCTTCGCTTCGTTGATGTGCGCGTTGCTTGTGGTTGCGTAGAAACTTACGTCATCAGCTACATTCGCCCTATCCATGTCTCTCGATGATTCATGACATTCGGCGGCTTTATGTCCGATCTTGTGACATCGGTGACACTTGAATTTAAACGGTTCCTTCTTTTCTTGAGCTCTATAGTTCTTCTTTTGTTCTTGGTCCGTTCTTCTCGCCGCATCTTTGTTCCTGTTAAAACGTTTCTTTGCGAACATCGCATTTGTCGTCTTTTCTTGACTTTGATGCTTCCTCGCATCACTTTCCTCCAGGATCTTTATCCTAAGAACTTCGGTGGTAGGTAGTGTGTCGCGCGACTCGATTGCACACCTAAAATTCGCAAAGGACGCGGGGAGACTGTGCAATAGCATGATTGACAACAAGTCTTGGTTGATGCCGACGCTCATCTCATTCAATTTATCGACGGTGTCGAAAAATTTGGCGACGTGCTCGCGTACTTCATCACTTTCCTGCATGCGATGGTATGTTAATTGCTTTATTAACGTTGACATTCGCGCGGGCCCCGAGGATTGGTAAACCGATTGCAATTTCAACCATAATTCGCGCGAAGTGTCACAACCTTTTATTTGCTTCAGTTCTGATGACTTTATCGAAAGTATTATATCCGCTTTCGCTTTGCCATCTTCTATCTCCCACCTTCGTGCATTCTCGGCGGAATTCGTATCGTTGGCTGTGATCCTGGGTTTTGGTGTTTGTCCGTTCACATATCCCCATGAGTCATTCTTCGTCAGCAGCGCCTGCATTTGGATCTTCCATGTATCGTAATTTTCCCGATTTAGTAACTCGATCCTCACTGAAGTCGACGATGCCATCCTCCTCCTCGGGGTGTGCCACTCTCACTGATTCCTTTGCTATCGTTGCAAGTCAACGTGACTTTTCAATTTCACTACCGATTAGTGTTCGTGTTCCTTCTCGGATTTCACAAACGGTCCTGGGCCCATAACCTGTTGGAGGTCTGCTCGGAAGGGGGAGGAAACGCGAGATCACAAACACAAAAAGGCCAGTTGAAACACAACGTCTTTATTAGTACACGGTTGGACAAGGAATGAATGGCAAAGAAAAATAACAAGGATCGAAGGAGCCGTCGCTAGGAGACGAAAAAGAGACACCCGAATAAGTTGATGCTCGGACAGCTCACCTTCCATGGAATTAGATAGGGGTGAACCGAATAGATCCGAATCACGATGAGATTGTTGTTGGATCGAATTAAGCAACAACATAAACTCATCTATTTATATCTCACTCGCCCAAACTGAGCACGAAAGAACAATCGTTGTGAAGATGCTAAGTCTCACTCACACAGATGGAGCAATTGAAATATGTAAAAAATAAATTTGAAAATATAAAAATTTCAAAAGAAATGTGGTAATTCAGTGGACAAGGTACCCTATAAGAAACGGGGCGCTCCGGATTCGTGTCCGGTATTCTGCTTTTTTTGTCGTTAGAACTGCACGTTCTTATAATAAATTATTTGAATTATTTATTACTATTTGATGCATTTATTTATATTTTCTCCTTCCGAAATCGTCGTCCACGTTCCCTCCTCTAGGCCGGGCAAAAATGAAACCATTCACTTTGTTGAAAAATTTCCGAACCTACATTTTTTAGTGTGTATACCTTTTCTGGCTACCTTTTTCCTTATTGTATTCTATTTGAAAATTGAAAAAAAATACTAAAAAAACAAAAACATTTTGTAAAAATAAATATTACTTTTTAGAAAAGGTATACAAAAACTTTTAAAAAGAAAATGAATTTTGTATTCAATTGTCCTTGGAGAAACTAGTCGAAATTTGTAAAAGAACATGGTGGTAGCTGGATTCATTTAGAAAATATTCGAAATGCTGCATGAGTGCGAGTAGCATTTTGTCTTACAATAATTTGGCCTTAAAAACTTCTGTCATGTCATGTTACAATAATTGGCCTTAAAAACTTCTGTCATTAAATCAACAAGGGAAATAGGTTTAGAATTGAGAGTATCACTTACCTTGTAAGACCTCAAAAGATTCACTTTTCAATATCCTTTTGAACTGACAACACTCAAACATCGTTTGTAGTTTCATTTTAATCAATCGTCAATGTCAAGATGTATATGAGCCATACCACCAAATAATGCACATAAATTCGGCCTCGAAAAATTAAACATCTTATTTGTTTGATGTTTCGACAAGTTATGTATAAAATGAAAGGTTCATCGAATAAAAAAGGTCTTGTCAATCAATGAATACCTTTAATAACTTATAAAATATTTTTACCAGGACATATTTCCATCGTATTTAACTTGTTTAGAAATGCTTAAGGATGTATGCAGGAGACTTTTCGGATGAACATTTTATTTGATGAAAATGATTGTACTTCGTGATTTAATAAAAATCTTTAAACGTTCAGCAACAATTGGCATGCTTAAACAACAATAATCAACATTAGTATCACTCAAAAGTTATTACCAAATTGTTTCAACAATTATTTATTTAATAACATTACGCTTATGAGTTATTTCATAACGCTTATGAGTTATTTCAAAAATTTTCTACGATTTTGAAATTCCCTTTTTCAAATGTTTAGAATGGCCGTATTTATGCATTTTTCAGCCTAGTGTTTTTGAAACTTTGCAAAACTAATGGTAAACCTGTCCACGAAAACATATCCAAAATTTACATTTTTTAGTTTATATATCATTACAATTTTTTCAAAATATTTCAAAAACTTAGCTAAAATTGTTTTTATTCTTTTGGTTTCTTGAAAATTGTTTCTCAAGTCTATAGTTTACGCGAAAAAATTCATCACGTTGCAGAAAAAAAAAGTTCATTCTGGTGGCCGTTTTGATCTACTGAAAATTGTTTACATGAAACTAACCTCATATATTTATAATTCAAACATCAAGATCATGATTTTCATTGGTTTTAGGCATTCAAAAGAATCAAAAGAGAACGAAAAATCGTTTAATACAAAAATATGTCATCGAAAAATTACGTTTTTTTGCGCATTTTCGATTTTCTAATAGTTTAATTTTTTCACAGTTTTAACCATCACCATTCGCAAGCGCACACTAAAAAACATCGGAAACAGTGGTTTCCGATTTTTTCTCATTGAATTCATCACAAGGCAACAATTCAAACTCAGGAGTCGAAATTGCGTCCTCTGAGCATTAATGGGTTAAAAATGATAAAAGCGCCTTGTCGAGAAGTCTTTGAAGTTTCAAAAACCCTTTTTTTTCCTTTGCGACCATTAGTCTCCGAGTAATCGGTTATCAAAGTAAAAAGTGCAGCTTTCGTTTGATCATCGATAACTCATCGAGAAAAAAATCGCACAGAGCTCACATTAGAGGGGAAGAAACCGGCTAGTCAACCTTTGTAAAGAAATCATTTCAAAAAAACTATTGGAGTCCGTCCACACTGTGAAAGATAAGCGAAAATTTTGAAAAAATCTTTAACTGATTTTTGAATGGCCACTCAAAATTGGTTAATGAAAAAAATGTTTGAGCTCAAGATCCCAAAACTAGAGACTTGTAGCTTCAATTTTTTTTTTTTTTTTTTTTTTTTTTTTTCATTATTGTACGACCATTTTTCACCAAGTTACAGCTATTTGAAAATGACCCTATAATTGACGAACTTTTTCAATATCCGAAAATTTTTGTGCGTAGTATATTTTGTAAAATATCTAAGGGAAAAGAAAAAAATCTATTTATATATGTTAAATTGTCAAAAAAAACATGATCCACATCTTTCACACATTCGCTAATGAAGAGTCATATTCTAAACATTTTTTTCTGAATTTTAAGTGAAATTTGGACAGGTTGAAAGATTTTCCCGATTCGGGCTTCTTCTAGGTCTATCTCGCCTAGCCTACGAGACGGGCCTCGTCCAGTGCAGCCGGATCGTGCGCAAAAGTTCCTCTCTCTAGTCTCTTACGCGCCCATCACCCAATCATAGTAGCGCGTGTCCGTGAGCGAGCGACACTCGGACATCTTCGGAAAGAGCCGAGCGCGCCGAAGTTTCCCGACCGCGCCTTCGGTAGCTGCACCAATGCATGGACGCTGAGCACGTTCATGTCTGGCCAAGGGGAAACGAAGGATTCGAGGGAAAAAGCAATCTGCGGACGACTCGCGCGTGACGTCACCCGACGGCACGCGCGAGTCGTGTTCAGATTGCTTTTTCCCTCGAAGCCTTCGTTTCCCCTTGGCCAGACATGAACGTGCTCAGCGTCCATGAATCGGTGTAGCTGCCGAAGGCCCGGTCGGGAAACTTAGACCGCGCTCGGCTCTTTCCGAAGACGTCCGAGCAGCGCTCGGTCACGGACACGCGCAACTATGATTATGTGATGGGTGCATAAGAGACTAGAGAGGAGGTAACATTTGCGCATGATCCGGCTGCACTGGCCTCGCCAAGCGCGCGAAACTAGTGATCGGTAGCGCCATCTATTGGCTTCATCTAGTAACAATGTGGTTTCCGAAGCGTTCGCTATTTTCACCGTTCTACTTTCTTGCCTCTCGCTGCTTAGATTGTTCGTTGAGCTCGCCCGTCACTGTATTAAATTCGAAATTGTCAATGCTCGTAGTATTCGCTAATCTTACTTATGAAGACTCGACCGGAGTGTGTTCGATATTTGAGTTGATTCGAAATTTCAACCTTCGCAATTCTACGCACTTGAGTATTTGTTTTCGATACACGTTTATTTCGAAATTTCCGTGTTTGTGATTTTTATTTTCGAGTTTAAAGATGTTCAAACAAATGGCTCATCTTTATTCTAACGTTCGTTAATTTTTCATTTCGATATTCTTGTCATTCGATCGATTCATGATTCAAAGTTTTCATCCCCACCCCTGACATGTAAACGTATTTAAAGTCCAAACTTTTTTAGCAATAGCAGTCAAATTAAACCATTACATTTATTTTATAATAATCTATGCATGTGCGGGAAATTATTTAAGTCACTCGCTTTTTACGAAACTTACATCGTAGAAATAGGGCATTTAATATCAAATCCCCTTGACATCGGAGCTTATTGGCCGATTTTCACAAAATGAAATTAAGACATTCCTACCATAATCCCTTATTTATCTGAAAACGATTGTCGGGATTACTAAAAGTTGGGACAATTTACACCCTTTAGACTTTCTTTTGAAAGGGTACAGCCCCTTTAAATCGGAGTTCTGGTGTAATCAATTTTCATGAAATTAAATTCTACAGAATTATATTCTTCTTCCGTACAAAAATTTCACCGTTTATTTAAAAAAAATGTGAAGGTCACGCCGCAAGAAACAATTTTTCCAAATATTAATATTTCCTTAAGATCGAGAGCTCTTCACCAACTTCCACTTAAATCTAACCAATGGTCTCAAAATCAATTTTCTCACCTGTGGGAAAAAACTCTTTACATAAATTCCCCTTCCCAAATGTCCCTCCTGTCGTGGAGTATTCTAACGACCTTTCCGCCAAAATCCTCAAAAGCAAAGCTTTCTCCGCGAGGGACCAAGAACGACTCGAGGCCTTTTTATTCCCAATCCACAAGACATTAACGTCTTCAAGGCCGGGAAGATAAATTTAATTACACCTCCATCATTTATAGCAAGAAAGCTCTCGAGGAGAGCGCATCACCGGCTTGGCCGACGGTAATAAAGCTCCTATCTGACTTCCACTTCACGTCACTTACCATTGACAGGGACATTCAAACTCCTCGGAGCCATTTTGCAGCGGTGTCTAGATGAACCGAAAGCCAAAATAATTCGAACCTACGCGATAACTAGGTACGCGTTTATATCGCAAGGAAACGATAAAGATGGCGAGGATTCCATGTGATGAGCATCCAGGACGGGGATGTTTCCACAAGCAAAAAAAAAGTCTAGAAGGTGAGAAATAAGAGTACGATGGAGGTGAGAGTTATTACACTCTGCGCACATCAAAACTTTGTAAAACAGGAAAGCCAGATTGTATTTGATCCGCCCACCTACTTATCATAACGACATTATAGCCGCACATTAACTGCCTCATAACCAACGCCACCTCGATCGAAACCAAGGCCGCCCAGCGTGTCTTCCTCTATGGAGGAGGAAGAATGAAATGTGGTGGTAAGAAGCGAAGGAGTGACAAAAATAACAGAACGCACGAGGACTTGCGATATCGCGGCTATATACAGGGTGTTTCCGACAAAGTGTTACAAACTTATGGGCTTGTGCACACGGCGTATTTTTTTTGCGCGCAGACAACGCTCGTTTCTCGAATGCACGTTTTTCAGCCCAAAAAACATGTGGGTCAAGTGTGTTTTGCGTTGTCTGCGCGTCGAAAATACGCCGTGTGCACAGGCCCCCCATCTCAAAAAGTACGTACTATAATGAAAAACGTTTGAAATAAAAATTGTTTTGTTTCAAGAGGGGAAGAGGATGTCAATGTCAATTTAACCTTGGGTATAACCGCCAAGGTCCGGTGGAGTTCAACGGCAAAATTTTTCATTAGAACCCGCATTTTTTATCGTACATTCTGGCAGCTTACCTACAGAGCTTTTCAAACACTGGGGTTAAGATTTTTTTGAATCGAGTGTCTTTTCAGTTACAAGACTTGAAAGTTACAATACCACCGGTCTCGGCATTACCCAAGGCGTACGAAGTTGTAACTTTTAAGTTTCATAACTTTAAAAATACTCAATCAAAAAATACTTAATCACAGTGTTTTGAAAAGCCCTCGACCTAGGCTATATGAATATTCAATGAAAAATGTGGCTTCTAATTAAAAATTTTGCAGTTGGTCTCTACCTGACTTTGGTGGTTATACCCAAGGTCAAATTACCATTGCCATATTTTCCCCCTCTTGAACCAAAACAACTTATGTCGGAAACATTTATCATTCCAGTCCGTACTTTTTGAGATACACTAAGCACAACAATTAAGGGGTAAGGCCACTGTAAATTTTTTGAAAAATCGATTTTTTTTTATTGGCTTAAAAAATAGTTTAAACCCTCTAGAATAAGAAAAAAAAGGTCCTGTGCGAAAAAAAATTTGTTGTCCTTAGGAAATGAAGGTCACCGCCAAGCGTGTCAAAACTTGCTCCGAAACGACTACCTGCGGCAAACATAATGACGAAAAGGGACGACACAATAGGTCCCCCCCCATTGCTCCTAACCGCCGGTATTAACGTTCCACGTGTCCTTTCGATCCTTTTGAGCATTATCAAGAAAAATTCCATTAGTTTAGAGACAGCAAGCGCACAGTAAAGAGCGATTGATTCTTCATAAGCGACGATTTTTGCGTGTTTTTCGTGGTTTCTTTACAATTTCACTGTAAAATTTACGAACGTGTAGTTGAAATGAGTGCTCGAGTGTATCTTGGAAAAAAAGGTACGAAAACCTCGTATCCAACGCGGCGTCGGTCAGGCGGGAAGAAACGACCCTTGAATCAATACGAACGTGAGAGTGATGAGCCGGGCGTCAGTGCTTCGGCGAAAAAACTGAAGGACTGCAACGAGGAATTCGATGTTAATAGTCAATTCGGCTATAGAATCATCAATTTCTGCGCCGTTTTTGCCGTTATTGCCCAGCACGTGAAGTGCAAAACGTGCGGATCTGACATTGCGTTTCGAGAAAGAAGTCCTCGTGGTTTAGGATTCAAAATTGTAATCGTTTGCCCAAAATGTCCCGATGTGGATATTCCGAGTTCCAAATTCATTCGCAATGCATATGAAATAAATCGTAGAATCGTGCTTGCAATGCGACTGATTGGAATAGGATTACATGGAATCAAAAAATTTTGCGCGTTCATGGATTTGCCACGCCCAATTTTTCATTCATTTTATGATAAATTGGTCAAAACGATAGCAATCGCAACGAAAGCAGTGAGAGATGCAAGCATGAAGAAAGCAGCGCAAGAAGAGAAAGAGGAAAGCCAGAAAAATGGACAAACTGACGGAGTAACGGTTTCCGGCGATGGCTCATGGCGAAAACGCGGATTTTCATCGCTTTTTGGAGTCACGTCATTGATCGGCTGGTCGTCTGGAAAAATAATCGACGTCGAAGTGAAATCAAAGTATTGCAAATCATGCGAGCACTGGAAGTCCAAAAACGGAACAACGGAATTCGAGGAATGGCAAATAAGTCACGCCGATGAATGCCAAGCCAATCACGAAGGATCATCGGGAAAAATGGAAGTCGATGCTGTCGTCGAAATGTTCCAACGCTCAGAAGATTTATACGGAATAAAATACTGCAATTATATCGGAGATGGCGATTCCAAAACTTTCAAAGGCATCGTGGATTCGAAGCCTTATGAAAATGTTGATGTTAAAAAAAAAGAGTGCATAGATCACGTGCAAAAAAGAATGGGCACTCGATTGAGAAACTTAAAAAAAGGAACAAAAGGTCTCGGGGGAAGAGGAAAACTCACTGCCAAATTGATTGACGAACTAAGCATTTATTACGGCTTAGCAATCCGTCGAAATTCCGATTCCATCAAAAATATGAAAAATGAGATCTGGGCAACCCTTTTTCACAAAATATCAACGGATGAAAAGCCTCAGCACGAAAAATGTTCGGAGAATTGGTGCAGTTGGAAGAAAGCGAAAGCAGAAAATGCCTTGGATGCGTATCATCACAATCAGCCAATGAGTGAGGAGGTTTATCAAGCCATCAAACCCATCTACATGGAATTGAGCCGGGACGAGTTGCTGGAGCGTTGCTTGGGGGCCTATACTCAAAACAATAACGAAAGTTTCAACGCTACCGTTTGGAGTTTGGCCCCCAAATCATCCTCAAGCGGAGAAACTGTACTAGATATTGCGACGGATATCGCTGTTTGCATATTCAATGGCGGCCTTACCAACGTCTTGCAAATATTCAAGATGTTGGAGGTGGAAATTGGTGTACAGTTATATAATTTCTGCATCGAAGCCGACGCCAAACGCATCACGCACGCGGAGACATCTCTGAGCGACGCGGCCAAAAGTGCGCGCGCGCTCCAAAAATCAACCAGGAAAGACGAAGAAGACGAAAATTTGGCTATCGAAGGACAAATGTATGGTGCTGGGATTGCAGACTAACGGTAAAAAATTTTTTTTACTTCTTTTTTTAATTTTTTCCAATAAAAAACTATTCGCAAAACTTTAAACGCGTTTTTCTCGAAACATGGTTTTTCAAAATGGCACGCAGCATAACTCGAACAATTTTCATTTTTTTTACTTGAAATTTTAACCAGATGTGAACTTGCAATTATCATGAAGCAAGTGAATTTACATTATCTTGAGAATGTCGATCGGAATTTTCAAGAACTTTATTTATTGATTTTTTATTAACAAAAAACTTGCCGTTTTTTTCGTCAAAAATCAATTATTTTTTTCAATCGCACGCCAAATCCACAAAAATTGATACTTTTTAAAATCCGATCGACATTCTCTAGCTATAGCCCTCTAGATTAATGGTTTTTTTTTTGTTCTAGATTCAAAAGTGCACCAGTGGTGCTGCGTGCCGCGGAGCCCTGGAAGCAAAACATGTCCCGGGAAGATAGCTGTGGAACCGCCATTTTGTTTTTTTTTACTGTAAAAAAATTTTATAATAAAGTTTAATGTATACCCGATAACACCATTAAAAGTTTTTTTTCAAATACCTTCAATTTCGGGAGCAAAAAAATTAGTGAAAAAACCTTTTTTTTGGGCCGTTACAGTGGCCTTACCCCTTAAATGATCGGTCATTTTTTGCCACTATTTTGACCATATTTCTACAAGCTCTATCTCAGTAGGAAATAACGGTAGAACATTTTTTAAACGCATTTCGAAGCGTGTATTGTGCTTTTTATAAATGTTGATAAAAAATAATTTATTCTTTTTTTATGGGTTTTTTACCCGTTAAACTACAAAAAGCAGAATTGAAGAAAATTGCACAAATTTGAGGATATGTACGGGGAATGAATTTTTTTTCAAAAAACTGTTTCTGTCGTTTTCAATAACCACGCATTTCGCTTTAAAATCGATTGTTTTTTTACTGAGTTATTGACCGTCAAGCAAAAATAGCATATTTCGACTTTGAAAAGTCATAACTCCGGTAAAGAAAAGGTCTCACATCGTTCATAAATAGAGCGCGGTTAAACACAATGTGCAATCTCGGAATTTTACTGTTCGTGCAAAACGGTAAACAATGTTGTGCAAAAAATCAGACTTCTTTTGGACTCCTCTTGGAATTTGCCTTTCCACGTGCCCCGACGTCGTGAAATTTAAAAAATCATTAAATTTTCCGTTTCCATAAGGAATATCACCCCGACTTGCAAAACATGAAAACTCGAAAAGTGCCGCTGTAATCTGCGTTTCCTAAAAATTGAAAGTAGAGATCAGGACCCCACAGTTTGTCACTTCTGCAGTATTTATTGACTCCAAACCTTCTCTACTTGAATTGCGTGTGAGCATGCGAAGGCTAATATTGCGTATTCCCACATCAGCTGCGGATCGCTGCCAAGAGGTCGTAGGAAGATGTTTTTTTTTTTAATTCTGCGTTCTTTTTTCTCGTGCCTTCGAAGATGTGATTAAAAATCAGTATTTCTCCATCTTAACCGAATACTTGTTATTTACCTGTCATTTCACGGGAACGGGCAACAAGTGATCTTATATTGGAAAGATGAGCACCTTAACTTTATTTGACTTACTAGCGTATTTTTTTGTTGTTTAATAACAAATATGTATTTATAATAATAAGAAATACTGTAAATTAAATAAAGTTAACATACTATACGCTCACCTTTGCGATGTTAGATCATTTGTAGCTCGTTCCCATGAAAATTACAGGTATACAACGATTATTGGGGTAAATACTGAGAAATCCTGATTTTTAAGGGCACCTTCGAATGACCAATAAAAAAATACGCAGAATAAGAAAACATCTTCCTACGACCATTTTTAAGGGAGATATCGAAATAGTTGACTAAGCCCGGCGAGAGGTGCCGTGCCGGGTGAGGTCGCCGCCGCCCAGTCGCACCAACGACGCCTTTCGCGCGCGGCAGATCGGCTTCAATCTTTATGTGCATTGCGATAAACGCTTCAACGGGTTTTCATCATATTGCATATTATGCTTAAAGGTATTAGGTATGCTCTCGAATTTGTAATGAAGATATCAAGTTACTTTTTTTTTGGAAATCGCGTGTCTCACAAAGACCTACAAGAATCTGGAAGAATGTTTTAAGTATAGCCTCCAAATTTAAGTACGAGTGAATTTGTTTATAAGCAACAATTTTGAAGGTTCGAAACAAAATCTTTTTTATTGAAAAAATCACGTTTTCGCATTCGATTTTGAATGTACTAGGTACGTAACTAAGTTTCCGGGTTTTTTTGACAAATAAAACATCGAAAATTTCAAGACAAATACAAAAAATGGTTCATCCGAAGTATTGTCTCTCGCTATTTACGCATTTTTGCCATCTCTCTGGCAATACATAAATACCGCGACGATAAAAAGACTCGTCTTTTGACTGAAACCATTTGTCCAACCAATTGTGTACTGCATCGCAATTGGCCAAGTGTAGCCCACCCGAGTCATGCGCCATCAACCGGAACAAGTGATAGTCTTCAGGGGCAAGGTCTGGCGAATACAGCGGGTGCGGTGGCAGATCCCATTTCAGTGTTTTTATGGTGTCCTGGACGACGGAACTGTGATGGCACGGAGCGTTGTCGTGCTGCAATATCACACGTTCGTCTCTCGTGTCCCATTCCAGCCGTTTTTCGAGCAATGCGTGGTTCAAATTGATTAGTTGTTGTCGGTAGCGATGCCCATTGACAGTTTCGCCCGGTGTCAGCACCTCATAGTACACGATTCCTTTCTGGTCCCACCAAACGCAGAGCATTGTGTTTTTTTCGAAGCGATTTGGCCGTGCCGTCGATGTTGACGCTTCGCCAAGTGAAAGCCACGATTTTCTGCTTTTGGGATTCTCGAAATATATCCATTTTTTATCGCCAGTAACAATTCGATGCAGGAAACTCTTTCTGTTCTGCTGCAAAAGCAAAATTTCAGAAGTGGCTCTTCGATTTTCCATTTGTCGCTCAGTCAACTCATGCGGCACCCACTTTTCTTCTTTATGAATTGTTCCCATGGCGTGCAGACGTTTCGAAATACACTGCCGAGTCATATTTAATGCCTCGGCAAGTTGATATTCTGCTTGAGTATCATCTTCATCCAATAATGCTTGCAGATAGGCGACCGCAAATGTTTGCGGTCTTCCCGAGCGCTCCTTGTCCCCAGTCATAAAATCGCAACTTCTGAACCGCTTGAACCAATCTTCACACGTTGTTTTTGATGGTATATGTTCGCCGTAGGCCTCCTCAAGTAACCGATGTGCTTCAGCTGCTGTTTTTTAAGGTTGAAGCAGAAAAGCAATGATTCCCGCAAATGCTGTTTATTTGGCACAAACTTTGACATTTTCGAGGTTAGACAAAAGGTTGTTGTGTTGTGATATTTGTTTATATTACAACTGGGTATTCTTAACAGATGTCCAAGCTATAAAGACACGCAATTTCAGATCTGTATGCCGACTACATGTGTCGCTAGCGCCATCCATGTGTGAAACCCGGGAACTTAGTTGCGCACCTAGTACAAGTTAATGGCCATCACGTTAAAGTTTTTTCCCCATGTGGCCTTTCTGCATGACTTTCTATAAGAAGTTGTCGGATTTACGTAAATCGGTAATTACTCGTTAACTATATGACCTAGCTCAATGAAATTTAAAGATATCTTTTGGGGATACACTTTTCTAGATATTGATTGAGTTTCAGAATACTAAGTTCATTGATAAACGGAGTATATGCAAAACAAATAAAAAATCCTTCGCCGGTGATTTGCTGTTAAACTAACAATCCTACGCGATTTTTGTATAGGCCTCATTTTATAATTGACATTATTCCGCACAACTTTTGTAAGAAGCATTTTTCGATAAAACCAATTCCAAAAAAGATATGATTAAAAAGCCGATTTTTTTTAACAATCTCTGGTGGTGGCAGAACACCATTTTTTGGAAAACTTTAGGTTATATTTCTGGTAACCCAAAGAACCTACAAAAAAAATTATCGCCGGGCTGGCCTCCAAGAATAGAAGACGGTCGAAGATGGTACATTCCGACGGGACTATATCGTGGATCGCATGTTGCGGCGCTGGAGTCGAGCCGCGTTGGAAAACTCGCTTTCGCAGGTAAAGGCCAGACGACGCTCGAGCGCGTAGGCTTACAGTGTATTTTATATTACAGGTATTGTTTATTGCAATTATTCGTGAATTACTTGTGAAAAATCACTCTTCAGTTTCCCACTTATATGGGCAGAGGCAAGGCTCGCAATCACGGACTGACTTCGTGCTTCGAAAAGGAACTGGATTACAATTGTATATTCACGAAGAAATTCCACTCCGCTCGCCATATCGAACGAAAGAAATAAATCTTCGCAAAGAGCGACTACGGTGCAAAGAGCGGCTCTCATGATAACCTTGAAATCGCCTTATTAAAGATTAATAGCAGTTCTGGTAATAGCGTGTGTCGTCGTTATTTGTTTCGTGTGTATTTGTCAATTAGGTTTCAAGTCATATAAATTCATCAACGATCATTATTGCTGCAGTTACGACGGAGAAGCCAGCCATACATTTTGAGTTCGAAATACAAATAAAAATGTACGTTAATCCGGTGAATGTTATTCAACTTCTATCCATAGCGATAAGTGCTATGAATTTGCCTCGCACTCCAATCACCGAACAGGAAAAACAGTTCAGTAAGGATCTAGAAAATATGATCATTGAAGCGATGGATCAACCTATGAAAATGGAAGTGGCCACTGGTTTGGATTTTCTGTCACCAAATGAAATTCATGAAGCAGCCACAATAGAAGATGACATTGATGGAGATTGGCACGGACAACGATACCTAGATCCAAAAATTGATGAAAATGTATATACCCAAGATATAGAAGAATTGAGTTACGAATACAAGACAATAGCTGTAGATTACTGGAGATCCGGAGAAAACAGGTATAGAAAGTTATCATCTGTTCAAACGATATTCAAAAAGGTGAATCAAAACCTCAGTTGCGCCGGTGGGCCCATAATATAAATAAGGGTGGCACCTACAAATCAAAGTTAACAAAGATAGCTCACTATACGCTAAACAATTTTAATGATGCTTTGGACAAAAGGCCAAAGGTCCATGATATAGATCTTCGACGATGGGCCTTACGTGCACGAGATATTTTAGAAATACTAGCCGTAAATTTCCAAGCATCCGCTTCTTGAAAGTCAATATAGCCAACGTTGGGACTGAAAACACATTGAATTCTGATCAGAGTGAATTCAATTTAGAGCTACATACAATCCGTAGATTGGCGAAAAAGGGCAGAAATCCGTTGAGATTCTACTGGCACATTTGGTCCTCGAGTGGAACAAACTATGTTCAGAGCCAAAAATATATATCTATTGGCTTCGAAATCTGGAAAATTGACGACTAATCATTTCAAGCGATGGTTCCAAGAAGTATATATTCCCAATACGGGTCCAAAATCGGTAATACTTCTAGATTTTTGGAGCGGTCAATGTCCAACTGCATTTAAAGAAATGGATATGCAAGGGAAAGATATTACAGTTTTAACCATTCCAACAGGTCAATATATTGCACCAGTTTCATTAGCTCTGTAGACTGGAGTACGACTGGAATGATACTGCCCCTTGATGTTTATGGCTTCCGTGTATGGAAAAACTTGGTCAAACACTTTTCTGCCGCAGTCATATTATACAATTACGACGTCAATCTGCATTCGATAGTTAATATTGTTAAATTACAATCTCTTACACACAACCAGTTTTCTTTTCTACGGTTTACAAAACTTTTCAAATATGCGTGGTACAAAAGCGGGTACGAAGAAGAAAGACCACCAAACTTCGAAAATCCGGTCGAATTTTGCTTTTCACAAAATGTACCGGCATGCGATATATGCGGCGAAGCAGCTATTATCACTTGTGCGTGGTGTAAGAAATCTCTTTGTTTCAAACACTTTTATCGTGACTATCATTATTATAATAAGTATAATCCATAAAAATCATAGAGTTAAAACGTTTCCTAAATGAGTAAGCGTGAAAACACTTTTCCGATTGTGTTGTAATCTTCAAAGGCAGTACGTGGCGGGGGAGAATTTCTTCGTAAAAATTGTAAAAATTGTAATCCAGTTGCTTCCCGAAGCACGAAGTCAGTCCGTGATTGCGATTCTTGCCTCGGCCCATATTAGTGGAAAATTGAAGAGTGGTTTTTCACACGTAATTCACGAATTATTGCAATAAACAACACACCATTCATTGCTGTACTCATTATTATCATCATAAACGTCTAGTAGTCGAAGAATACAATCTTTTTCCTTTCGAACTTTATTTTTATTTCGGCGCATTGACGAGCTATAGGAAGAACGAACTTTTCAAGGGTGCGTTGACCCCTTAACAGTGTCGTTTTGCCAAAACGAGACAATGCGTATCGACTATTTTGACTGATTATACTTTCTTTGTAACCCATTTTTATTTCCACAAATTTTCGTCCATGCCGCACGGTAAGAACTTTAAACGTTCGAGTGGGAAAAGCTTTCGAGAGTGGGACCGTTGGGGAGGGGGGCTGGACTGCATAGCGCTGTAGCGGAGCGTGCTAGTCCAGACAATTCATAAGGGCAGTATTAAGAAAATACACTTTGAAATCTATTGATTGAGAATCAATGAGTGGAGACCAGTCTATACCGCTTAAATCCGAAAGAAAAGCCTGCTCATTAAAATGGCTGAAGTTTCTCTTGAGGACCTCTCTACTGGATATCTTGGCGACGCTATAATTGTACGTTACCCAGGTGCAATCATGGCCAGAGAGAGAAACGGGTTCTTGTCCAAAATCAATTATTTTATCTTCTGAGTCAGTGATGCAATGGTCAATTTGGGTATCTGTTGTACCGGTGTGATGGTGGCATTAAAGGGCACTAAGAACAAATCATTAACCGTAATAAAGTGAGTCAAGAACCTGCTTTCGTGACTAGTTTCATTAATATGAATATTCAGGTCACCCATAACTATAAGATTATTGTACGACGGAAACAACCTATTACACAAATCAGTGAACAGAGGGAACCATTTGGTTTTTGGTGCTCTGTAGACTACAGCAATGAAGATCTTAGGACTTCGAAATTAGATAACTCAAAAAATATAAATTCTGGTCTGTCTAGCCACAAACCGGATGAAGACTGAATTAACTTTGTCCTAAAAGAGGTGTGAACGTACATGGAGACACTGCCACCCGCACGGTCAACTCTGTCGCATCGGAAAATATTGTAATCCCGCATGCAAACCATGCTGTCAGGTATCGAAGGCTTGAGTCAGGTTTCCGAGACGCAAATGATATGACTCGGAGAGTGAGAAAAATAGTGCTTAAAATTGTCGAAATGATTCTTGGCCCGTAGTGACTGGCAATTTACGTGAGCCGTCCTGAGGTTGAAGTTATTTTTCGACATTATGTGTATTCTATTTGGCTGAACTTTTTCTCTATACGCCGTTTTAATGTTGGGCACTTTCTGCCATCCATGACCGAGTGATTGTCGTTTTGTTTTGCTAACCTACAATTTATACAACACGGTACATTTTTTCTATTTCTGCAGGTTCTCATCTCATGATTACCCGCGCAGTGCCCGCAGTGGGCATTTCCCATGCAATTGCTGGCCATATGACCGAAACCGACGCACTTGTAACATTGAAGAATTTTCACATAATCTTCTACCGGGAAAGAATTCCAGTTTGCGAATATACGACCCCGGGCGAGCAGAATCTTTCGGACCTTGGACATAATCTTAATGACTAAATTTCGAGTGGCATGACCGTTTTTTGGCGCAAAGGAGTAGACGGCGCAAAGGAGTAGACGCCCTTGAAGCATACATTTTTCCTTACGTGCAATCAGCTCAAAAATTTGTACTCGGGGATTTTCGGGGTCGCTGATTACAAATCTACACTCAAAATTTGGAAATTCAAGATGGCAGATCCAATATGGCGGACCATAAAGGCAAAAATCGTTTGATGAAAGCGAAAGTTGGTACTCGGGGGTTTACCGGGTCGCTGATTAGAAATCTGCACTGAACAATTTCAAATTCAAAGTGGCGGATCCAATATGGCGGACCATAAATGCAAAAATTGTTTGTTTGGGTTATAATAATATGTAAAATTATTTATACAGGGTGAGGCACTAACTGTTGCCGCCTTGAAAATCTCTGTAATTATCGACGTCACAAAAAAATGTTTAAAACAAAAGTTGTACCGTACGAAAGGGGTCATCAAATGCGACCACTTTTTTTTATCTCAGTGGAGGCGCTGTCGTAGAGTAATGGTCACCTACACTTATTTAAGTGGGATGGTACATTTTTTTCAACTATCTTATAGAGCATCGAAAACTGCATAAAAAACATTTAGGGGTCAAAGTCGTTTAAGGTCATTTAAGATCAAATAGTGACATGAACTTTATTTTTATGTGAAATTACCTTTATTCACAGTAGATGTTTAAAGTGATTGCCATTGGAATCAATGCAGTATTGCAATCTCCTCATCAGGAATTTCTTATCACTTCGGCACTTATCGCCGAAGTCTTGTCATTGTATGAAAACAGCGGCACCAAACCTATAATGCATACGGAACATTGTACAATGTTTCGCCCAAACAAACCCAAGATAACGATAGTAAGAATGGTGGGAGTAGTATTAATGAATCAAGCGAATGTACATGATGTATTCTTTTGAAGAGCAAACTGATATGCTTCTCATTTACGGAGAATGTCAGAAAAATGCAGTAAGAGCTAGAGACTTATACGCTCAAAGATTCTCCATAGATGTGTCGCTAGCGCCATCCATGTGTGAAACCCAGGAACTTAGTTGCCTACCTAGGATATTGCATAATTTTTTCATAGAAAAATATTGAGGTCCAAGCGACTTATGCGCTGCCTTCGGAGGCGTCAAAAAAAAAGTTCCGCCATTGCTCACATGATTATTGCCAATTGAGTAGCTGAAACCGAAAAAAGAACAAATGTCATTAAACTGGAAGGTATTTCCTGTACAATGGCGTAGGATTTTCGAAAAATATCAAACTCTAACAAAGTGTCGTAATTATGAAAAAAGTCTGTTTTCTTGTCTATAAAATGGTCGTCTTTTGCAATGCCAAATCGTCTATTTTCATCCAATCAAAAATCTCCTACGTCATTGTAGAGTAAATATATTCAAGATTACTCAGTTCAAATTTCAAGTCAATCGGATAATTGCTCTTTAAATTACAATGTCAGCAAATTTGAAAAATCTCATTTCGAGAAAAACGCGTTTAAAGATTTAACTATCGGTTTTTGCAAGATTAAATGATAGAGATACCGCCTTGAAATTTTTACAGGACATTTTTGAAAGTATAAACTGTCGAAAAAGGCAAAAAATCGCGCTCTGCTTTGTGCTACTAACTCTTGGACAACGGTATGCCTCAGACGAGCGACAATTGGTGGCCGCCTACGTGACCACCACGCGAAAGCGTGAAAACGAAGAAGATCGCGACGCGGCTCAAAAAGTTACCGACTGTTAGCCTCGTGCTTTCTCGTGTTTTTCTTCTCTATCTACCCGCATGAGCCAATGTACAACCTTACTCGGTCGATTCGCGAGGCGAGGAAACGCCGCGAGCAATGATAAACTTGTTTAACTTTGATATTCGACTTTTATTTAACTTTAGTATTCCACTTTTATTTCTCTTTGGGATTTAACTTTTGCGCTCTAACCCTACTTGGAGGTTAGAGCCGACGAATTTGAAGAACCCAAGCGTTTTGACACTAGTAGAGGTACTGTAGCGGTTCAAACGCAAGTGATGGCATCTCGGCGGGGGGAGGGGTACGGGAGGGGGGTCCAGCGTGGCGGAGCCCAGTGCGGGGGGTAAGGTGGAGGGGCGGTGTCCTGCGCGGGGGGTACGGCGGAGGGGGGGGGGGGGGGTCCAGCGCGGGGAAGCCCAGTGCGGGGGGTATGGTGGAGGGGGGGAAACAGCGTGGGGAAGCCCAGTGCAGGGG
Source organism: Ophion obscuratus (assembly GCA_964007375.1). NCBI lineage: Eukaryota > Metazoa > Arthropoda > Insecta > Hymenoptera > Ichneumonidae > Ophion > Ophion obscuratus. Next base: position 68,170,643 of record OZ023312.1, on the reverse strand, counting down.
ATACGGGGGGGGGGGTCCAGCACGGGGAAGCCAAGTGCGGCGGGAGGGGGGGGGCGGACGCGTGTGACGTCATAGGATGTCCCTATGGAGGGGGTAGCCATGTGGTCCGAAAAACGACTGGCGAGGGTGCGGCTGTCGTTGAGTGTTGTGTGTGTGTGTGTGTGTGCGCGCGCGTGTGTGTGTCCGTGCGCGTGTGTGCGTGTGCGTGCGTGCGTGCGTGCGTGCGTGTGTGCGTGCGTGTGTGTGTGTGTGTGTGTGTGTGTGTGTGTGTGTGTGTGTGTGTGTGTGTGTGTGTGTGTGTGTGTGCGTGCGTGCGTGCGTGCGTGCGACAGGCACATATGCGTCGGAAAATTTTCGGCAATATGAAAACGTTAGGCGCCACACGAATAGCGACCTTGCAAAACCCATTATTTATGACATGCAGCTGGTTCCATTCCGAAAGACAATCTCTATTGCATGCGCCCCGTCTCCAAGCTCGCCAACACTCGAGACGGGTCCTGATAGGTTTCTCGGGAAAACTAAAATCTTTAGGGATCAAAAGGACCGCGAATGGACCACTTGAGCGCAGCTCTTGAAAAGTCGAGGTCTCCATTCCGAAAGATAATGTCAAGATGTTTGCATGCGCGTCCACCCATCACGAATCTCGCCAACACTTTAGACAGGTCTCGATAAGTCAGGATTTCTTGGAAAAACTATAAACTTTAGGGATCTATCGGGAAGGGCCGTTGGCGCCGATGGACCACTTGAGTTACAGGACCCATAACATCTTTTGACCCGATGCATCCCGACTTCCTGTTTTTGTCTCATGTTCCCCGAGCGATCTACACCGACGCGATATCGGGAAACTTTGTTTTCCCGAGAGAGAGGGCCGATTTTTTTCCCGAAGAGCCTTTTTAATGATCCGCTCCGCTCAAGTCTGGCCGCACTTTGCATGAAGCAGTCAGTCTGATAACATCGTGGAAGTTTTTCGTACTCATCAACATGGAGCAAATCTTACATGACCAAGCCATGCTTTTACGCTCGTTTGAAGATTTTACCGCGTGGGAGCAACGATGCGTCGAGTTCATCGAAGGGCTGGAAACGCAAAGCCGGATTAAGCGCCCGCGATTATTAATTGGGCATCAACAGTCCCTAATAGTCCAAATAGCGCATCTAAAAGGATTGAGGAATTGTGTGCAGAGCCGTTTCATATACACGGGTGCAGGACATGGTGATCATGAGTTAATCTGGCAGGAGATTGAAACAACCTTCGAAAGTCGGATATTGACCGGTTCCATCATCAATCGCAACCACATCGAGCCGAGACACTTTCTAAATGATGCTCGCGTCCTAGTGCTTCATCATATGCAAAATATTATCGGCAAGCATAACAGCATCAAAATCAATACAGTGTTTAAGGGTGAATTCGCGAGTGGTGACAAACATGCGAATAAAAGTATTAACACGTGAAACTGCGAACTATTTAGCACAAGCGATTTGAACGCGTGGTATGAACAGCGTGTTATGGAGCCCACGGTAACCTTACTCGATGAATTTCAAGAACGTTATAGTGGCTGGACTCGACAGAAAATACTTAACCTCAAGATAAATGTGAATAAGTATAATCCGATGCGTGACGGGTGCTCCATATCATTGCCGCGGGAAATAAAGATGAAGAGGGCTGTGGTTAACATCAAGTCGGGCGGTAATGCATGTTTCGCATGGGCAGTTGTCGCTGCTCTATACCCAGCCGAATGGGACAGTGGCCGTCCATCTTCTTACCCTCATTATTCGACAGTACTGAATCTGAAGGATATCGAATTCCCGGTGACGATGCATCAAATTAAAAAATTTGAATTTCATAACAATGTATCGATCAACGTGTATACCACCACCACCGAAAAGGACATTGTTCCGATACGCGTAACTCAACACAAGAAGGAAAAGCACATCAATTTGCTGTACATGCAAGATATCGATGACAGCAATGTGGGACACTTCGTATGGACCATGAACCTGTCGAGACTCGTGAGGGCACAACTGACCAAAATGGAGCATAAAAAATATATCTGTGATCGGTATGTAGTTAACATAATATATATATGCAATCATATATGCTAGACGAATTAAACAAAACAATCTTTTTTTTGTGTTTGCAGGTTTTTGCATTACTTCGGTTCTGAGGAAAAATTGCAATCACACCAAGTCGATTGCGGAGTGATAAACGACTGTGCGATCCGACTACCAAACGACACCAATAAGTGGCTGCAGTTCAGCAACTTTAGCCGGAAAGAGCGACATCCATTCATTGTGTTCGTATGACGATTCATTATCTTCATATCACTCGCGTCGCAGTGCTGATTGTGTATCGTGGTTTGTTGAAGAACTAAAAAATCTAGCACTGCGTACAAAAGAAATTTTCTGTGATAATGTACCAATGGTGCATTTAACACCGAGTGAGTGGTCTAGTTTTCGAGCAGCGACTCAATGTCACATATGTGCGAAACCATTTGCGCAAGAAGATGTACGCGTTCGAGATCATTGCCATCTGACTGGACGCTATAAAGGCCCTGCCCATTCCAACTGCAACTTAAATTACAAAGTCATTTTTAATTCCAGTTGTTTTCCACAATTTATCTGGTTATGAGGCGCATTTTATAATCAAGGAAGTAGCCACAGCGTTCGAAGGAACAACCATTGTGCTTCCAATCACAAAGGAGAAATACATCTCCTTCACGAAGCATGTTGAAATTGAAGACGATTCAAAACACAAGATCCAATTGCGCTTTATCGACTCATACAAATTCCTCAACACGAGTCTCGACAAACTAGCATCATTCTTGACCGAAGACAAACTCAACATTTTACGCACACAATTCCCAACTCTCTCGACAGAAGATTTCAATTTGCTGACGCGAAAAGGGGTCTTCCCTTATGAATATATTAATGACGTGACGAAGCTAGACGACACTTGCCTACCACCACGTGACGCATTTTACAGTTCCCTGACAGATGCTACAGTATGTGAGAGCGAGTACGCACATGCTGAGAAAGTTTGGGAGCGGTTCTCCATTCGAACGCTGGGCGGCTATAGCGATTTGTATTTGAAGACAGATGTCTTGTTATTAGCCGATATTTTTGAAAACTTTCGAAATACATGCGTTGAGAGCTATGGCCTAGATTCCGCGTATTACTACATATTGCCCGGATATACCTGGGATGCAATGTTAAAACACTCGAATGTCAAGTTTGAATTACTAACTGACATCGACATGGTTTTATTCATTGAACGGGGTATACGCGGTAGTCTGAGTCAATGCTCGAACCGATATGCACGTGCCAATAACAAGTACATGCTCGTCGTTTGATCCATCGAAAGCATCATCATACTTGATGTATTTTGATGTCAACAATTTGTATGGATGGGCAATGTGCCAACCCTTGCCATATGCAGATTTTCGATGTGTCAACGACGTGTCCAATTTTGATCCATCATGCATCGCGCTAGACTCACCTATAGGCTACATCCTTGAAGTCGACTTGGAATGTCCCCAATCTCTACATGATGCACATAAAGACCTGCCATTTTGTCCAATACATGAAAAACCGCCGGGTAAGCGGGAAGAAAAGCTGTTAGCAACCGTCTGCGATAAAAAGCGCTACATCATACACTACCGGAATTTGCAACAGTTTCTTACGAGATAATCGAGCTCTGTATCGAGATAAATGTAAAGTCATGTATACCGATACGGATAGTCTCATATATGACATTGAGAGCGATGATATATATGCCGATATGAAGCGCGACATTTTAAAATTCGAAACAAGCGATTATTCGGCGGACAATAGGTATGGTATACCGCTCGTCAACAAAAAGGTGCCCGGTCTCATGAAGGACGAATGAAATGGAGCAATTATGACCGAAGTTAGTGGACTTCGATCGAAAATGTACGCGACACGTGTCGAGGTTAAGAAGGACATGAAAAAAGTTAAAGGTGTCAAGAGCAGTGTTGTGGCTAGGACAATCACGTTTGACGATTATGCTCGATGCTTGAGGGAAGAAGTTGAAATGGAGCATAGTCGAACGTGCATTCGATCAAAGTTGCATAAGGTGTGCACCATTCGCGAGACGAAAATTGCTCTGAGTCCTCATGATGATAAGCGGTATATCATACCTGGGACCTCTGATACCCTAACATGGGGGCATTATAGAATACCGTCGTAAAAAGTTTTGTAAATTTTTTTTTTCTATAACCGTGATGTAATATTGTGTACATTTTTGTGAATATCGATGTATGAAAGTCGTGTAAACTATGTATGTATTTTGTTCACTCGATGTTAATATTATTTTTGTTGTTGTAAATATTTAATCGTGTAAGAATGGATTTATTATTTTCTGTAAATAAAGAAACGAACATTTTATAATCCCATGTGTTTATTCACTCTATCCATCTCCTCGTACCCACGTTCCACGATAAAACATGCATGAGGAGTCAAAGAATTTCAAGAGACTTTCTACGACGTTCATGAGACGTTTGAAGATGTTCGTGAGACGTTCAAGAGGCTTTCGAAAACGTTCATAAGACGTTTGAAAACATTCATGATAGGTTCGAAGACGTTCAGAGACTTTCGAAGACATTCAAGAGATCTTTGACGACATTCATAATACGTTTGAAGACATTCATGAGGGGTTCGGAGACGCTTAAGAGACTTTCAAAGACATTCACGAGGTGTTTGAAGACGTTCAAGAAACTTTCGACGACATTCATAACACGTTTAAAGACATTCATGAGGGGTTCGAAGACGCTTGAGAGACTTTCAAAGACATTCACGAGGGTTTCGAAGACGTTCAAGAGACTTTTCACGACATTCATAATACGTTTGCAGACGCATAAGAAACTTTCAAAGACATTCACGAGAGGTGCGAAGACATTCAGAGAGACTTTCGAAGACATTTAAGAAATCTTTGACGATATTCATAGTAGGTTTAAAGACATCGATGAGTGGTTCAACGACGTTTTAGAGACTTTCACAGATATTCACGAAGGGTTCGAAGACGTTGAAAATACTTTCGAATACGTTCTAAAGACTTTCGACGACATTCATAAAAAACTTTAAAAAGTAAAAAAGGACCCCAACTAATAAAAAATTCCCTTGAAAATTATTAGGTATTTTACGAGGGTGGGGTGAAAAGTTTCTGCCCTGACCAAGCGATGGTGCCAGTAGGTCTAGTTTTGGAGCGGCGTCCTACAGTACCATTCCTACCGCGCTTGTATGTACAATTTCAGCCCAATCGCTACGTTAGTTTGCGTTTGAGAGCACATTGCGCGAGACGCTTCCGTTGTTTTCGTAAAAATGGAAAAATTGGAAAAACGTGCTGTCATCAAATACTTCCATTTGAAAGGTTTTACACCAAAACAAATAAAAGAAGAGATGGATTCAGCACTAGGAGACTCCTCCCCATCATATTCAACTATTAAGCAGTGGGTTTCTGAATTTAAAATGGGTCGTGTGAGCACCTCTGACGAGCCTCGCTCAAGACGGCCCGTTGAAGTCACAACTTCAGAGATGATTGAAAAAATCCATAAAATAGTGTTAGAAGACTGCAGGTTGAAAGTGCATGAGATAGCTGAGACCTGTAGGATGTCAACTGAACGTGTGCGAAATATTGTGCACAACCATTTGAACATGGAAAAGCTGTGTGCAAGGTGGGTGCCGCGTTTGCTAACGCTCGACCAAAAACTGCTTCGAAAAACCATTTCTACCGACAATTTGGCGCTGTACAGGCGTAATCCAAACGAATTTTTGCGTCGATTCATAACTGTGATGAGACATGGGTCCACCACTAGACTCCTGAAAATAAAGAACAGTCAAAACAGTGGGTTGGAAAAGGGGACCCAACCCCAAAAAAGGCAAAAACAATTTTATCGGCAAACAAGGTTATGGCTACTGTTTTTTGGGATGCGAGAGGAATTATATACATTGATTACCTTGAAAAGCGTAAGACTATCACAGGTCAATACTACGCAAAGTTATTGCAACGTTTGAAGCACGAGGTGCAAATTAAACGACCTCATTTGGCGAAGAAAAAAGTTTTGTTTCATCACGATAACACACCAGCGCTTCGTCGATTGTTGCCATGTCCAAAATCCACGAATTGAAGTTTGAATTGATGCCGCATCCGCTCCCTACTCTCCAGACTTAGCCCCCAGCAACTATTACCTGTTTCCTAACCTCAAAAAATGGCTTAGCGGAAAAAGATTTAAGAGCAACGAAGAAGTTATCGAAGCTGTAAATCAGTATTTTGAGGAGCTTGATGAATCTACGTTTAAAACTGGTATAACTAAATTAGAACACCGTTATGAGAAATGTATCAGTGTTGACGGAGATTATGTTGAAAAATAAAGCAAAAAAAGTTTTTAAACATCGTTTTTCTTGGTTAGGCCGGAAACTTTTCACCCCACCCTCGTACTATTCATAAAATTCTAATTAAACTCGAAATATTTTTTATTCTATTTCAAATAATGGTTTTATTTGGAATATTACTTTTTCATTTTAAACGTACAAAAGAAGTGAAACATTTTCTTTATGAAAAAGCCAAGTACGTTTACTAGACACGTGCACAAGATTATCAAATCCTAAGAACAATATTTTCTTAACATTTTATTTTTAAAACCAGGACCGACATGGTAGATGGGCGATCGGGGTTCGGCTCTGGCGGTGCTCCAAGTTAAGCAGCATTTTGCGCGGCCAATATTCGGAGCGGTGACCGCTTAGCTGTGCATCGGCTGGCGCATCAACCAGCGAGCGAGAAGCCAATACTTCTGATACCTTAATGTAGATGTTTGAGTTAAAGTCTCTGCACCAAAAATCAGAAGAAAATAGGGCTGTCTATACCGGTACGGGTTTTCCACATTTTTCCGGTACCCTCGGAAAATGCGGCATAGTGTACCTCAAGACGGCTGTGGACGCAACGGAATTTAGTTTAGATGAGCGAAGTGCGGATAGGGAGTAATAGGTAAGGGTTCAATTGAAAAGGGGTTACACGTAAAAACCCGCACGGGTATACGATGGAACATTGGAAATGAAAACATTTGAATACCATTTAACTATCATAATAAAAAACCGAATTATAATTATATAGTACAACGTATAGTACAACGTATACATCACACGAGTACACTGGAAATGCTGCGCAACGACTTGGCGTGCATGGTTAAGTATAAAAACTCGGCGAAGGATATCGTTTTCTCAATAATTTAACTATTAGGCTAAAAAAGACATAAATAAATGTAATTCATTATATAAGTGCAAACCAGGTTACTGCTTCCGGAAAGTATAAATCGATTTAGTGATTCTACTCCTAGACTACACCATTCTCGAAATCTCGAAATTGACGCCACTGGTTGACCCACCGACCTCGACGCCACTGACGGACTGATGACACGCCGCGACTCTATACAGTAAGATGGTACATTTTTTTGCAATATTGCAGAACCAACATACATCTTATGAAATCTATTGCGTCGTATACATTTTGATGTAATGGTATTCAAATGTATTCAGATTACGATGCGCCCCTCTTGTTGGTGGAAAAATAATATCGATAGTACCCTCGACACCTATCGCTCCATTTTAGATAGTCTGTCAAAGTACAGTCGAACATCTCATTCCTAATAATCTTAATATACTTGATACGGTCACTAATGCGCCGTTACAATTGGAAATAATCTAAGTAAATAAATTGTTGCAGAAGTTATTTAAGCAAGCAGTAGAAACGGTAAGGAAATTGTGTATCTTCCCGAACTTCTGTAAGGAAATTGTGTATCTTCCCGAACTTTTATTCTTAACCATGCACGCCAACTCGTTGCGCAGCATTTACAGTGTACTTGTGTGATGCATACGTTGTACTTATATATAATTATAATTCGGTTTTTTATTATGATAGTTAAATGGTATTCAAATGTTTTCGTTTCTAATGTTCCAACATATACCCTTGCGGGTTCTTACGTGTAACCCCTTTCCAATTGAACCCTTTCCTATTACTTCCTACCCGCACTTCGCTAATCTAAACTAAATTCCGTTGCGTCCACAACCGTCTTGAGGTACACTATACCGCATTTGCCGAAGGTACCGGAAAACTGTGCAAAACCCGTACCGGTATAGCCGGTACCTATATTCTTCTGATTTTTGGTGCGGAGACTTTAACTCAAACATCTACATTAAGGTATCAGAAGTATTGGCGTCCCGCTCGCTGGTTGATGCGCCAGCCGATGCACAGCGAAGCGATCACCGCTCCGGATATTGGCCGCGCACAATGCTGCTTAACTCGGAGCACCGCCACAGCCGAACCCCGATCGCCCATCTACCAGTGTCGGTCCTGGTTTGAAAATTAAAATGTTAAGAAAATATTGTTCTTAAGATTTGATAATCTTATGCACGTGTCTAGTAAACGTACTTGGCTTTTTCATAAACAAATATTTCACTTCTTTTGTACGTTTAAAATGAAAAAGTAATATTCTAAATAAAACCATTATTTGAAATAGAATAAAAAATATTTCGAGTTTAATTAGAATTTTATAAATAGTAAAACACCTAATAATTTTCAAGGGAACTTTTTATTACTTGGCGTCCTTTTTTTACTTTTTAAAGTTTTTTAAGGACATTTCACATCTTTTTGAAACGGAAACAATTTTAAGAAATTGTTTAAGGTATTTGTTTTTAACAGCAACTGTCATGGTGTTTAACATTTAAAAATTCTATATGTAGTGTGACGGAAAATCCCTCTTCCTCTATGGTCACAAAAGGGACCTCCGATTTCCCGGCGATTTATTTTAGGGCGCCAGCCGCCGTGGCGGCTCGCCGGGAAAATTGGTCGGACGAAGTCCGGCCGGAGGTCACCCAAGTTGCCGGCTAGCTGCAGCCTTGGGTCGTGGCAGAGGGGCAGGGTTAGGGGCAAAGAAAATTGACACACACTCGATAACAAAAAAAAACACACTGATATAATAAATGAAAGGGTCACACTTTATTCTCCTCTCTCTCTCTTCGCCATTTTTCCGCAACTAAAACGGTTCCGCGGGGAAAGGGCGGTCTCGGCGTTGGTCACGCTTGCACTTCGTCACCTTCGCGTCGAATAACCCGGGGACCTTGCCTACGAGAGGAACGAGCCAGACGATCTCCGTCCACTCATTCCTCTCACCAAAGCTACCCGACGGTCCGGCGACTCCCAGTCACTCACATTTCACACCAACATCGACGAATACACTCACGCTCACACCAACATCGACGACTGCACTCACACTCACACTGACTCACTCTCGCATCCATCAATTTTTCCCCGCAGAACGACCAACGCGCGCGCACTCCGCCGTGACCCCGAACCACGCGACTCACGGTTAAAATAAATAAATAAAATAAAGAAGAAAAACCGAAAAAGGGGGGGGGGGAAAGAACTAAACACAGCCTCCGTGAGGCGGAGGCCGCCGCCAGGCCCAAAACATTTGGCTTACGTCGACGGACGTTGCGACTAGCCGAGGGCACCAGTTCGCGACACTATAACGCGAGTTGGCCGAAACTCACCGGCACTAATTTGGACGCGAAAAGGCCCTCCAAACGCTGTCCGTCCCGCTCGACACTCAACGGCGAAGTCCCTCAAACCCTTTTCTTTTCTCGCGAGCGAGACGTCGGCTTTCCCCCCTTTTTCCTAATTTTCCAAATTCTCTTCCGGGCGGGGATGATCGTCCCCACCCGCCTACTTTACGAGGGCTCGGCGTCGCCCGACCGGTGTACGGGTGTGTGTGTGTGTTTGGTACGCGGGGCGAAGGGCTTCCTTCTGTGATGTCCGGAATGGCGGGGATGATGACGATACGACGATGCTGGCGAGATTTCTATCGGTTGCGCTGCAACTCCTATCGGGGCTCCGACGCGCCACCAGCGGAGTCCGACTCGATCGCGGGCTGCGTGGCCACGCGTGGACGTTAGAGCGCTGCCAGGATTTTCCTCTCGATTTAGCTCTCATGGGGTGGAGGGACGGACCAGACCTCATAACCACCATCCTCTGAGCGTTTGTTCTTCCGTGGCGAGGCTAAATTCGAACCTCTACCATAGCTCGATACGGAAGGGACACACGATGGGACGTTCGCCGGACGAGACGATGGTTCTCGCCCGCCACGCGACCGAGCCGTCGTCCACGAGGGCCACGTCAAAGCCCCTGGCTGGATTCTCCCTTTTCCTCCCGATGCCGAACGTCCGAAGCTTGAAGCCTCCCCGCCATTTCTCCCTCCTCTGAGTGCCTAGGCGCCCGGTTCCTCGCGAATAAATAAAATGTGAAAGAAAAATAATAAACAATAATTCCATCTATCCTATTCTGGTTATGGGTCCGCGTGCGGGGTGAGCGTCGAGAGGGAGGGACGCTATCACGGGTTTTCCGGAGGGCCCGGAAAATTGCCACGTGACAGTAGGTTATTTATTTCATTTTTGTTGACGCACACAGTCAATACCACATACTATCCCAGAGTCCTTTCTCTAACAAGTACATTAACACTACTGTGTTGAAAATCTACCATCATACAGAAAAGCTGCGTACACACCATCTTACATGAACTCTTGGCACAGAAATAATAGAGCACATGATCACGGACATAAATTTTTTGTATGATTATTGGTGCCGTATGAAAAATGTTTGAAAAGTGATGGACCAGTTACTTATCCAATGTCCTGAACGATCAGCATCAGGCCCGCAAATCCTTCTTCAAATTTTTCCGCTGACAACAAATATATTCGACTTTCTCTACTAATAACACTGTCCTCGTGTTCAACATTGGAAAATTCTATTTGTCGATTATTCTTTTCAGTTCCTTAATGATGATAGTCACTACCGGGTGTTATTCCCCAAATCCCTTCTTTGTCAAGTAACATTCACACCGCTAATGTGTCGAAGAACTGTCGAAAGACTTATACTACACAGAAGACACATACTGCACAAACTACACATAAATCCCGTCTTTGACAAGTAACATTCACACTGCTACTACGTCAAACACACTATTAAAAAGCTTATACACCAAACTATGTATGAATCCCTTTTTTGAAGGGTTCCATTCCCACAGGTACAGTACCGAAAGACTCATACGCCACACTACGCATGAAACCCTCCTTTGACAAGTGGCATTCACACTACTGCTATCAAAGATGTCAAAAGACTCATGCGCCACATTACGCATGGAACCCTCCTTCAACCAGTGACATTCTCACTGGTACTGCATCGAAGAACTGTTACAAAGTTTATATGCCACAGTATGCATAATGCCTTTCTTCGACAAGCGACATTCACACTACTATTAAAAATATCTGTCGAAAGAGTCATGCGCCACACTATGCATGAAACCTTCCTTCGACAAGTAGCATTCACACCGCTGCTGTCAAAAACTCACTGGGACTGCATCGATGAACTGTTACAAAGTTTATAAGCCACAGTATGCATAATGCCTTTCTTCGACAAGCGCCATTCACACTACTATTAAAAATATCCATCGAAAGAGTCATGCGCCACACTATGCATGAAACCCTCCTTTGACAAGTAGCATTTACACCGCTGCTGTCGAAGATCTTGAAAGACTTGTTAAATAGTTCTTTCACAGGGAGGCCACACACACACAAATGGAAAGAATATACTCCAATTCTTGCAGCACACTCGGTAGATATAATGTTTTATTGACTAGGGGATCACAATAGGGAAACGCGCGTTAACAGTAAATACAAAATGTACAACAAGGTAAGTAATTCTAGAGTAATTTAATACTAAACGTCCCCGCACTACCGCGGTTTTGAGCGTACTCGGGCTCCTCACGCACGCCGCGTAATTTGCGCTCGCGCGAACCACCGGACGTGGCTATTCTTTTTCAACGCGTCTCTCTCTCACTCACTCTTGCTCCGGAACCCTCACGTCTTGTCGCTAAGACTGTCCGAGCAAGAAGCCTCGATTCTCCTACCTTCCGACCCACTCTCTCGTTCCCGGCACGGCTTCTCGGCTCCGCGCTTGCCACGTGGCGTTTTTCTCGCGCGCCACCTGTTTGACCAAGTTGCGCGCGCTCTTTTTGAAAAGTTCCCTAGCATCTTTAACAACTCGGCCATCCTTTACAAGCTCGTCCTCGAGCTGGGCGGCCTCAACACATGCATACATGCATACGGTACATTTTAACTCGCAACTCTACACAATAATACAATAATTTATCACAGTTCGATTCAATACGTGATCACATCTCAACTCCTTTTACCGCAATGATGATAATCAAGCTACATAGTCGTCCAATCGGGTGGGTCGACGCCTCGCCCTTCCCGATTGGCGAAGGCTAGAGCCTTCCTGGCACGGCGCACTCTCTTCCATTGCGACCGTCTCTGGCGTTACGATCTCTGCGCTGGGCGGAGGCTCTTCATCGGGCGCCCGCTCGTCCCCGCTGTCGTCTTCGTTGTCGGCCTCGTCGTCGGCCGGTTTCCAGGGTTTTAGCTGGGACGCGTGTGCTGTCGACGCATACGTCCGCCCGCCCGCCGCGGGGTTAAGATCCGCTACGTGAAACGTGTCCTCCGACAATTTTCGTGTGATGACGAGTGGCCCTCGGTACCTTGGACTCAGCTTCAGTGACTCCCCAGTCGACACTGGCACCGTCTGCGCGTACACGATATCCCCCGGGCTAAAATCATGGTTTCGGAACCGCTTTCGATCGTAGTGGAGCTTCGCACGTTCCGGAGCCTTCTCCTCAAATTGCCCTTGAATCCCGTCGCAGTAAGCTTGCGCCGTCGAAATGAACGCAATACTCTTTGGCCCCTTCAATTTCTCGTCTTCGCTTCGATCTTGCACCAGTTGTGGAAAACCATGGTGGACCCCTTTTTCCCGGTCGCCGCTGCCGAGCTCTGCAAGCTTCTGATGTTCGCAGCATCTCGTCGCTACGTTTCTAGTGTGCTCACATTCCGCGGTCGTAAATTCAAGGAAAGAGTTTGCCATTTCCGCCTCAACCGTGTTGCAAACCGAACCGCCCGTTTCCATCGCGTCGTCTTTCGCCTCGGCGAATACGACCTCCTCGGCGCCCTCGTCGAACGACAAATGTGTTACGGAGTGATGACGATCCTCGGACTCGTCACGCGCTGCTCTCTCGTCAGACTGTTCGAAACCAAGGCTGACGTCCTCTGCTGACATCTCGCGTCGCGGCGTTGACGTCTCGGTGAGGCGAACGAGGGGAATCTCGCCACGCGCTGTCACGCGTCCTTGCGCTAGCTTGTAATCCGACACACGCCAATTTCCCACCGGCACGGTGAAGTAGTCGTCCGGACCTTCAAACTCGATCAACGAAATAGAATTCGCCGGTATGATCTCTCCATGGCTCGCCGTCATTATCGTCGAAGTCGTAGCAACCTCCGTGTCGCTTTGCTCGGCCCTGTAAAACGTGAACGAGTCACCAATTTTATTGAAATTCACTCCCGGTTCCTCCATATATGTCCGTCCAATAAGCACGTCTGCCACTTGGACATCATCAGGAACCACACATAGTGTCACTCCCCGCACCAGGACCCCATCAATCTCTATGTCCGCACACACGGTCCCGATACTGTTCACCATATAGTCCGGGGGTCCGAAAGGCTTAAGGGCTGTCGTGCCCGCCGCCATTTTAAACTGTTCAATTAATACTCGTGAACTTCGAATGGTGCACGCTGCACTCCCCGTGTCGACAAACACGGACACGTCGCGTCCATTAATTCGCGCCTTTTTTAAATACCGCGCCGCCGTGCCACGCGGACGTTCGCCAATTGTTAAAGTCGGCTGCACTCCTTTACTTACCCCCGAAGGGCATTGGCTTCTCACATGTCCCCGCTGGAGACACTTGTAGCATGTCGGGACTTGTCTCTCTTCTCGACAGTCCCGAGAGAGATGACCCGGTTTCCGGCAGTTGTAACAGTCGCGCTCCATCGACTGCTGCTCCGGCTCTGGCGACGTACTCGGAGGCTCGCGCTCTCCTCTCTCCTCCTGTCCTCGGTGGGTGTTGCTCCCTCTGTCCCTTCGCCATGACGATTCTGCGGCGCGTCTACTCCCATCGCCCTCTCGCCGATGGTCGCTGAGGGTCTTCTCGAAGCGAATCAGGTCGTGTAGCAGCGCATCGAGGGTGTATTGCGACGACGGCATAATCAAGTTAAACAAGTCACTCGACCGGAGACCTGCGAGTACCTCGGACCGTTCCTCCCGGAACGTCAACCCTAACGGCACACACAACCGCACCTTGGCATGGAAGTATTCGGGTAGGGTCTCGCCCCTATCCTGACGTCTGGCCTTCATACGCGCCCATTTGGTCGATAAATCCTCGTGTACGACGAAGGTGGCCGTGAACGCCTCCTTAAAATCCTCCCACGTACGGAAGTCAGACCCTCGTGCTCGAAACCAATTCTTCGCACCATTTGATAAGTGCATCCTCGCCGCGGCAAGGAGATAATCCTCTGGCCACTTATGGAGGCTACTTAGAGACTCCAAATTTTCGAGCCATTCTCGCGCGCGGACGCCGTCCGACTCGCCTCGAAAATATTCGATGTCTTTCGTGAACTCGGGTATCATATGAAAAAAAGGAGCTGTACCTTGAACTGGTGGCAAAGCGACGCTCGGGTTCGGTTTCGCCTCCGGGTTGTTTAACATTCCCGCAATTATCCGCATTACCGCGTCCTGCAAGTTCGCCGGCAGTACTTCCTTCAGCGCGTTCTCTAGCTGGGGGCTCACGTGTCCTTCGATGACAGACGATTGCTCCCTCGGGATCGCCCGAGCTTCCGATGGCCCGCTACTTCCTTGGGACACGTTGCCGTGCACGCCGACCCCTACCGGCTGATAATCCGGCATGGGTGCGTCCGTTGTTGGAGTCGGTGCGCTGTCACCACGGCCCGTCACATCAGCACGGCCGGGTAGCGTCTCTCGTCCGCCATCTTGGACGGCATTTCGTGTTTCGGAGCACCATGCGTTCCCGCCACGGCCCGTCGCGTCGACACGGCCGGGTCGCGTCTCTTGTCCGCCATCTTGGACGGCGCTACGTGTTTCGGAGTACGATGCGTTCCCGCGCCCTCTCCCGCGCACTCCCGAGTGATTTAGCGGCATGCTCGTCCCGAACCGACTCGCGAAATCGTCGAAGGTCGCTTCATCAACCATTTATCCGACCCGTCACTTCCTAACCGTCTCTCACTTTTTTTTTTGTCTGACACAAATCACCCAAGTTCCGCGGTATCCCACTTCTGATTGTTAAATAGTTCTTTCACAGGGAGGCCACACACACACAAATGGAAAGAATATACTCCAATTCTTGCAGCACACTCGGTAGATATAATGTTTTATTGACTAGGGGATCACAATAGGGAAACGCGCGTTAACAGTAAATACAAAATGTACAACAAGGTAAGTAATTCTAAGGTAATTTAATACTAAACGTCCCCGCACTACCGCGGTTTTGAGCGTACTCGGGCTCCTCACGCACGCCGCGTAATTTGCGCTCGCGCGAACCACCGGACGTGCCTATTCTTTTTCAACGCGTCTCTCTCTCACTCATTCTTGCTCCGGAACCCTCACGTCTTGTCGCTAAGACTGTCCGAGCAAGAAGCCTCGATTCTCCTACCTTCCGACCCACTCTCTCGTTCCCGGCACGGCTTCTCGGCTCCGCGCTTGCCACGTGGCGTTTTTCTCGCGCGCCACCTGTTTGACCAAGTTGCGCGCGCTCTTTTTGAAAAGTTCCCTAGCATCTTTAACAGACTCATACGCCATACTGCGCATGGATATAGCACAGCACGCATAATCCCTTTTTTTGACAAGCGACATGCACACTGCTATTGAAGAACTGTCGAAAGACTCATGCGCCACACTACGCATGAAGCCTTCTTTTGACAAGTAATATTCGCACTAGTATTGCATCGAAGAACTATTGAAAGGCTCATATGCCTTAATATGTTATTTAATGTATAAATTATTACCGCCGGCAAAACTCGTATCCACGAGCAGACGACGCGTCAGCTGGGGCGTGAGCCGATAAACGCTGCCCTTCACACGTTACTTTTTTTGGCGTGATACTATAAAGTGTAATCTCGAACGAATCTCGAACGACAAGCGTGGAAGAATTTTCGTGTAAAAAATCGCCCGAAAATTCGGCCGAATAATATGAGATCTCAAGACTGAGTAGACAAATCGAAAAATTACCCAAACAAAATCGATAGGAAAAAATAACATTTCAATGGTAAAATGTCATTCAATTTTTTATTCATCCCCGTGGTTTCGCGTAAGTTCGAATCCAAGTTAAAGCGTCGTCTGCTAAAGCCCATCTTACTGTATAAAGAGTCGCGGCGTGGCGTCAGTCCGTCAATGGCGTCGAGATCGGTGGGTCGACCAGTGGCGTCTAATCGTTTTTTTTTATTACTTGGCGTCGAGACGCTGCCGCGTCTCTTGATACGTTTGAAGACATTCATGAGGGGTTCGGAGACGCTTAAGAGACTTTCAAAGACATTCACGAGGGGTTTGAAGACGTTCAAGAAACTTTCGAATACGTTCAAGAGACCTTTGACGACGTTCATAATATGTTTGACGACATTCATGAGGGGTTCGACGATGTTTTAGAGACTTTCAAAGACATTCACGAGGGTATCGAAGACGTTCAAGAGACTTTTGACGACATTCATAATACGTTTGAAGTCGCTTAAGAGACTTTCAAAGACATTCACGAGACGTGCGAAGACATTCAGAGAGACTTTCGAAGAGATTCAAAAGATCTTTGACGATATTCATAATGCGTTTGAAGACATCGACGACGGGTTCAACGATGTTTTAGAGACTTTCAGAGACATTCACGAAGGGTTTGAAAACGTCCAAGATACTTTTGAATACATTCAAGAGACTTTCGACGACCTTCATAATACGTTTGAAGACATTCATGAGGGGTTCGAAGACACTTGAGAGACTTTCAAAGACATTCACGAGGGGCTCGAAGACGTTCAAGAGACTTTCGACGACATTCATAATCCTTTTTTCAGACATTCATGAGGGGTTCGAAGACGCTTAAGAGACTTTCAAAGACATTCGCGAGGTGGAAGTGTCGAGACTGTCCGGGGTAGGGGCTTCACGTGGGGATATTCACCTCTAATGCCTTTACGATAATCGGATTACGGGCATTAATGTACATTGAATTAAAATTCACGTTCTCCACCGGCAGGGCGGTGCTTGGGGCATGAGTGATGGTGAAAAATAATTTCTTTCCCTTGTGTATCAAGAAACGCGGCAGAGTCTCCACGTCAAATAACGAAAAAAATGCGTAGTACCGTCTCACCAATGAACACGAGCACCACTGATACCACCATTTTAACTTTGAATCGACATTACGCGACAACGCGGCGACGAATCGAAAACCTTATGACATTTTGGCAATGGAATGTGATTTTTTCCTATCGATTTTGTTAGGTTCATTTTTCGATCCGACTACTTTCGATCTTGAGATCCCATAATATTCCTAATAAGTCGTCCCAGCGCGTCGGTTTTCTCAATCGAATAAAGTTATTCGGTCGGTTCGTAAGCATTACTAGATACGTCTTTTAGTGTGTCGATTAACTTTCAGCGTTACAGCGCGGAGAGACGTTTTTCGACTCGTCTGCGCACCATCGCGTCGGTGACCGGGCAACGCTGCTCCAAACAAACGATGCACGCTTGTAGTGTCAGTAGAGGTACTGTAGCGGTTCTAACGCAAGTGGCGGCATCGCGGGGTGGGGGGGGGGTACAGGGGGGTGGTCCAGCGCGGGGAAGTCCAGTGCGGGGGGTATGGCGGAGGAGGGGGGGTCCAGCGCGGGGAAGCCCAGTGCGGTCGCCAAGCTCGCCAACACTCGAGACAGGTCCTGACAGGTTTCTCGGGAAAACTAAAATCTTTAGGGATCAAAGGGACCGCGAATGGACCACTTGAGCGCAGCTCTTGAAAAGTCGAGGTCTCCATTCCGAAAGATAATGTCAAGATGTTTGCATGCGCGTCCACCCATCACGAATCTCGCCAACACTTTAGACAGGTCTCGACAAGTCAGGATTTCTTGGAAAAACTATAAATTTTAGGGATCTATCGGGAAGGGCCGTTGGTGCCGATGGACCACTTGAGTTACAGGACCCATAAAATCTTTTGACCCGATGCATCCCGACTTCCTGTTTTTTGTCTCATGTTCCCCGAGCGATCTACACCGACGCGTTATCGGGAAACTGTTTTCCCGAGAGAGAAGGCCGATATTTTTCCCGAAGAGCCTTTTTAATGATCCGCTCCGCTCAAGTCTAGCCGCATTTTACATGAAGCAGTCAGTCTGTTAACATCGTGGAAGTTTTTGAAGAATCAACATGGAGCAAATCTTACATGACCAAGCCGTGCTTTTACGCTCGTTCGAAGATTTTACCGCGTGGGAGCAACGATGCGTCGAGTTCATCGAAGGGCTGGAAACGCACAGCCGGATTAAGCGCCCGCGATTATTAATGGGGCATCAACAGTCCCTAATAGTCCAAATAGCGCATCTGGTAGGATTGAGGAATTGTGTGCGGAGCCGTTTCATACACACGGGGGCAGGACATGGTGATCATGAGTTAATATGGCGGGAGATTGAAACATCCTTCGAGAGTCGGATATTGACCGGTTCCATCGTCAATCGCACTGACATCGAGCCGAGACACTTTTTAAATGATGCTCGCGTTCTAGTGGTTCATCATGTGCAAAATATTATCGGCAAGCATAACAGCATCAAAATCAATACAGTGTTTGTGGTGAATTCGCGAGTGGTGACAAACATGCGAATAAAAGTGTCAACACGCGAAACTGCGAACTATTTAGCACAAGCGATTTGAACGCGTGGTATGGACAGCGAGTTATGGAATCCACGGTAACCTTACTCGATAAATTTCAAGAACGTGATAGTGGCTGGACTCTACAGAAAATACTTAACCTCACGATAAATGTGAATAAGTATAATCCGATGCGTGCCGGGTGCTCCATATCATTGCCGCGGGAAATAATGATGAAGAGGGCTGTGGTTAACGTCAAGTCGGGCGGTAATGCATGTTTCGCATGGGCAGTCGTCGCTGCTCTATACCCAGCCGAATGGGACAGTGGCCGTCCATCTTCTTACCCTCATTATTCGACAGCACTGAATCTGAAGGATATCGAATTCCCGGTGACGGTACATCAAATTAAAAAATCTGAATTTCATAACAATGTATCGATCAACGTGTATACCACCACCACCAAAAAGGACATTGTTCCGATACGCGTAACTCAACACAAGAAGGAAAAGCACATCAATTTGCTGTACATGCAAGATATCGATGGCAGCAATGTGGGACACTTCATATGGATCAAGAACCTGTCGAGACCCGTGAAGGCACAACTGACCAAAATGGAGCATAAAAAATATATCTGTGATCGGTATGTAGTTAACATAATATATATATATGCAATCGTATATGCTAGACGAATTAAACAAAACAATATTTTTTTTTGTTTGCAGGTTTTTGCATTACTTCGGTTCTGAGGAAAAATTGCAATCACACGAGGTCGATTGCGGAGTGATAAACGACTGTGCGATCCGACTACCAAACGACACCGATAAGTGGCTCCAGTTCGGCAACTTTAGCCGGAAAGAGCGACATCCATTCACTGTGCATGCTGATTTGGAGTGCGTGCTGGCAAAGACCGATGGGGAGAAACTAGCGAAAGATATGTATCAACATCATGAAGCGTTTAGTATCGGATATTACGTGTGTTGTTCGTATGACGATTCATTATCTTCATATCACTTGCGTCGCAGTACTGATTGTGTATTGTGGTTTGTTGAAGAACTAAAAAATCTAGCACTGCGTACAAAAGAAATTTTCTGTGATAATGTACCAATAGTGCATTTAACGAGTGAGTGGTCTAGTTTTCCAGCAGCGACTCAATGTCACATATGTGAGAAACCATTTGCGCAAGAAGATGTACACGTTCGAGATCATTGCCATCCCACTGGACGCTATAAAAGCCCTGCCCATTCCAACTGCAACTTAAATTACAAACAGTCATTTTTCATCCCAGTAGTTTTCCACAATTTATCTGCTTATGATGCGCATTTTATAATCAAGGAAGTAGCCACAGCGTTCGAAGGAACAACCATTGTGCTTCCAATCACAAAGGAGAAATACATCTCCTTCACGAAGCATGTTTAAATTGAAGACGATTCAAAACACAAGATCCAATTACGCTTTATCGACTCATACAAATTCTTCAACACGAGTCTCGACAAACTAGCATCATTCTTGGCCGAAGACAAACTCAACATTTTACGTACACAATTCCCAACTCTCTCGACAGAAGATTTCAATTTGCTGACGCGAAAAGGGGTCTTCCCTTATGAATATATTGATGACGTGACGAAGCTAGACGACACTTGCCTACCACCACGTGACGCATTTTAGAGTTCCCTGACAGATGCTACAGTATGTGAGAGCGAGTACGCACATGCTGAGAAAGTTTGGGAGCGGTTCTCCATTCGAACGCTGGGCGGCTATAGCGATTTGTACTTGAAGACAGATGTTTTGTTATTAGTATATAGTATATAGTATGCACATACCCACATATATCGGCTTGTTGAATTTCACCTCGAGATTGCGCAATTCCACGGCAACGAGGTTTTCCGAAAAAACACTTCGGCTGTGGACATTTGTCTTCGCAATCATTGCCT
Source organism: Ophion obscuratus (assembly GCA_964007375.1). NCBI lineage: Eukaryota > Metazoa > Arthropoda > Insecta > Hymenoptera > Ichneumonidae > Ophion > Ophion obscuratus. Next base: position 68,149,928 of record OZ023312.1, on the reverse strand, counting down.
CTGCGCCATAGCTGCCCTCCCATTTTGTTAAAAGCTTTACATCTGCATGATTACGCACATTCTCCATCGTTTTGCCAAAGACCGCATTATTCATTAACTTGAATAAATTCTTTTCGAAATCGTTTTTGGCAAGCGTTCGAAACTGGGTATTCAACTCAATATATGAACGCAGCCATGGCGATTGTGTAAATTGTAGGACTATGGATTTTAACGAGGCAAAGTCCATGGCGTCAGCACTGTTGCAAATTCCGGTAGTGTATGATGTAGCGCATTTTATCGCAGACGGTTGCTAACAGCTTTTCTTCCCGCTTACCCGGCGGTTTTTTCATGTATTGGACAAAATGGCAGGTCTTTGTGCGCATCATGTAGCAATTGGGGATATTCCAAGTCGACTCCAAGGATATAGCCTATAGGTGAGTCTAGCGCGATACATGATGGATCAAAATTGAAAATCTGCATATGGCAAGGGTTGGCACATTGCCCATACATACAAATTGTTGACATCAAAACACATCAAGTATGATGATGCTTTCGATGCATCAAACGACGAGCATGTACTTGTTATTGGCACGTGCATATCGGTTCGAGCATTGACTCACAAGGAACATCCCTCAGGTGTCCGCCTCCGATTTTGTTGAAAATCATATATGTGATAGAGCATCGAAAACTTTGAGACACGTATTTTTTTTTATCGGCGGAAAAACGGATTTAAGGGGGGAAACCGCCCCTCAAAGAAAGGCGTGTCGAGGGGTGATTTTGCAGTTTCACCCAGAAGCAATCCACCGATCTGAATGAAACAAAAACGAAAATTCATCTAATGAAAAGCGATGAAAAATCCACTATGAAAATGTTAAGAAAAAATTAAATTAGGGGGTAAACCACCCCTCAATTTGCCTTTTTTCACCCCACATTTAAAAGGGTTGAATGTAAATTAATAAAACAGGTATCACTTTGAAGGGCAATTAATATTAAAGTTGACGGGTTTTTGCGTTTTGGCGGCATAGCAAATTTAACGGGGTAAACCACCCCTAACTTAAATTTATTTATCATGGTCGTTTTTTCTGTGTTTAAAGTATATCCGCTGATTTTAAATATTTCTATAAGCTACAATTTAATGTTTTATCATATTTCAAAATTATTATATCCGTCTTAAGGGGTAACAACCCCTCTGACGAGAAACATCATTGAAGTATCCGCTTTCGATTTCGTTGAAACTCATATATGTGGTAAAGCATTGCAAACTATCAAACATGTTTTTTTTTGTATCGGCAGAAAAACGGTGTTAGGGGATGAAACCAACCCTCAAAGTTTCTCCCACAAGCAGTCCACCGATCTGAATGAAACAATATCGAAAATTCCTCTAATATTAAGCGATGAAAAATCCACTACAAGAGTGTTGATTAGAAATATAATTAAGGGGTAAATCACCCCTCCATTTGAGGTTTTTCACTCCACGCTTAAGAGGCTTGTATGAAAATTAATAAAACAGGTATCATTTTGAAGGGGAATCAAAATTCAAGTTGGCGCGTTGTTGCGTTTTAGCGGGACAGCAAATTTAAGGGGGTAAACCACCCCTAACATAAATTTGTTCATTTCCATTCATTTAAAAAACCAGAAGATTTTGAAAATCCTGTTATCTTTGGTTTTGGTGAATCGAACACACATTGTGAAATACCCAGCTGCAATAATTTGGCCATTATCAGATGTGCATGGTGCAGAAAGTCGTTGTGTTTAAAGCATTTTTTGATGATTATCATTATTGCAGGAATTCCGAGCCATGATTGTTGATGGTTGATAGTTGATAGACTATAAAAAAAAGTATATATCACAAGAAAATGATTTGACGGCATATGACTGCGATACTTTTCACAAGTACTATTAATTAAATCAGCAGATATGATTCCCAAATGAAATTATATTAAAATATATTAAAAACATGTTCGTTAACCTACTGTAAAACCCTCAGTTTCATTAATATGTTTAATTAAATAAACGGTAAAATAATAAAAATAAACATTCCTCCACAAAACTACTCCGCTGGCTAAATTATCGAAGTGAGCCTTATAACTTATTCTGGAAATTATTATAATTAATGATATAGTAGAAGTGTATGTTTATTCCTATGGATATGCTTAATGGACGTGCATATTAAAATCGGAAGCATTTCGACACGAAAATATGAGTCTTATGAGTAAAGGGTAGCCCCACGTCCCCACTCCCAAAATACCGCTCATAAAGCTCAAAACGAATATGCGGCACACACACAAACATTGAATTGATATTACCGATGAAATGAAAACAGTTTTAACGAAATTCGTGAAACCTTTCGCGAAACTTCAAACGGAATGCAATTAGAGGGGGTAGTTTACCCTTGAAATGTAAAAATTTAAAAACGTAATAATTTTAAAACGCGGGAGAATATTTTGAATCCGCGGATACATGTTAAACACAGAAAACACGACGGTGATGAGCAAATTTATGTTAGGGGTGGTTTACCCCCTTAAATTTGCTGTCCCGCTGAGACGCAAAAACGCGTCAACTTGAATTGTGATTCCCCTTCAAAATGATACCTGTTTTATTAATTTTCATACAACCCTCTTAAGCGTGGGGTGAAAAACGGCAAATGGAGGGGTGGTTTACCCCTTAATTATATTTCTAATCAACACTCGTGTAATGGATTTTTCGTCGCTTAATATTAAAGGAACTTTCGATTTTGTTTCATTCAGATCGGTGGACTGCTTGTAGGAGAAACTTTGAGGGGTGGTTTCATTCCCTAACACCGTTTTTCTGCCAATACTAAAAAAACATGTTTAATAGTTTGCAATGCTTTACCACTTATATGAGTTTCAATGAAATCGAAAGCGGATACTTCAATGATGTTTCTCATCAAAGGGGTAGTTACCCCTTAAAACGAATGTAATAATTTTGAAATATGATAAAACATTAAATTGTAGCTTATAGAAATATTTAAAATCAGTGGATATACTTTAAACACAGAAAAAACGACCATGATAAATAAATTTATGTTAGGAGTGGTTTACCCCCTTAAATTTGCTATGCCGCCAAAACGCAAAAACCCGTCAACTTTAATTTTAATTGCCCTTCAAAATGATACCTGTTTTATTAATTTGCATACAACCCTCTTAAGTGTGGGGTGACAAAAGACAAATTGAGGGGTGGTTTACCCCCTAATTTAATTTTTTCTTAACATTTTCATAGTGGATTTTTCATCGCTTTTCATTAGAAGAATTGTCGTTTTTGTTTCATTCAGATTGGTAGATTGCTTCTGGGTGAAACTGCAAAATCACGCCTCGACACGCCTTTCTTTGAGGCCCGGTTTCCCCCCTTAAATCCGTTTTTCCGCCGATAAAAACAAATACGTGTCTCGAAGTTTTCAACGCTCTATCACATATATGAGTTTCAACAAAATCGGAGGCGGACACCTGAGGGATGTTCCTTGTCAGACCACCGCGTATATCCCGCTCAATGAATAAAACCATGTCGATGTCAGTTAGTAATTCAAACTTGACATTCGAGTGTTTTAACATTGCATCCCAGGTATATCCGGGCAATATGTAGTGATACGCAGGATCTAGGCCCTAGCTCTCAACGCATGTATTTCGGAAGTTCTCGAAAATATCGGCTAATAACAAAACATCTGTCTTCAAGTACAAATCGCTATAGCCACCCAGTGTACGAATGGAGAACCGCTCCCAAACTTTCTCAGCATGTGCGTACTCGCTCTCACATACTGTAGCATCTGTCAGGGAACTCTAAAATGCGTCACGTGGTGATAGGCAAGTGTCGTCTAGCTTCGTCACGTCATCAATATATTCATAAGGGAAGACCCCTTTTCGCGTCAACAAATTGAAATCTTCTGTCGAGAGAGTTGGTAATTGTGTACGTAAAATGTTGAGTTTGTCTTCGGTCAAGAATGCTGCTAGTTTGTCGAAACTCGTGTTGAGGAATTTGTATGAGTCGATAAAGCGTAATTGGATCTTGTGTTTTGAATTGTCTTCAATTTCAACATGCTTCGTGAAGGAGATGTATTTCTCCTTTGTGATTGGAAGCACAATGGTTGTTCCTTCGAACGCTGTGGCTACTTCCTTGATTATAAAATGCGCATCATAAGCAGATAAATTGTGGAAAACTACTGGAATGAAAAATGACTGTTTGTAATTTAAGTTGCAGTTGGAATGGGCAGGGCTTTTATAGCGTCCAGTGCGATGGCAATGATCTCGAACGTGTACATCTTCTTGCGCAAATGGTTTCTCACATATGTGACATTGAGTCGCTGCTCGAAAACTAGACCACTCACTCGTTAAATGCACTATTGGTACATTATCACAGAAAATTTCTTTTGTACGCACTGCTAGATTTTTTAGTTCTTCAACAAACCACGATACATAATCAGCACTGCGACGCGAGTGATATGAAGATAATGAATCGTCATACGAACAACACACGTAATATCCGATACTAAACCCTTCATGATGTTGATACATATCTTTCGCTAATTTCTCCCCATCGGTCTTTGCTAGCACGCACTCCAAATCAGCATGCACAATGAATGGATGTCGCTGTTTCCGGCTAAAGTTGCTGAACTGGAGCCACTTATTGGTGTCGTTTGGTAGTCGGATCGCACAGTCGTTTATCACTCCGCAATCGACCTCGTGTGATTGCAATTTTCCTCAGAACCGAAGTAATGCAAAAACCTGCAAACAAAAAAAAAGATTGTTTTGTTTAATTTGTCTAGCATATATGATTGCATATATATATATATATATATATATATATATATTATGTTAACTACATACCGATCACAGATATATTTTTTATGCTCCATTTTGGTCAGTTGTGCCTTCACGGGTCTCGACAGGTTCTTGATCCTCACGAAGTGTCCCACATTGCTGTCATCGATGTCTTGCATGTACAGCAAATTGATGTGCTTTTCCTCCTTGTGTTCAGTTACGCATATCGGAACAATGTCCTTTTTGGTGGTGGTGGTATACACGTTGATCGATACATTGTTATGAAACTCAAATTTTTTAATTTGATGTACCGTGACCGGGAATTCGATATCCTTCAGATTCAGTACTGTCGAATAATGAGGGTAAGAAGATGGACGGCCACTGTCCCATTCGACTGGGTATAGAGCAGCGACGACTGCCCATGCGAAACATGCATTACCGCCCGACTTGACGTTAACCGCAGCCCTCTTCATCATTATTTCCCGCGGCAATGATATGGAGCACCCGGCACGCATCGGATTATACTTATTCACATTTATCGTGAGGTTAAGTATTTTCTGTAGAGTCCAGCCACTATCACGTTCTTGAAATTCATCGAGTATGGTTACCGTGGGTTCCATAACTCGCTGTTCATACCACGCGTTCAAATCGCTTGTGCTAAATAGTTCGCAGTTTCGCGTGTTGACACTTTTATTCGCATGTTTGTCACCACTCGCGAATTCACCCTTAAACACTGATTTTGATGCTGTTATGCTTGCCGATAATATTTTGCACATGATGAAGCACTAGGACGGGAGCATCGTTTAGAAAGTGTCTCGGCTCGATGTGGTTGCGATTGATGATGGAACCGGTCAATATCCGACTCTCGAAGGATGTTTCAATCTCCCGCCATATTAACTCATGATCACCATGTCCTGCACCCGTGTGTATGAAACGGCTCCGCACACAATTCCTCAATCCTTCCAGATGCGCTATTTGGACTATTAGGGACTGTTGATGCCCAATTAATAATCGCGGGCGCTTAATCCGGCTTTGCGTTTCCAGTCCTTCGATGAACTCGACGCATCACTGCTCCCACGCGGTAAAATCTTCGAACGAGCGTAAAAGCACGGCTTGGTCATGTAAGATTTGCTCCATGTTGATGAGTACGAAAAACTTCCACGATGTTAACAGACTGACTGCTTCATGCAAAGTGCGGCCAGACGTGAGCGGAGCGGATCATTAAAAAGGCTCTTCGGGAAAAAAATCGGCCCTCTCTCTCGGGAAAACAGAGTTTCCCGATAACGCGTCGGTGTAGATCGCTCGGGGAACATGAGACAAAAACAGGAAGTCGGGATGCATCGGGTCAAAAGATTTTATGGGTCCTGTAACTCAAGTGGTCCATCGGCACCAACGGCCCTTCCCGATAGATCCGTAAAGTTTATAGTTTTTCCAAGAAATCCTGACTTGTCGAGACCTGTCTAAAGTGTTGGCGAGATTCGTGATGGGTGGACGCGGATGCAAGCATCTTGACATTATCTTTCGGAATGGAGACCTCGACTTTTCAAGAGCTGCGCTCAAGTGGTCCATTCGCGGTCCCTTTGATCCCTAAAGATTTCAGTTTTCCCGAGAAACCTGTCAGGACCTGTCTCGAGTGTTGGCGAGCTTGGAGACGGGGCGCATGCAATAGAGATTGTCTTTCGGAATGGAACCAGCTGCATGTCATAAATAATGGGTTTTGCAAGGTCGCCATTCATGTGGCGCCTAACGTTTTCATATTACCGAAAATTTTCCGACCCATATGTGCCTTTCACAGGCAGGCACACACACACACACACAACTTAGTCGCAGACCCTAAACAACGTTTCCCGGTAGCCATAGCCGGAGATTACAACGCGTGGGCTGTGGAATGGGGTAGTAAAGTGACGAATAGGAAAGGTCAAGGCTTGCTTGAGGCTATGTCCTTATTGGATGTAGTACAACTTAATGCAGGTACAAAGCCCACTTTTGTTAAAGGTGAAGCCTCCTCTATAGTGGACCTCACTTTTGTGAGTAGTAGCCTGGCCAGAGTCAACCAGTGCCACTGGGTAGTCAGTGATATCTACACTCACAGTGATCATCAAGCGATTCTCTGGGAGATTCGCGGAGACTTCAGCAGAATAGCGAAGGCACCGAAGACAAACGGGAAGGGCTGGAAAGCGAAAATGGTTGACGCGGACTTGTTTCGTGAAACTTTTGACACCAGCCCCCTCGTAGCGGAAAGTGCAACCGCGAAGGTCGAGGTGGTTATGCAGAGGGTCACCGAAGCATGCGATGCCACAATGCCACGGAAACGTGATGTCGACTTCCGACCAGCGGTACACTGGTAGAGCGAACGAATTTCCGGCCTCCGAAGGGAGTGTCATCGAACTCGCCGCCGAGCGCAACGAGCTCGAGGCAACCGCTCGTTCCCCGATTTGGAAGAACAGCACAGGAAGGCGCGCTTGAAGCTTAAAAAGGCTATCAAGCAGAGTGAAGCTGAAAGCTGGGGCGAACTGCTCAGCGAGGTGGAAGATGCTCCCTGGGGCAGGCCATACAAAGTAGTAATGACTCGGCTGAAAAGCCAGCCGATGCCATCGCCTGTGGACGCAGCCCTGATGGAAAAGATTGTTACACATCTGTTCCCTGAGCCACCCGAGGAGGACTACCAGCTCGCGGAGGACGTCGATGAGGATATCCCAGCCATTACTAAAGAGGGGCTTCTTACGGCGATTGCCAGGGTGGGCAACAATAAAGCCCCCGGCATGGATGGGATACCCAACATCGCACTCAAGGCAGCGATCAAGTTGGCACCGGCAATATTCCTGGGCATGTACAATGGGTGTCTCAAGGAAGGAATTTTGCGGGCTAGTGCTCCTCCCGAAAGGCAAGAAGCCACCGGACCAACCTTCAGCCTATCGTCCGCTCTGTATGCTGGATACCGCCGGAAAGATCGTCGAGCGCATAACACATAACAGGATTGAGAAGTTCGTGGGCCCTCTACTGGCGGAGGGTCAGTTTGGCATCAGAAAGGAGCGCTCTACGCTGGATGCCATTAATACAGTGGTGAAGCAGGCGCAGGAGTCGACTGCGGGGAAACGATGGACAAGAGGGTCCAAGAAGTACTGCGCAGTTGTCGCTCTCGACGTCAAAAACGCTTTCAACTCGGCGATATGGAAGTGTATCATCGATGCCCTAAAGACATTAGGTGTACCATGATACCTACGGAGAATAGTGGCGAGTTACCTATGTAATAGGTGGCTCATGTACGACACAGAGGATGGACCGAAGACGTATAGGGTGACTGGAGGAGTTCCTCAGGGCTCTGTACTTCGACCGCTTCTGTGGATCATCATGTACAATGATCTGCTGCTATTACAATTGCCGAAAGGAGTGTCCGTCGTAGCGTTTGCAGATGACGCGGCGCTGGTTGTCATCGCCAAATTCCTGGAGCAAATCACCGCACTCTTCGGCGAAGCTTTCGCCTAGATGAAGGAATGGATGTCTTCTGTTCGACTGCAGCTTGCAGCCCACAAAACAGAAGTACTCCTCGTATCCAGCACGAAGGTGATGGAAACGGTAACGCTCAGGGTTGGAAATGCCGAAATCACATCCCAACCGTTCATTCGGTACCTGGGTGTGATTCTCGACGCGAGGCTGAACTTCAAAGAGCAAACCGAGCAGATCATCAGAAAGGCCGCTCGGGCGGCTACCACACTGGCGCGACTCATGCCTAATGTTGGTGGCCCCAGACAGAAGAGAAGGAAACTGCTGTCATCAGTGACGACCTCAGTGCTCACCTATGACATACCCATATGGGCTGACGCACTGAAAACCCAGGAGTACCGCAGGAAGGCTCCAGCAACGTATCGCATCAGCGCCTTGAGGGTAGCCTGTGCATTTCGCACTGTCTCCGAAGACGCTATCAACGTTATCGCGGGAATGCCGCCCATTGAGGTGCTCTCTGAGGAGCGTAGATCGATGTACCAGCAGAAGGGAGCTAGAAATCCCAGTTATGCAAGGACAGAAGCGAGAGCAACCAGTTTCAACCAGTGGCAGACGATGTGGGATGCCTCTACCAAGGGAAGGTGGACACATCGACTAATCCCGAAGGTGGAGATATGGGTGAACCGTCTACATGGGGAGCTCAACTATTATCTCACTCAAGTGATCTCAGGACACGGCTGCTTCCGGGCTTATCTCTATAAGTTTAATTATGAAGATTCCCCGGACTGCCCAGCATGTGTAGCAGTCGAGGAGAACGCTAAACATGCATTGCTCCAATGCCCACGTTTCAGTGCCTCCCGCGCGATAGTCGAGGAACAGCTGGAGACACGCATCACCCCGGACAACCTGGTTGAGTTGATGCTGAAGTCAGCAGACGCATGGACAGCGGTATCGGATTATGCTGCCGCAGTAATGAAGGAATTGCGAGGTGCAGAACGCGCGAGGAAGAAGACGACGCCGGAAGACCAGGCAGTCATAAATGAAATCAGCGACACGAACCCCTAAACCACTCATACCATCTCGAGTGGAACAGGGGATGTAAGGTCGTCTGACAGTACTGAAGGAAGAGCTACGGCTAAGGCCTCTCCCGCGATGTAATACCTAGCGGTCGTCCCGCGGGAGAATTTGTAAGGCCACAGAGGAACGGGGGTTTTTAGTCGGTGCAAGCCCGACACACAGAAATTACTTGCTACGGTGCGCAGGCATTTTCCCGCTAAACCTCTTAAAAAAAAAAAAAAAAAAAAAAAAACACACAACACTCATCGACAGCCGCGTCCTCGCCAGTCGCTCTTCGGACCACATGGCTACCCCCTCCATAGGGACATCCTGTGACGTCACACGCGTCCGCCGCCCCCTTCCCGCCGCACTTGGCTTCCCCGTGCTGGACCCCCCCTCCGCCATACCCCCCCGCACTGGGCATCCCCGCGCTGGACACCACCCCCGTCGCTCCGTTGTACCCCCCGCACTTTGCTTCACCGTGCTGGACCCCCCGTACCCCCCCGCCCCACTTGGCTTCCCCGCGATGGACACCCCCCCCCTCCGCCGTTCCCCCCGCACCGGGCTTCCCCGCGCTGGACCCCGCCCCCGCCATACCCCCTGCACTTTGCTTCCCCGTGCTGAACCCCCCCTACCCGCCGCACTGGACTTCCCTGCGCTGGACCCGCCCCTTCCGCCGGACCCCCCGTACTTGGCTTCCCCGCGCAGGACACCCCGCCCCTCCCTCCGCCATACCCCCCGCACTGGACTTCCCCGCGCTGGACCCCCCCTCCGCCATACCCCCCGCACTGGACTTCCCCGCGCTAGATCCCCCCTCCTATATCCCCCCCCCACCCCCGAGATGCCACCACTTGCGTTAGAACCGCTACAGTACCTCTACTGACACTGCAAACGTGCATCGTTTGTTTGGAGCAGCGTTGCCCGGTCATCGACGCGATGGTGTGCAGACGAGTCGAAAAACGTCTCTCCGCGCTGTAATGCTGAAAGTTAATCGACACACTAAAAAACGTATCTCGTAATGCTTACGATCCGACCGAATAACTTTATTCGATTGAGAAAACCGACGAGCTGGGACGACTTATTACGAATATTATGGGATCTCAAGAGCGAAAGTAGTCGGATCGAAAAATGAACGTAACAAAATGGATAGGAAAAAATCACATTCCATTGCCAAAATGTCATTAGATTTTCGATTCGTCGCCGCGTTTTCGCGTAATGTCGATTCAAAGTTAAAACCGTGGTGTCAGTGGTACTCGTGTTCATTGGTGAGACGGTGCTACGCATTTTTTTCGTTATTCGACGTGGAGACACTACCGCGTCTCTTGATACACAAGGGAAAGAAATTATTTTTCACCATCACTCATGCCCCAAGCACCGCCCTACCGGTGGAGAACGTGAATTTTAGTTCAATGTACATTAACGTCCGTAATCCAATTATCGTAGAGGCATTAGAGGTGAACATCCCCACGTGAAGCCCCTACCCCGGACAGTCTCGACACCTCCGCCGCTTTTACCCTTATCCCTGAAGCGCACATAGTCTCGTGGAACTTGCATATCCATCGTTTTCATCCCGTTCTACTCGGTGCTAAATAGCGTGGAGGCGATCTTCCCCTCGCCATTTACTTATCTCTGCTCAGTTAATTTATAAATTCTGTCAGAAATCGCGATTTTCGTGATCCATAACGAGGAGACGACGACCCTCCGGAAATGATGCGGAGATATACACTTTTGTTTTTGTATCTCATTGCGGTTTTTGATGTAGTTCGTTAATGGAATTTAGGCAATGTTGAACGTGTACACCCACCAGGAGTTTGCAAATAAAGTATGGCCAAGGAATACTGAAGGGAATTAATTGGATCAAATAATTTATGCAGTAATGTGCATTCTAAGGGCATATTATTGTATTAAAACGAGAAGAAAGAACTATCTTTTTTCAAACGTTCAATTATTTTTTAAATTGACCATTTGGAAATTTATCCATATTTTCAGACTTTAATTTTGTAAAGCGTACTTCTTTTTCAACTCCAATAGATTACGCGCGAGACAGAAAATTAATCTTCAATTAATAAACAAAGCATCTTCGTGCAGTTAGTGCAAAAATAAGTACCTTATTATAGTAATAAGCATATATACGACAAAGATAATAGGAATAATCTTATTCGTACTATCAATTATATCGCATCATTCTGAATTTCATCATAATACTGACACTGACACATGAAACAAAGCTCGGTAGACTAGTTGTGAATATAAAATACCGGTCGATTAAATTTTTTGTTTCTGAGAAGGGTATTGGGACGGCGATGGCGGGATTTTACACACAATTAATACATAACCTTGGGAAGTTTGTGTTTTTTATTGGAAACTATTGATAATCACTGAAGTTATTATTATTTAAACAAAGTACTACGGTTCCTACGTGACCAATTGGCGATTCTGGCAACTAGGATCACGTGCAACTAACAATTTGAAAAATGTACTTTTAGTTTAATAATAAAATACTCTTATAACCCATTATTTAAAAAAAAATCGAACATGTCTAAAATGACAAGCTGTTGTAAAAGTTTTCTTTTTTATTTAAAAAAATCTTCAATCATTTGTTATGAACAAACGGATGAACATATAAAAAATTATGCTCGATCCGAATTTGAAGTGAATCAGACGAAAGATTTAGAGAGAAAGTCGAGACAAAACTTAGATGAAGTTGAGACAACCTTAAAATAAATTTGGGATAAAAATCAGATAAAGATGAGATAAGATTGAGTTAAAGTTAAAATTTCGAAAATTACGTAAAAGACCAGCTTTCGGGGAAAAAAACTTCCATCATTTGTCATTAACAAATGGATAAACGTATAAAACAATAATCCGGTTACATGATGGACAATATTATAAACTATGCTCTATCCGAATATGAAGTGAATCGGACAAATCGATTTTGATATATGACTCATACCGTATAAAACATAGTGTTCGAGAAAAACGCAAAAGAAAATGGATACATATTCACAAAAATCGTCATAACCCTGTCAATTTTTGGAGTTTTTTCTAAATCTGTGTATAAAACTACGTCCTAAAAAAATGTGTTTTGAAAATTTGAACTTTATGCCAATCTCTTGAAAGTATCTGAAATGGCACACATTCCCATAGGAGAAGGTGGAGGGAGCTTTCGGTCTTGCGCATTTATGTACCTATTTGTTTTTGCACCGACGCATTTCTCGGCGCGCTGACGTTATTGTATTATCGAGGGAGGGCGAATATAGCAAAGCTAAATCTTTTATTGAGGCAATGAAACGTATCAGGCTATGTACTCCGACGGTGTATTATTCTACGCAGCATTCACTCAATCCCGTCGATTATACATCGAACGTAAATTCTATTTGGCGCTACGTCATCGATATTCAGCTACGAATCATTGGTGTCGTCTATAACGGATGGAAAAAAGGGATAAAACGGCTGGAAAATATGCAGGCAAAAAGTGGTCAGCGAGTAAGAACAGAGTGTACAAAATCCAAGTGCGCTCGATGGGCGTGGTTGTAAATATTCAATTTTTCGCACGGTGCTTCTCGCGTCGGGCTTATATTTTTTTATCACTCGATTCTTTCTCGTCTCTCATGTCTCCGCCACGTACGAGGCCACTTTTGTTTCCGTGTGACAAAGAGAAACGATTCTAATTTGATGCTCAATTTTTTCATGGTTGAGCCTTTCGAGTATACGGGACAATTAGGAAACAGAATTGCATCTGCAAACGGAAATCAAATGCACGAGGGCATACATCCTCTGATAATTCACAGTTGTGAAATAAACATGAATCGAAATAAATCGATTTCTCGTTGATAAAAATTTTATGAAAATTTAATGTCCTATTATTCTTATATACACTCGTATTTAAATCGTTTATTTCTCGATGAAATGCGACTAGCTCCGAAAATGGGAGGCGAACCTGGAACTGGCTTTATTGGTAAAGGTTTTTCGCAGTTTCCCTACACTCATGGCAGAAATGTCATGGAGAATACAATACAGAGGGGGAAGTCGGCTGCGGCTGCCAGGCGGTGATGAGAGGTGAAATATGGTGGGAATATAATAAAAGGGGAAGACCTACGGAATCTACATCCATATGGAACCTACGATTTAAAAAATGGACATACAGGGTAACTTTTATGAGGTGGCATGCATCTTTAAGGGCCTTCCGCGGTGGTTTGGCGACTCAAATAAATATGCTTTTTAATGGTTTTTCAAGCTCCCTTTGAAAAAAAATATATCGTCTTTTTGTCAGGAACAGTATATGTCGGAGAAAATAGCGTATTCTGAAAAAAAAATGAAAATACCATTCTGGGTGCAGGACACTGAAGTCTGGAAAACTCCGAATACAGAACACTCCCGAAAAACTTTATTTAAGCCCCTCGTCGTGGAGAAATAAACAAACGATTTAAAACAAACGATTTAAAGTCGATAGATCGGAATACAGAATTTTACGATAATTTATGAAACAGTAAAAAAACAAAAATACTCGTAGGATTTGGTAAAAACTAATAATTACACGCGAAATTAATTTAAAATGTAATGTCAGGATTATTTATTCGAAAAGTTGTTAGCGAATCGCATATGATTTAAAATATTATGTGGAGCACGATATCCTCGAACCTATTCGAAATGGACATTATTATCAAAAAAGTTTACAATCGATCGATTAATTTCAATTAGTTATCTTAACGCTCAATCCGTGAAGGTAATTGAGGCACCTTAATCCCATGAACCTGGGTCGTTTTCGGTTATGCACTACCAAACCAACAGTTGTCAATGAAAAAAAAAACTGGAAAAATGCATGGTCAATCTTTAGGCCGTACTTCTCAAGGGAAAATAAGGTTCTTTCCTTTCTTATGTTTAATAGTTTTTTATTAAATATTAAGCAACGTGCGAAGAAAATAATCGTGGGCAGGACGATAACGACCCAGGTTCGCGAAATGCGGGTTAAAATTCTCTACTCAATCGGTCAGATTGGATCGAGAAGTCTGACGATGGTGCGAGAACGACGGTAGAAGCATTGTTTATATAACAAAGATAAAATCGGTGCTCGCAATGGTTCTTGGGGCATCGATCGGACATTCCCAATATTACTGGCCCGAAGACGTCTCCGATTTTATCTTACTTCCGGTCAGATTGGGTTGAGAAGTCGGACGATGCTGCGGAAACGACGGTAGGAGCATTGTTTATATAACAAAGATAAAATCGGTGCTCGCAATAGTTCTTGGGGCATCGATCGGACATTTCCGATATTACTGGCCCGAATTCATCTCCGATGTTATCTTACTTCCGGTCAGATTGGATAAGGAAGTCTGACGATGCTGCGAGAACGACGGTAGGAGCATTGTTCATTTAACAAAGATAAAATCGATTCTCGGAATGGTTCTCGGGGCCTCGATCGGACATTTCCGATAATACTGCCCCGAATTCGTCTCCGCTTTTATCTCGCTTCCGGTCAGATTGGATAAGGAAGTCTGACGATGTTGCGAGAACGACGGTAGGAGCATTGTTAATTTAACAAAGATAAAATCGGTGGTCAGAATGGTTTCCGAGGCCTCGATCGGAAATTCCCGATATTACTGCCCCGCATTCGTCTCCGATATAATCTTATTTCCGGTCAGATTGGGTCGAGCAGTCTGACTATGGTGCGTGAACGACGGTAGGAGCATTGTTTATTTAACAAAGATAAAACCGGTGCTCGGAATGGTTCTCGGGGCCTCGATCGGACATTCCCGATATTACTGCCCCGAAGACGTCTCCGATTTTATCTTACTTCCGGTCAGATTGGGTTGAGAAGTCTGACGATGCTGCGAAAAGGACGGTAGCAGCATTGTTTATTTAACAAAGATAAAATCGGTGATCAGAATGGTTCTGGGGCCTCGATCGCACATTCCCGATATTAATGCCCCGAATACGTTTCCGATTTTATCTTCCTTCGGTCAGACGGGGTCGAGAAGTCTGAATATTGTGCGAGAACGACGGTAGAAGCATTGTTTATTTAACAAAGATAAAACCGGTGCTCGGAATGTTTCTCGGGGCCTCGATCGGACATTTCCGATATTACTGCCCAGAATTCGTTTCAGATTTTATCTTACTTCCGGTCAGATTGGATAAGAAATCTGACGATGCTGCGAGAACGACGGTAGGAGCATTGTTTATTTAACAAAGATAAAATTGGTGCTTGGAATGGTTCCTGGGGCCTCGATCGGACATTCCCGATATTACTGCCCCGAACTCGTCTCCGATTTCATCTTATTTCCGATCAGATTGGGTCGAGTAGTCTGACGATGGTGCGAGCACGACGGTAGGAGCATTGTTTATTTAACAAAGATAAAATAGGTGATCGGAATGGTTCTCGGGGCCTCGATCGGAAATTGCCGACGCCCAGGGATGTCCGATGGAGGCGCCGGGAAAAATTCCGATCACCGATTTCATCTTTGTTAAATAAACAATGCTCCTACCGTCCTTTTCGCAGCACCGACAGTCTTCTATACGCAATCTGACCGCAAGTAAGATAAAACCAGAGACGAATTCGGGGCAATAATATCGGGAATGTACGACCGAGGCCCCGCGAACCATTCCGAGCACCGATTTTATTTTTGTTAAATAAACAATGCTCCTACCGTCGTTTTCGCAGGATCGTCAGACTTCCTTACCCAATCTAAACCAGAAGTAAGATAAAATCGGAGACGAATTCGGGGCAGTAATATCGGGAAAGTCCGATCGAGGCTACGGGAACAGTTCCGAGCACCTATTTTATCTTCGTTAAATAAACATTCTCCTACAGTCGTTTTCGCAGCATAGTCAGACATCGGAACCCAATCTGACCGGAAGTAAGATAAAATCGGAGACGAATTCGGGGCAGTCATAGCGGGATTGTCCGATCGAGACCCCGGGAACCATTGCGATTACCCATTTTATCATGTTTAAATAAACAATACGCCTACCGCCGTTTTAGGAGCATCGTCAGACATCTCGACCCAATCTGACCAGAAGTAAGATAAAATCGGAGACGAATTGGGGGCACTAATATCGGATATGTCCGACCAAGGCCCCGAGAACCATTCCGAGCACCGATTATATGTTTGATAAATAAACAATACTCCTACCGTCGTTTACGCAGCATAGTCAGACTTCCTTACCCAATCTGACCGGAAGTAAGATAAAATCGAAGACGAGTTCGAGGCAGTCATATCGGAAATGTCCGATCAAAGCCCCGGGAACCATTATGATAACCGATTTTATCTTTGTTAAATAAACAATGCTCCTACAGCCGTTTTGGCAGCATCGTCAGACTTATCGACCCGATCTGACCGGAAGTAATATAAAATTGGAGACGAATTCAGGGCAATAATATCGGGAATGTCCGACCGAGGCGCCAAGAATCATTCTGAGCACCGATTTTATCTTTGATAAATAAACAATGCTCCTACCGTCGTTTTCGCAGCATCGTCAGACTTCTCGACCCAATCTGACCGGAAGTAAGATAAAAGCGGAGACGAATTCGGGGCAGTAATATCGGGAATGTCCGATCGAGTCTCCGAGAACCATTCCGAGCACGGATTTTGTCTTTGTTAAATAAACAAAGCTCCTACCGACGTTTACGCAGCATTGTCAGACTTCTCGACCCAATCTGACTGGAAGTAAGATAAAATTGGAGACGAATTCTGGGCAGTAATATCGGGGATGTCCGATCGAGGCCCCGGGAACCAATCCGATCACCGATTTTATATTTGTAACATAAACAATGCTCCTACCGTCGTTTTTGCAGCATCGCCAGTCTTCTCGACCCAATCTGACCGGAAGTAAAATAAAAGCGGAGACCAATTCGGGGCAGTAATATCGGGAATGTCCGACAGAGGCCTCGAGAACCATTCTGAGCACCGATTTTATCTTTGATAAATGAACACTCCTTCTATCGTCGTTTTCGCAGCATAGTCAGACTTCCTTACCCAATCTGATCGGGAGGAAGATAAAATCGGAGACGAATTCGGGGCAGTAATATCGGGAATGTCCGATCGAGGCAACGGGAACCATTTCGAGCACCGATTTTATTTTTGTTAAATAAACATTCTCCTACCGTCGCTTTCGCAGCATCGTCAGTCTTCTCGACCCAATCTGACCGGAAGTAAGATAAAATCGGATACGAATTCGGGGTGGTAATATCGGGAATGTCCGATCGAAGCCCCGAGAACCATGCCGAGCACCGATTTTATCTGTGTTAAATAAACGAAGTTCCTACCATCGGTCTCGCAGCATCGTCAGACTTCTCGACCCAATCTGACCGGAGATAAGATATAATTGGACACCAATTCGGGGCAATGATATCGGGAATATCCAATAGAGGTTCCGAGAACCATTCCGAGCACCGATTTTTTCTTTGTTAAATAAACAAAGCTCCTACCGTCGTTTTTGCAGCATCGTCAGACTTCTCGACCCAATCTGAACGGAAGTTAGATAAAACCGGAGAGGAATTCTGCGCAGTAATATCGGGGATGTCCGATCGAGGCCCCGGGAACCATTCCAATCAACGATTTAATCTTTGTTAAATAAACAATGCTCCTACCGTCGTTTTCGCAGCATCGTCAGTCTTCTCGGGCCAATCTGACCGGAAGTAAAATAAAACCGGAGACGAGTTTGGGGCAGTAATATCGGGAATGTCCGACCGAGGCCCCGAGAACCATTCCGAGCACCGATTTTATCTTTGTTAAATAAACAAAGCTCCGACCGTCGTTTTCGCAGCATCGCACAGTAGGAGAAAAGCCCAAAAACCTGGCCAAAACCCCCAAAAATAAATTTTCGAAATAGGGTCAGTTGAGTAGTCATTCAGGTAGAGGACTAGTAACTGCATTCTATTGTGGAAGGGAAAGCCCTTTAAGTGTATACCTGCGCCGCAGCGTCAGTTGGCAGTTAGTGTTCGTGAAGAGTGTACGTGTCACGCGCTGAACAGACGAAAATAACGCTGACTTCAAAAACCCATAACTTTAAAGTGACGGGTTTAATTTCAATTCTGCAACATGGATACGACATCTGGAGGTATGTAGAACATGTTTTTACATCGGTTGAATCTAAAGTTTATGTATAAATGATTGAAATGTAGTTATAGCCTTCGGCATAAATAAAATTGAATAATTTTGAAAACTTATATTTTCAACGGTCCGAAAAGTTATATATTTTGTCACATTTTGCAAAGCTCCTAGTCTCGGCCTTTAGTTTAATGTATAAGCTTTCGAAATTTACAAGAGTTACCTGCGGAAAACGTGCGTCTTGCCCGTTATGATTTTTTTCGCATCGTGCGGTAGCCGAGCGTGCACGCGGCACTATTGAGCAGCCTCTGCGCCTCTACCTGAGAATGGGTGAAGTAGCATCATAACGGACAAGACGGCTGTTATACGCTTGAAATAAATTATTTTAATATATATGTATGTGTATATATATATATATAAATTTTCTGTGATTTAATTATGATATATACGTATGCATATATATATATACATATTAAAATCAACCACATAAAAATTTCTTAAATATGAATGAAATGTTATAACATTCAAATAAAATATTTGAATATATATATATTATATAGTAAGCAAAGCTTTCTTTTAACCAAATCCATGTCAATATTTTCTGTCTAATTTTTTTAAAATTATTTCAATTATTGCGGTTATTTATTTGGTAAAATAATGTACATTGTTCAAGTTTTTGTATTAATTGAAAATTTTATCTTTTCCTTTAACACCAATTTTCTACAATTTTATGTCTTTATTACAGGATCCGGTTACAAAGAATTGGCGCTGACAAGGAAAGAAGTATTTCTGATAATCAGCGAGCATTTATCCGATAAATTCGCTTCCTTGATCGAATTTATGGTAGAAAAAATTTCCAAGGACACCGGACGTACAGTTGTAGTGCCTGAGGACTCGAAACAGACTTTTTCGATACTCTTCAATCAAATGAGAACGAGGTGGCAACAAGCTCACAGAAAATCCTGTGTATTTTTCAAGAATAACGGTGAATGGCTTAGCAAGCAGGTATGTTTTGCCGCACCTACAGACACTGTAGTAACAAGCCCGGGTAATACGGGCGGCCGCCCGTCCCTTGAGTTTATAATGTCCAGTGAAAGATCTAAACGAAGGAAGACCCAAGATATTCGTACATCGTTCAACTCGGTCGAGTTAGCATACGCTACTCAGATGAGCCTTCGCTCTTTAGGACAATCCGACGCCGCAAAAGTTATTAAGGACGTAACAATGACGAGTCCTTTAAGAGCTTCCAAGTATCGTAAAGCTTACTCAGCAACGGATGAAATTACTTTATCCGAAGAGGCTGCACTTTCCGCTATGATTGAATATAAATTCTCCAAGAGTACTTACCAAGGAATGAGAAGATTAGGGAAGGAAAATAACTGTAAGCTATATCCGTCTTACGAAAAAGTGATGAAAGCAAAAAAGCGTTGTTATCCACCACGTGATGCAATCAGGATTACAGAGAGTAGTGCAGAAGTCCAACTACAGGCACTATTAGATCATACAGTTGAACGTATTTTACTCGTCCAAAATGTACTCATTCAAAGATTGACTCCAGATAATGTTCGTAAAATGGACTTGATTTGCAAGTGGGGTTGCGATGGAAGTTCTGGGCAAAGTGAATATAAGCAGACGTTCAGTGATGACAGCAAATCTGATGCGCATGTATTCTTTACTTCAGTCGTGCCATTACAACTCGTGTGTTATGATCAACAATCGAAGGAAGAAATAGTTGTTTGGAAGAACCCCAGACCCTCGTCTCCACGATTTTGTAGACCGCTTAGACTACTGTTTCTACGCGAAGACACAGAGTCAACACTTAATGAAGTCCAAATTGTTGAAGAACAAATAAAGTCACTTCGTCCATTCGAAAGTGTAATAGATGGAAAAGAAATCTCCGTAATGTACAAGTTGTTGTTCACCATGATAGATGGTAAAGTTTGCAACGCTGTATCATTGACGAAATCTGCTCAACGGTGCTATTTGTGTGGAGCAACGAGCAAAGATTTTAATGCCATCGACACTGTATTGCAAAGGGAAATCAATGAAACAAATTTGAAGTTCGGATTGTCGACGCTGCATGCGTGGATACGGTGCTTCGAGTATTGCTTACACGTGTCTTACAAACTCGGCATTAAAAAATGGCAAGCTCGAAGTGCCGAAGAAAAAAAAATTACCCAGGAACGCAAGAGGGCCATTCAAGAAGGATTCAAGAAGCAATTGGGTCTAAATATCGATCGCCCAAAGCCTGGATACGGCAGCAGCAATGATGGCAACAAAGCTCGGCGATTCTTTGACAATTCGACGGTTTCCGCTGCGATAACGGGGGTCAACGAAGAAGTTATTAAACGCTTGTACGTAATCCTACAAGTTATATCGTGTGGCCACGAGATAAACTGTGAAAGATTTGAACAGTATGCTATTGAAACGGCAAGAAAGACCGTTGCATTATACCCTTGGTACTCCATGCCTACTTCGGTGCACAAACTATTAATTCATGGTCCAGTGATAATAACTCATGCTCTATTACCAATCGGCCAATTATCCGAAGATGCTCAGGAAGCTCGAAACAAAGACATCAAACGATATCGAGAAGATTTTGCGCGAAAAAGTTCCAGGGTTAAAACTATGGAAGATGTTTTTCATCGGCTCTTAGTTACTTCTGATCCGTACATTTCAAGTGTCAGAAGACTACCACAGAAGAAGCTGAAGAGTTTGTCGCCGGAAGCTGTAGCGATGTTGATCGCTCCTAAAGTGACTGCTGCAGCAGACGAATTTTGCGCCGAGATTGAAGCCGTGCCGGGAGTTGCAATAGATACAAACTCGGATAATGATTCTGACTCCGACTCCGACTCCGATTACGATTTTGATTAAGAATAAAATTTTCTATTTTTGAAACGTTCCGTATGTATTTTGGAAATAAAAATAATAATTGCGTAGAATACACTGTTCACGTTTATTTTATTATGATGATTTTTTTAAATATATTAATTTATCTATTTAGCAGGATACTCGGCCATTTTGTTTATAACAATTTGCTGTAAGCTCTTTGTTGCAAGTTATAAACAATAGATATCGGATTGGTAATCAGCGACCTTGAAAACCCGTATATACCAATTTTTGTCAACATCTGGTAACTTTTTAACGTTCATGTCGGCCATATTGGATCGGCCATTTTTTTTACGATAATTTGGCTTGCGGATTCGTAATCAGCGACCTTGAAAACCCGTAAATACCAATTTTTGTCGACATCTGGCAACTTTTTAACATTCATGTCAGCCATATTGGATCGGCCATTTTGTTTACGATAATTTGGCTTTCAGATTCGTAATCAGCGACCTTGAAAACCCCTGTAAGCCAATTTTCATTCCCGTCAAAGGTCATTTGAGGTTTTGGCCAGGTTTTTGGGCTTTTCTCCTACTGTGCATCGTCAGACTTCTCGACCCAATCTGACCAGAAGTAGGATAAAATCGGAGACGAATTCGGGGCAGTAATATCGGGAATGTCCGACCGAGGCCCCGAGAACCATTCCGAGCACCGATTTTTCCTTTGTTAAATAAACAACGCTCCTACCGTCGTTTTCGCAGCATCGTCACAGACTTCCTTACCCAATCTGACCGGAAGCCTTTCCATTACCAATTACATTGGATTTTGTAATGTAAAAAATTGCCATTTCTCATTACATTCGATTTTGTATTGTAAAATATTTCCATTACTGATGACATTGGATTGTGTAATGTAAAAAATTTGCATTACCCATTACATTGGATTTTGTAATGTAAAACATTTTCATTGCCCATTACAATGTAATGGGTACTGATTTTTTTGTTATATTACAAAATCCAATGTAATGAGTAATGGAATTTTTTTACATTACAAAATCTAAAGTTATGACTAATGGAATTTTTATATTACTTTTTCGCGTTGAGAGGGAGGTCTCTCTCTCTCTCTCTCTCTCTCTCTGCCCTTGTGAACCCGAAAAAGTAATGTAAAAATTCCATTACTCATTACTTTATATTTTGTAATGGAAACAAATTTCATCACTCATTACATTACATTTTGTAATGTAAAAAAATTCCATTACTGATTACATTGTATTTCATAATGTAAAAATATTTCATTACCCAGTATATTGTAATGAGCAATGAACATTTTTCACCTTACACAATATAATGTAATGAGGAATGGATTTTTTTTACATTACAAAATCCAATGTAATGGGTAATGGAAATTTTTTACATTACAAAATCCAATGTAATGATTAATGCAAATTTTTTACATTACAAAATGTAAAGTAATGGGTAATGGACATTTTTTTCATTACAAAATGTAAAGTAATGGGTAACGAAAACGGTCATGCATTACGAGCAGTAATGCATTGTTTGCAACTCTGACCGGAAGTATGATAAAATCGGAGACGAATTCAGAGCAGTAATATCGGGAATGTCCGATCGCGGCCACGGGAACCATTACGAGCACCGATTTTATCTTTGTTGAATAAACAATGCTCCTACCGTCGTTTTCTCAGCATCGTCAGACTTCCTTACCCAATCTGACCGCAGGTAAGGTAAGTCGGAAACGAATTCGGGGCAGTAATATCGGAAATGTACGATCGAGGCTCCGAGAACCATTCTGAGCACCGATTTTATCTTTGTTACATAAACAATGTCTCTACCGTCGTCCTCGCACCATTGTCAGACTGCTCGATCCAATCTGACCGATTGAGTAGAGAATTTTAACCCGCATTTCGCCAACCTGGGTCTTTTTCGTCCTACCCAATATCATTTTCTTCGCAGGTTGCTTAACATTTAATTAAAAATAATATTAAACATTAGAAAGAAAGGAACCCTTTTTCCCTTGAAAAGTACGGCTTAAAGATTGACCATTCATTTTTTCAGATGTTTTTCGTTGACATTTGTTGGTTTGGTAATGCAAAAACGAAAACGACCCAGGTTCACGGGATTACGGTGCCTCAAATTCCTTCACAGATTGAGGGTTAAGATAACCGATTGAACTTAATCGATAGATTGTGAACTTTATTGAAAAAATGTCCATTTCTAAAATGTTCGTGAATTTCGTGCTCCGCTAATAATATTTTAAATCATAAATCATTTGGATTCATCATCAATCAAAATCATTTGGAATAAATAATCCTAACATTACATTTTAAATTAATTTCCCGTTACATTACTATTTTTTACCAAATCCTACGAGTATTTTTGTTTTTTCACTGTTTCATAAATTATCTTAAAATTCTGTAACTACAGAATTTCACGATATTTATTTTTGTATTTAGAATTATGTAGAATATTGTTATATTTAGAATGTAAGATTTAAAAATTATGTCAGTACAGAATGTTCAGATTATTTATGCAAGATTAAAAAACAAAAATACGCGTAGTATTTGGTAAAAAACAATAATTTCACGCCAAATTACTTTTAAATGTATTGCTAGAATTATTTATTCTCAACGTTTTCGAAAATTTCGAAAATTCGAATTTGACATTCTTTTCAATAACGGATAGGGACACATTCAGATCCCTCTGTTCGACCGCGTGTTATAGAACCAACTTCCTGTGACAGCCGAACATTCGGAAGTTGCAGCTGTGAGGTCAGCAGACTAGCACTTCCTATAGCACGCCCGCGTCTGATTTAGCTCATTTTTTTCCACTGATTAAATCCCGATTTATCAACTTTAAATCGTATGTTTGATAATTTTTTCTCCATGACGGGGGGCTCACATAAAGTTTTTCTGGAGTGTTCCGTATTCGAAATTTTCCAGACTTCATTCTCCTGCACGCAGAATGGAATTTTCATTTTTTTTTCCATACTACGCTATTTTCATGTCTATGTACTGTTCATGCCAAAAATACGATATATTTTTTTTCAAAGGGAGCTTGAAAAACCATGAAAAAGCATATTTTTTCAGTCGCAAAATCACCGCTCAAGGCCCTTAAAAAACGCCTGCCCACTTTATAAAAGTCACCCTTATAAACTCCTATAATCCTAATGAATTCGTTATTTATTTGAATTTATTTTAACTAATAAATTTCTCATTTCTTTCCATTGATTTAAATAAATAAATTGCTCATTTCTGTATTTCACGCCCAAATCTGGCCGTATGAGCAACTTTGTTTTTTGAACACAAAGATATCCCTACAAGTAAGCCTGAATATCAATAGTCAGTACGACAATACCCTGAGGAACTGGGTCTTTCAATGTTGGCTTAAGAATCTTTTTGATTTTTTGTTTCAGATTACCTGGAGAGCACCAATCACCAATACCAGCAACATACTTTCTGTCATGTCTTTACACAATCATAAATTGTTAAGAAAATGTACATTCACATGCAGCAAAAAAATTATTTTCCAATCTAGAAGAGTGGACCTCCAAACGAAAAAAATTTGGTACCGATACATGCAACGTGTTTTTTAAATCTTAAAAATAGCTTCTTTTTTTAGCCGCCACAAAAATCTCATTTGGTGAACTTTAGGGGTGAGATGATTGAATGAGGAACTAGCCTTTCAGTTTCTATCTGGCACAATTTTATTTTATGCAATAAAATTTACCAATATTTTTTTTTAATCAAATGATTTCATTACATTCTCTTTTTTCGATGGCAAATTGTTCGAAAAAATCCAAATATTAAGTCACTAAATTTATCCTACAATGCTTTACTTATGTGCCAGAAATTCTCCAAACCTGTTACGTTTCTAGAAAGATGCATCGTAAAGATACTTTATTAAATAGTTAATTATTAAAATTGACCCGTTTCCAACAATCACTGAAAAAATTCGGCTTGATAAAACGTATTATTTATTACGAATATTTATTTTATAGTACGCATATTTTTATCTTAATATAAGGTACAAACATGGAGGTTATGTGTGGAACACAATATCCGATAAATGGGTTACACGGCATGGACATGGATAACATATTTTTCCAACAAGATGGCGTAACCTGCCACACTGCGAGCGCAACAATGCAGTTATTGCTGACGAAGTTTTAAGGTCGATTTTTCTCGCACTAAGATCGTGCGATTTGACGCTTTGGACTTGCTTCTTTGTGGTTTTCTGAAAGGAAAAGTGTGTGCCACTGATTCACAGACCATTACGGAGCTCAAGGAAGCAATTAGACGTACCATCAATGAAATTAGCTCGCAATTATGCCAAAATGTTATTGAAAATTTCGTCAAAAGAGTGAACATTTGCAACCAGGGACGAGGCGGCCATTTATCGGATATTGTGTTCCTAACACAACCTCAATGTTTGTACCTTATATTAAAATAAAAATATTCGTACATTTCAAATGAATAATACGTTTTATTAATCAATTGGAATATCAGGTCATTTTAAGACACTCTTTATATGTAAATGGAAATAATAAAAGCTGAATTTTTTAATGTTTATTACCGCGTCTCGAAAAATTATCAAACGGATTTCAATCGACTTTTCACGATCGTTTGACAGTACCCGAATACAGTACTTGTCCAGAAAGTAAATTACATTTCACTCAGGAAACAAGAAATTACAAATTTGAAAAATTCTGTATCAAAAAAAAATTACCGACAATCATATATTGTACGTGCACTTGTACTTGGTTATTTCGTGGTTCATAATTCATTTTTTTTTTCTTAATTAAGCTGGAAGGAAATGTTTCAATAAAATGTGACATATTTGTGGAATGAGTGAAAATAGGCGCCACGTATTTTTTTATGTCTATGGACCCCGATTTTTAAGGGGTCAAATGCACCTTCGATAAAAGGGGTGTTTTTCGTTTTTCATCGATAACGTTTTAACGGTACGAAATATGAAAAAAATGAATTGCAACAACGCTTATTTTTCCGTGTACTATAAATTGGAGATGAGGACGATGCAGGTAAAAAATTTCTTATTGTTTATTGCAATAATGCAATTTTTCATGGGTCTCCGAGAATTTTTAACCGATTGGGATGTAAATTTGCATACATGCAGAGGATGGAAAAGTAGCATGTTTTTTTTCCGATATCTGACAATATAAGTTCGTTTCAATATGCGATTGCATATTTGCAAATTCCACTCACTGCCCCCCTCCCCTAGCAATCCCCGGCTCCAACGTTCAAAGTTCTTACCGTGTGGCATGGACGAAAATTTTTAGAAATAAGAATGGGTTACAATGGAAGTACAATCAGTCAGAATAGTCGATCCAAATTTTCTCGTTTTAGCGAAACGTCACTCTTGAGCGGTCAATGCAAACTTAAAAACTTTGGTTTTTCGTTAACGGGCGGAGATAAAAAAAGTTTAAGGGGACAAAATGTTGTATTCTTCGACTACTAGATGTTCATGATGATAATGATGAATATAACAACAAATGGCGTACACGGAAAAATGAACATGTTTGCAATTTTTATTTTTTTCATATCTCGTACCGTTGAAACGTTATCGACGAAAAACGATAAACTCCCCTATTTTCACGGCTGCGTTTCACCCCTTGAAAATCTGATTCGACAGATATAAAAAAAATACGTCTTCTATTTTTACCCATTCTACAATCATGGCAAATTTCATCGTAATCGGAGAGTTCGATCTCTTTTCTTTTAACCCAAAACGCATAAATTCACAAGCATATTTTTCCGGACTTTTTTTCGAATAACATAGCATTTCTCGCCTGATCTTTTTTTAACCTTTTCAAAGATTTTGAAACGGATATAAATATACGTGTACCGACTTTATCGGCATCCGCGGCAGACGACGATATTAAGCGCGCCATTTCGTGATATCGCGGGAATCGAAACATTTAATTATGTTTATATACATATATATATATATATATATGTATATAAACATAATTAAATGTTTCGATTCCCGCGATATCACGAAATAATATATCACGAAATATATATATATATATATATATATATATATATATATATATATATATATATATATATATATATATATATATATATATATACATACACATATATGTATATACCTATATATAGGTGAGTATAATAAGACACAGTCGAAGGTTGACACGCAGGTACAGTCGCCCACACGTTAGTCCAGCAACCGCGACATCCACGGCCAAGCCGTCGCTTTATAAATTTTGTGCAATTAGCCAACGCCATCGAGGATTTAAAAAATGCCACTCGGCCATGAGGAGTGAAAAGAAGAGGTTAAAAAAATGTGCACCCGCTGCCAGCGACACATTTTGTCGCCCCCTACGCTGTCGCGTGCATGCGATAGCCCTTTCTATACGCGTGCCGGTTGTGCCTTATGATATACATGTCTCCCGTCCTCCCTTGTTCGAGTTCATATTTACTACCACCGTTCAGTAACCATCGACGGGATTTAACGATTTTTTAAATTATTTATATCGTAATTCGGCACTACGGGAAACTGGCGTCAAAATATGAGAGGGAAAAATACCTGCACTCGTATAGCGAGGTGGAACGCACATATAGGGAGAATACTTTTGATATATCAGCGGGGTGCGCACTATTTCTGGCACGCAATGTTTTACGGTGAAAAAAACATTAACAGGTGGAATTATTACGCGTGATATCGTACTTTCTTCTAATTTGTTAGATGACCACAATTTTCGTTGTGCGTATTTTTTTGTATTTTCACACAAAAAAATCATTTATAATTTTTTTTATTTTCACAATTTTTGTCTCCAATTTCCTTTATATCTCCATTTTCGTCGTCTGTTTTTTTATTTTCTCAACATTTTTTTTACAATTTTTTCTATTTTTATAATGATTTGTTTAAGGATTTTTTTGGTATTAACTAAAACAAATGGAAAAATCGTATTAAAAAAAAAGTGTCTGCAAGTTCGCGCATTTGTAACTCAAGAACTACTAAATCGATTTCGATCAATCTTTGATAGAACGAATAAACAAATGAAAAAATTAACAAAATAAACGACAAAAAATTACATATAATCGAGGGCTGTCTGTGATTTTCTCATTTTTATGAAGTGTCTTTTATGAAGTGTGTCGATAATAATTTTCAACAAACAAAATAAAACGGAAAAACGAACTCATCAGACTGCAAACATGAAAACCAAATAAACGAGTAAACGAACAAATAAGTGATAAGAGGATAAGAGTGATAAGAGGAGGAAGGGGGAGAGAGATGTTGGTGGGTAAGAAGCTCTTTTCGGTATCTTTTGAATGATTTTCCAAACAAACTCCGTCGAAAAATAAAAATAAAATGCATTTTGTTTTTTTTTCCTATAGCAAGACTCTTTCCCATCGTACACACGAACACGCATTTTTTTCCGAAGTGAGAAATCATATGTTGCAAATATTCCTCTTTTTCCTTGCCCGTTCTCTCTTTTTATTATTCAGCCCATGCAAAAAGAGCCGATGGTCAGAAGCCGCGCGAACTTCGTCTATACAAATCCAGAAATAACAGGCGGGTGAAATTTACCATGAACAAACCCACGGCCAATCCCATTCGACCCCGTTCTTTTTTCCCGGTTTTCGTAACTATCTACTTTGGGTACGCTTTGGGTAAAACCCTTCCGCGTACGCTATGGAGAGGAATTTTATTTGTTTTTACCACGGTATCTCCAAACGCTGCAGTCCAACGAACCGCTTTAAATTCCGTGCGACGCCTCTGCATTCTCCATAGCTTGTGATATACAAGTACACACACACGCACACACACACACACACGCGCGCGCGCGCGCACACACACACACACACACACACACACACACACACACACACACACACACACATACACACACACATATATATATATATATATATATCGTAAACAAAAACTGATGGATAGGAAGCGCTAAAAACATGAACGAATACCAATAATATATATTGGTGCAGCAAAAGGTGCAGCAAAACTCAAAAGCGGCGTTCCGGCAGTTTGGGTAGTCACATGAAAATATCGATCGCATTAGGAGGGGGGACTGTCCGAAGCAGGTTCGTAGAGGAATACCCGTCACGTATAGTTTGGAAGTGACACAGTGAACATTCTTCAAGAGCCTGGGATTAGCGTAACCCGACACTTTTTGCGATATTTCCCTCCGTGTAAGTATATCATTACTTCCATTGTTTTTTATCATTTGTCTTTATAAAAGCAGTGTGTTATCAACGAAAACTACATTGTGAACGTTTCTATACTATTTTGAATTTTTTTTATTAGAATTAGCCATGGTGACTAAGTAGCAAGTACGAACGACGGAGGAGGTCCGGAGGATGCTGCACGCGCAAAATAATGAAGAGGAACCTAAGGACAACGACTCGACTGATAGTGAATCAGACCATAAAGAAGAGTTAGAGGGTTTTGATGAAGGTTCTTTAGAAGGAGGACGGGATTCTGCCCGTACCGAATAAAAAGGCGTCGTACATCCCAATCTGCTCTCGGCGGTACTCGGAATCAATTTCTTCACGGGCAAAATCGATACAAATGGTTACTTGACCCTCCTGTTCCCCGCTCTCGCTTGACATCTGCTCATAAGATGAATAGACCGTGTGGCGTCAGGGCCGCAGCCAGTATAAAGAGCGAAGTTATAGCATGGTGTCTTTGGTCACTTGACGAAACTTTGGATGCCGGCCCCATGTAGGGTGATCGGTAGAGGCCGAAGCTCGACGCCGAGCTTTCCAACATTGACACTCGAGCTTGGCCCGATCAGCGACCGAGCATCGAATGATAAGTGTGGCTCGATATTCGCAATCAATATTGGCCGTAGAATGGCTTATGAGAACCGGCCAAGCATCGCATATAAGCTTGTTCTAGAATCGGCCAACAATGAGTCCCCATCAAGATTGCCATCATGGCACTTGAGCTTGGCCCGGTTATCACCCGAGCCTTGGCGGATAATTGTGACGATATAGATAACCAAAATTGGTCCTACACCGCCAACAAAAAAAATATTTTTCTGGTATTGTAATTCGTCATTCCCTGGCCTTTTGAAATTATTTTTTCGAAGAAAATATTTTCCCTATATGGGAATCGAACCTAGAACCTACCTACTCATAGCAATGCACGATGCCCCTATGGTACCGAGTGCTTGTAACATCTGGGTCGCAGATATGGCATAAGAGCCCAAATAAATTCCTATAATTATTTGTTACATCACATAAACTATATCAATTAGTTAACATCATTGTGATAATTAGAGAGTTTTATCGAATAACATGCTATAGATTT
Organism: Ophion obscuratus; assembly: GCA_964007375.1. Lineage (NCBI taxonomy): Eukaryota > Metazoa > Arthropoda > Insecta > Hymenoptera > Ichneumonidae > Ophion > Ophion obscuratus. The sequence continues at coordinate 68,119,469 of OZ023312.1, read as the reverse complement.
TTTAAACATAACCTATATATATATATATATATATATATATATAACGAATGTTCTCGAGTGCGAGTTAAAAACCACGGTCAAGACAACGGACCATCGATGTGCTATTGATTTTGGTTTTTGCTGTGTGTAACAATTGTTGATATTTCTAAATCTATAAGGAGACTTAAAACGTGCTGCGTAAGCATATCGTTTCGTTGTTTGGGCGCGAAAGCTCATCTGTCAGCTGCATAAAAGTTAGCGAACAACAATATTTTATATAAATATAATATCTACTTATCAAATTTTAATATCGTATTGCAAGATTTGTATCCTAATAAATCGAAAATATAATTTTTTTAATCCGTAAGGCGAACTGGCGAAAATGAATGGACCGATATTAGTCTACAGACGATATTCGGACGAACATTTGCCTCATATCGGCAAACCAATGGTTGGCGAGTCTATACTTCACCAAAAATCGCCCTCGTATCGACAAGCCAATGATTAATGAGTGTATATTTGGCCGAACATTCAGCTCGTATCGGCAAAAAAATGATTGGTTCGTCACGGCAAACCAATGTTAGCTAGTCAATACTCAGCCGAGCATTGGCATTGAATTGGGTATTCGATTATCGTCTCGCCAATATTGGTCAGAGTACTGGCTGTTACCGTTCGATCGACGACACCTACATGGGACCCCCGCGTTGCCAAGATCATAGCTTGATGCAGTGCACTCGTTGCGCACCGAATCGAATTTACATTTTGCATTTACATTACACCAAAAAACGTAGATTTCCGGTTGGATACGAGGCAAGAGCGCACACGTTGAGAAACCCGGGAGTGTAAAGTGCAGTAGTTTGAGAGGAAGAAAGGGAGAAAAAGGGCAAGTGAGTAGTGGAGGACAGAGGGGAGGACCAGCGGAAAGCAAAGTGATAATAGGTTTAGTAGAAAACAGTGAGATGGGCGAAGGTTCGAGAAATACAAATTGAGAGTGTGAACAAGAGGTTAGGCGAGAAGATGGCGGAGGGGCGAGAGGGGACAACGACAGCGGAAACACCTCCATAAAGCTAGCAGACGAAACTCCCGAAAATGGATTTAATTGATATCAAAATTTTGTGCTTTTTATGTGCTAATTTTGTGCTCCATTAAACATTTTTGTGCTCTTACCGTTTAGCGGGAAATTAGAAATCAAAAGTGCTCTGCTGGCTTGCCATCAAGCTAGCAGAGCACTTAATGAAATTTGGCTTATTTAAGAATGAAACTACGTGATATTTATGTGCTTTTTATGTGCTTTGCGAATATCGAACAGCCAAACCCCTATTTTTTTCGCCCGATATAGACCCTCAAAAAACCCCCAAATAAGAGAATTTACCAGTTTTTGGATATACTGACATGAAAATACATAATATTTATGTGCTTTTTACGTGCTCTACGAATATCGAAGAGCCAAACCGCTAAAACGCAAATTTCTCCCAAAACCACCCCCACAAGACCCAAATTACCCGTAAATACGAGTAATAGTTATTTTTTCGATATCGCAAAATCAAAGTAGTCCACATTTGTGTGCTTTTTATGTGCTCTATGAATATCCAAGAGCCAAACCGCTAAAACGCAAATTTCTCCCAAAACCACCCGTACAAGACCCAAGCTACCCGCCAATACGAATATTGGTTATTTTTTCGATATCGCTAGATCAAAGTAGTCCACATTTATGTGCTTTTTATGTGATCTGCGAATATTCCAGAGCCAAACCGCTAAAACGAAAATTTCTCCCAAAACCACCTCTACAAGACCCAAACTACCCACCAATACGAGTATTGGTTATTTTTTCGATATCGCTACATCAAAGTACTCCACATTTATGTGCTCTACGAATATCTAAGAGCCGAACCGCTAAAACACAAATTTCTCCAACAACCACCCCTACAAGACCCAAGCTACCCGCAAATACGAGTATTGGTTATTTTTGCGATATCGCAAAATCAAACCAGTGCACATTTATGTGCTTTTTATGTGCTCTACGAATATCCATGAGCCAAACCGCTAGAACAAGAATTTCTCCCAAAACCACCTCTACAAGATCCAAACTACCCACCAATATGAGTATTGGCTATTTTTTCGATATTGCTAAATTAAAGTAGTCCACATTTTTGTGCTCTACGAATATCCAAGAGCCGAACCGCTAAAACGAAAATTTCTCCCAAAACCACCCCTACAAGACCCAAGTTACCCGCAAAAACGAGTATTGGCTATTTTTTCGATATCGCAAAATCAAAGTAGTCCACATTTATGTGCTTTTTATGTGCTAATTTTGTGCTCCATTAAAAATGTTTGTGCTCTTACCGTTTAGCGGGTAATTAGAAATCAAAAGTGCTCTGTTGGCTTACCATCAAGCTAGCAGAGCACTTAATGATTTTTGGCATTTCTAAGAATGAAACTACGTGATATTTATGTGCTGTTTATGTGCTTTGCGAATATCGAACATCCAAACCCCTATTTTGTTTCGGCCGATATACGGCCTCAAAAAACCCCCAAATAAGAGCATTTACCATTTTTTGGATATACTGCAATGAAAATAGATCATATTTATGTGCTTTTTATGTGCTCTACGGATGTTCAAGAGCCAAACCGCTAAAACGCAAATTTCTCCCAAAACCACCTCCACAAGACCCAAATTACCCGCCAATACGAGTAATGTTTATTTTTTCGATAGCACAATATCAAAGCAGTCCACATATATGTGCTTTTTATGTGCTCCATGAACATCCATGAGCCAAACCGCTAAAACGCAAATTTCTCCAAAAACCACCCCGTCAAGACCCAAGCTACCCGCCAATACTCGTATTGGCGGGTAGCTTCGGTCTTGTAGGGTTAGTTTTGGGAGAAATTTGCGTTTTAGCAGTTCGGCTCATGGATATTCGTAGAGCACATCAAAAGCACATAAATGTAGACTACTTTGATCTAGCGATATCGAAAAAATAACCAATACTCGTATTGGCGGGTAATTTGGGTCTTGTAGGAGTGGTTTTGGGAGAAATTTGCGTTTTAGCGGTTTGGCTCTTGGATATTCATAGAGCACATAAAAAGCACATAAATGTGGACTACTTTGATTATGCGATATCGAAAAAATAACCATTACTCGTATTGGCGGGTAATTTGGGTCTTGTGGGGGTGGTTTTGGGATAAATTTGCGTTTTAGCGGTTTGGCTCTTGAATATTCGTACAGCACATAAAAAGCACATAAATATTATGTATTTTCATGTCAGTATATCAAAAAAATGGTAAATTCTGTTATTTGGGGGTTTTTTGAGGGTCTATATCGGGCGAAAAAAAACATAGGGTTTTGGCTGTTCGATATTCGCAAAGCACATAAAAATCACAGAAATATCACGTAGTTTCATTCTTAGATATGCTAAATATCATTTAGTGCTCTGCTAGTTTGATGGTAAGCCCACAGAGCACTTATGATTTCTAATTACCCGCTAAACAGTAAGAGCACAAAAATTTTAATGGAGCACAAAATTAGCACATAAATGTGGACTACTTTGATTTTGCGATATCGAAAAAATAACCGTTATTCGTGTGGCGGGTAATTTGGGTCTTGTGGGGGTGGTTTTGGGATAAATTTGCGTTTTAGCGGTTTGGCTCTTGAATATTTGTACAGCACATAAAAAGCACATAAATATTATGTATTTTCATGTCAGTATATCCAAAAAATGGTAAATTCTCTTATTGGGAGGTTTTTCTGAGGGTCTATATCGGGCGAAAAAAAACATAGGGATTTGGCTGTTCGATATTCGCAAAGCAAATAAAAAGCACATAAATATCACGTAGTTTCATTCTTAGATATGCCAAATATCATTAAGTGCTCTGCTAGCTTGATGGTAAGCCAACAGAGCACTTTTGATTTCTAATAACCCGCTAAACAGTAAGAGCACAAAAATGTTAAATGGAGCACAAAATTAGCACATAAAGAGCACATAAATGTGGACTACTTTGATTTTGCGATATCGAAAAAATAGCCAATACTCGTATTTGCGGGTAGCTTGGGTCTTGTAGGGGTGGTTTTCGGAGAAATTTGCTATTTAGCGGTTTGGCTCTTGGATATTCATAGAGCACATAAGAAGCACAAAATGTGGACTACTTTGATTTAGCGATATCGAAAAAATAACCAATACTCGTATTGGCGGGTAGCTTGGGTCTTGTAGGAGTGGTTTTGGGAGAAATTTGCGTTTCAGCGGTTTGGCTCTTGGATATTCATAGAGCACATAAAAAGCACATAAATGTGGACTACTTTGATTTTGCGATATCGAAAAAATAACCATTACTCGTATCGGCGGGTAATTTGGGTCTTGTGGGGGTGGTTTTGGGATAAATTTGCGTTTTAGCGGTTGGGCTCTTGAATATTCGTACAGCACATAAAAAGCACATAAATATTATGTATTTTCATGTCAGTATTTCCAAAAATGGTAAATTCTCTTATTCATGGGTTTTTTGAGGGTCTATATCGGGCGAAAAAAATAGGGGTTTGGCTGTTCGATATTCGCAAAGCACATAAAAAGCACATAAATATCACGTAGTTTCATTCTTAGATAAGCCAAATATCATTAAGTGCTCTGCTAGCTTGATGGCAAGCCAGCAGAGCACTTTTGATTTCTAATTTCCCGCTAAACGGTAAGAGCACAAAAATTGTTAATGGAGCACAAAATTAGCACATAAAAAGCACACAAATGTGGACTACTTTGATTTTGCGATATCGAAAAAATAACTATTACTCGTATTTGCGGGTAATTTGGGTCTTGTGGGGGTGGTTTTGGGAGAAATTTGCGTTTTAGCGGTTTGGCTCTTCAATATTCGTAGAGCACGTAAAAAGCACATAAATATTATGTATTTTCATGTCAGTATATCCAAAAAATGGTAAATTCTCTTATTTGGGGGTTTTTTGAGGGTCTATATCGGGCGAAAAAAATAGGGGTTTGGCTGTTCGATATTCGCAAAGTACATAAAAAGCACATAAATATCACGTAGTTTCATTCTTAGATAAGCCAAATATCATTAAGTGCTCTGCTAGCTTGATGGCAAGCCAGCAGAGCACTTTTGATTTCTAATTTCCCGCTAAACGGTAAGAGCACAAAAATTGTTAATTGAGCACAAAATTAGCACATAAAAAGCACAAAACTTTGATATCAATTAAATCCATTTTCGGGAGTTTGCTCCGCTAGCTTTATGGTGGTGCGAAAACGAGACAGGAGAAAGGGAGCAGCAGCGCCGTGGGGCTGAAAGGAACCACGAGGAGACAGCGGCTGATAAGGAGGGACGAGCAGCAGAAGCAACGGAGAAAAGGAAGAGAGGGCGTCCGAAGAAAAAGGAGACGAACAGAGATGTGAGGGAATTCTTTGAGTTAATAGAATCAACGGGTGGAGTGTGCGAGATACAATCGCCGCCTCTGAAAAAAATATAAAAAATATGGAGATTAAGAAGAGGACGAGGAAGAGAAAGAGAGAAACGGGGAAATAGAAAATGATCAAAGGGAGGAGAAAAACGAGGAGGACGAGGAATTGGAGGAAGCAGAAGAAGATGGCGAGGAGGAAGGGCAGAAAGAACATGAGGAGGAACACGTCAGCAATCATTGTGTGTATACGTGGATGAAAGGAATTGAAGAAGCGGAGGTAAGGATGAGATACACAATGAAGAATAGCGTGGCCGAGTTAGAAGGAAAAATGAAACAGTGGTGGAGGGAGGAAGTAAATATATTAAAGGAAGAATGCGTGGAGGAGGGTGAGGAGCAGTGCGAGGAATACGCGGAAAGACTCCGGGAGATCAAGGAGTACAAAAGGGAGGTGGAGGAAATAATTTAAAAAAACGCTGAGCAGGACCAGAAGCAGTGGGGGGAAGAGCGACAAATGTTGCTAAATATCACAAACAGGCTCGAAGGCAGTAAGGATGGAAGGGAGAAGGGCGAGTCAGAAGGAAAATTCCAAGAAAACACAACACAGAAGAAGGAAAGAGGAACACGAGAAGGGCAACGGCGGAAAAAATAAGTGAGGGCAGAAGATACGGGAGTAGAGAACAAGAAGAGGGGTGGAGGAATCACGAGGAGACAGGAAGTGGAACAGGGGTATCGGGACAGAGTTGGCACGTGGTAAGAAAGGAGACAAGAAGTGCAGTAAGAGCGGATGAAAACAAAAATGTCACGAAGGCAGGAGACGACGCAAATCGCGAGCAGATCCTGGGGAGAAAGCTACGGGCAACAAATGAACGTGAGTGGCAAGAAGAAAAAAATAGGAGGAAACATCGAAAGAATAACATAAATATTACATTCTAAGTGGGGGAGGGAGATAAAAAACAAGGTATTGAAGAAGGCTGAAGAAAGATGCAGGCAGCATATAAGGAGAAAAACAACTACAAAATTCTCTGGGAATGGGACTGTCATTATTGAAGTTCCAAAGTGGACCGAAAAGATGGAGAGCCTGAGAAGACGAAAGGAACTGAACCGAACGGATATATGGATAAACAACGACTTCACCAAAAGGAAAAAAGAGATACAAAAGTGGTTGCGAGAGATAGCGAAACACGAGAGGAGATACGGCAGACAAGCGGAAGTAAAGTACATGAAAATCTGGTTGGAAGGGAGGTGGTGGAAATGGAACGAGGGGAAAGAAGATATTGAAAGAATGGGATTGGAGGATGGATGGAGGCAGCCATTTCGGAATGACCGGGGAGGACGGCGTTGAGGATGACGAATTGGAGGAAGAACGAAGAGAGAAGGGAGAAGACACAGTGGGGTTAAGGGAAGAGGCAGGAAAGAAAAAAGACGTAAAGGGAAGTGGCGAAGTCAAAATATTATTATGGAATGTTGCAGGAATATTTAAAATTGGAGAAGCGTGAGGGTTTATAGAAGAAGCGGATATAGTGATTTTGCAAGAAACGTGGATGGAGAAAAAAGATGAGACAGACGCAAGGTCAAAAATGAGTGAGAAATTTAAGGCAGAACACCACTGTGAACACTGTTTTTTGCATTTTTCAAGAATTTTTTTTGTGGGAAAAAAGAGGTATTCGAAATTTTTTTTGTTTTGTTCGTTGTTTATTGAAGATACATAAAAAAATTTTTTTTAATTTTTCACGCCCCATGGTGACGCTGGGGAAACTCCCGCGTCAGGTACTGTTGCCTCTGCAGTCGTTCGCGGCACGCAGGAGAACTCTCTTCAAAGTCGATCTGAAAAAAAATACCGATTGTTTTCGTTAATAATATGATATTTTGAAGAGAAGTACACAGGGATTTGAAAAAATATTGATTTTTAAAAAATAGGCACGCTTTCGAAATTAAAGGACGATTTTCGAGCAAAATTTCTCGTCGAAAATAGGCTATAACTTTTTTATTATTGAGATATCGAAAAAATCCTATGTACTTCTTTAGATAATCTAGTTTTATTGATGCAGTCCAAATTTGAAGTCGATCGGATAAAAATTGCTCGAGTTCTGCTGCGTGTCGCACTCAAAAAAGTGGTTTTGAGAAAAACGCATTCAAAGTTTTAGGTTTGTTAATTTATGCGATAAATTGGAAAAAAAATGTTTACCTTTAATCAGCGATGCCGGCACCATATAGCTGGCCTTCAAGAAGCAAATCATTGTCCCTAGCATCTTTTCTCGAACTTGTAGAGGATCTTCTTGCCTCTTTTGCAGCGTCTGTGAGCGAGCGCTCCGCCAGCTCGATCCGCGCTGCGTCGGCCTCTATTTTTAGATAGAGGCCGATAGATAATCAAAAATTAAAACAATTTGGGCCGATAGTTATCCCCAACGTCTCCAAAACTTTCATGACGCTTCTCAGGCCATCATTGAATAATAATACCGCGATATCAGCTGCAATATCGACGATTTTTTTGCTCCTGGACTGACACTTGGGGGCTATTGCCCAAACTGATTATTTTGTGTGAAGCCGCCCAAACAACGCTGCAGCAAATCGTCTCTGCTCAAATTTTCGAAGACTGGCGTAATTGCCTCCAATACTTCCTCAGGAAGAGGCGGCTTATGGCGATATTCAAAAATATTACCGCTTGCGACCGCTCGCTGCCACGAACACCACGACTCCCTCTGGGCAATCGTCATGTTGTGGCTCACTATCTGTGGATATTTTATGTTTGATAGTTGCAAAAATTGCCTTCCTCATTTTTTCAACATCATCGCTGTTCCTCCGAATAGCCAAGCCGTAATATGTGCTCAACTCGTCAATCAATTTTCCGGTGAGCTTTCCTCTGCTAGACAATCCTTTTTGTTTTTTCACGATTTCGCGGAGGCGCGTCCCCATACGTTTTTGGACATGAACGATGCACTCTTTTTTTTATCTCGAAACCGTCGTATGGATCGCTATTCGATATGCCCAGAAACGTTTTAGAATCGCCGTCACCAATATAATATTTATATTTTATGCCATAGAGCTCTCCAGACCGTTGAAACATTTCGACAGCTGAGTCGACTTCCATTTTTCCGGAGGAGCCGCTATGGTTCGCCTGGCACTCTTCGTCGTGGGTACTTTTCCATTCCCAGTACCCCGCGGTGCTTTCTTTTTTTCCCCAATGCTCGCAAGCTTTGCAATATTTCGATTTCACCATAACGTCGATCACTTTTTTAGTGTACCAGCCGATTAGCGATGTTATGCCGAAAAGCGAGCTGAAACCGCGGTTACGCCACGATCCGTCGCCTACAACGATAATTCCGTCCTCCACCCCATTTTCCAACGAAATTGTCTCCGCCTCAAGTGCAGCCTTTTGTTTCCTCACTGTGCTCACAGCTTTAGTGGCAATCGAAATCGAATTTAAGATTCGATCGTAGAAAGACTGAAATATGGGGCGCGGTAGGTCCATAAATGCACAAAACTTCATCAGGCCATTCAAACCGGCGCCAAGAAGACGCATACTGAATAAGATCCGACGATTTATTTCGTATGCATTGTCAATTATAGGACACGAATTGATTTGCACTTTTTCACAATGGCCGCAATCGACCTCGATTTTGAATCCGAGTCCACGCAAACTTTTTTCAGTAAACTTTATATCGCGATCACACACTTTGCACTTCACTAACGTCGATATAATGTTCAATGCATTGACGAGGTGTACTATACGATAACCGAAATCGTTAGTAACACCGACCTCTAAATCGTCCGACGATTTTAACTTTTTCGCCGACGTGCTCATATACTCTGCAGAACTATTTTCGGAGCTATAACGGTTCGGAGGTTTTCAATTCGAAATTTTCGTTCGACTCCTTGTCACATAGCTCCGTTTTGATCCCTTTTTCCCCGCGTACACTTTAGGATTATCCATTTCGATGTGCAAACAATAATTCTGAGCGTTCGATATTTATAAACGAAAGGATTCGGCGCGTTTAGACACGAGTAGCGTCGCTTCTGTTCGCAAACTGACGCTATGACGCTATCCCTATACCTGCCTTGAAAATTTTTCAATTATCGCCGCCTATGACGTTTTTCGAAACTATATTTATAACAATAGCCGGTTTTTGTGAAGGGAGACAAAAGAATACCTGGGAAAGACCCGCAGGACCTGGGAAAGGCCCGGTATACCTGCCGATCCTGAGGCGCGCAGCTGCGCGGGACCCCGAGCGTCACGGAGCGCTGCACCGCTCCACAAAATATTCAATATCTCCGAAAATAATTATTTTTTCGCCCTGGGTCCAACGGCATCTTAATCTTAAATGTATTTTAGATTTTTCTAGATGGTTTTCAAAAAATCAATTTTTTGAAGCCGTCACAGTGGTGTCCCTTAAGTGGATGTTCAAAGCAGCGCATAAGGAAGCAGGGGCTAGACGGAGAAGGGCGAAGGGAGGTCAAGCGGTCGGAATAAAAAAGTGTTGGAAAGGGAATTGGGAAACAAAGGAATGGACATTTGGTCTAATATTGGGCAATGATAAAATGAGGGGAAAAACCGTAATAATAACAATATATAATAATGTCGGTATACAAAAGATAGAAAAACAGCTGAGAGAAGTAATAATGGAAGGGGCGAAACAAAAAGAGAAAGTACTAATTATTGGGGCTATGAACGCAAAAATAGGGTGGGAGCAAGCAGAAAAAGAGGAAGGGTTGGATGAAAATGGCGGAGAAATAAGAAGATCCCAAGACAAGATATTAAACACGGAAGAAAGGAGAATGTTAAACCTGTGCGAAGAGGTGGGTTTGAAGGTGTTAAACGGAAGAGTAAAAGGGGATAGGGAGGGCAAAGTGACATTCGTAGGAGGGGGTGAGGAATGTTGTGGGTCAGTGATAGACAACATAATAGTTATGGATAGGGGTGGAAGGGATGAAATCAAATGGATGGAAGTAGTAGAGAGAATTGAGTCTGATCAACTACCAATATATGCGGTATGGGAAGAGGAAAACGTAGGAGAGGAAGAAGAAGAAGAAAGCGATAGGTTATTCTGGAATGATGTAAAGGTAAAAAAGTTCATAGAAGAAATACAAAAAGAGAAAGAAATTGATAAAGGGAGGGAAGATTGGGAGAGGGTGAAAGAAAAAATCCGGAGAGCGGCCGAGAAGGCGGGGTTAAGGAAAACATGTAAAAAAAATAACGAGAGAGAGAAGGTTGCCAAGGTGGTTCAACGACGAATGCAAAAAGCCGAGAAGTGCGGTATGGGAAAAATTGAAAGCGTTTACGAAACAAAGAAATGTGGATAAAAAACATGAGTTAGAAGAAGAAAGGAGGAAATTGAAAAAAGCATAGAGGGGCAAAAGAGGAATGGCGGTATAAAATTTGGGAGGAGGTCGGGAAGGCAAAGGACATGACAAAATGGTGGAAAGCGATTAATAAATTCAGGAATAAAGGAAGGGGTACAATTGGTGGTAAAATAACCAAGAAAGAATGGAAAGAGCATTTTGAAAGATTACTGAATGGGGATGTCACGTCCTGAAGGGACGTGGGCATATATTTTTTGATTCCCTCCTTTTTTGCCTACGACAAGCGCAATAGCACGGGATGAGGGTAAAAAGGGGTAGTGCTTGGAATGAGTTAGAAATTAGGAAGTCATGCAGTGATTGGTATTTAGAAATAGTACGACGAATTTGTAAAAACTTAACTAAAGGTTTATGTTTAGTTTTGGGTAAATCTCGGAATTCTGGTTGGAAGTGAACGAGTGGGAAATGGGTTGAGTTATTCGTGAGAATGGAGGAACGCGCCGGAAAATGAAGAGTCGAAAATGCACTCGCGTTAAATAAAGAATATAGGTTTATTTTACGCACTATTTTAACTATTATACTAATTAATGAGTTGTAAATTGTTTGAAGAGAGCACGAAGATGACCGTTGCCGCGGGAGCTAACGCGGGCGTAAATCGCGTTAGTCCGTTGGCATTAAGAAGGGGGGAAGAGACCGAAGCTGACCGTTTATCGAAGCGACTCGTGAAGCAGTTTTAGACGAAATGATTTGAAAAGAAGGACACATGATATTAATTAGAACGTTGAAAATAGGGGGAGAAATCCCTGCGCCCGGACACTGTCCTAGTCAAGCGCGCGACCGGCCGAGAGACGTCGACCTCTAGCGGGGTCTCCCGAAATTAGGGAGTCGTAGATGGAGTTTCCGAAACATTGTCCCCGCCTTCGGCGACAGTCGTCGACGAAGAGTCCACTGGAAGTACGGCCAACTTAGCCGCCGGTCGCTTGAAGGTGGAAGTGGCCGTGCGAAGTGTCACCACCCTGGTTAGACTATCCGACCCGGGGTGAAGGTCGACCACCCGTGCTAGTGGCCATCGTGAAGGTGGAAGTCGTTCGTCCGTGATTAGCACGAGTGAGCCGATTTGGATTTCGTGTGAAGGGTGTCGCCATTTAGAAATCGACAAGCTTCGCTGAAGGTACTCCGAAGACCACCTCTGCCAGAAGTGCTGTAATTTTGGCTGAAGGAATTGCCACCGTAAAAGTCGAGTTTCTGGAATTGAAGTGAGAGACGTTTCGGGCACTGTGGTAAGTGCCTCGCCGATGGTGAAGTGACCCGGTGTGAGGGGAGAAAGGTCCTCAGGGTCGTCCGATAAGGGACAAAGTGGCCTGGAATTTAAGACAGCCTCCACTTGCGCAAGAAGAGTCGTAAATTCTTCGTACGTAAGTGAGGCTTCTCCGATTACCCGACGAAGGTGATATTTCGCGGATTTTACCGCAGCCTCCCATTTTCCACCCATGTGAGGTGCAGCCGGAGGGTTGAAGGACCAGTTCGTCCCAAGGTTGGTCAGCGATATGATCGTAGAATCCATTTCGGCTGATCCAGCCTTGAAGAGAGCACGAAGTGCAGTATCGGCGCCGATTAAGTTGGTCCCGCAGTCACTATAAATAGTGTGACTGATTCCTCGTCGTCCGTAAAACCGCCGATAGGCGGCAACGAAGGCCTCTGAAGTATAATCCGTGACGAGTACGAGGTGGACCGCGGAAGTAGTGAAGCAAACAAAAACGGCAAGATAAGCCTTGTAAGTTTTTGTGCCTCGTCCACGCCAGGTCTTGACGGTGAAGGGTCCTGCGTAGTCAATGCCGGTGTGGAGGAAGGCCCGTGAAGGTGTGACTCGCGCAGTCGGAAGTTGACCCATTAGTTGTTGTGCTTGAAGTCCTCGAAATCTGGCACACGTGGTGCACCGAAGGATGTACGATCGAATTGGAGCCCGGCCACCCGGAATTCATTACGATCGACGGAGGAAGCTTAAGGTGGATTGGGTACCACCATGAAGCGTTCGAACGTGCGAGTCAGCGATGATCAGTGAAGTGAGCGGAGAGGTCTGGGGCAATATTGGCGGATGTTTTGCCTCGGGCTGTAGAAGGGCGTTCGTCAGCCGGCCGCCAACTCGAAGAGTCCCTAATTGGTCGACAAAAAGGTTGAGGGCGGCAAGGGAGTGGCCCCGATTGAGGGTCGCTCCGCTCGAGATCATCTGAAGTTCAGCCGAGAAGTGTGTGCGTTGAATGAGGCGTATCCAGAAGAACCTTGCCTCTTCCAAATCTCCTGTGTTCAGCGGGTAGTTTATTGAGGCGTGCGGGAGCCGTTTGAAGCGGGCCACCGCCCTCTGACACACTGCCGTGATCCGAAGAAGGCGAGTGAGCGAGGAGTACCGTTGCAGAAGGTCCCAAGTATTAGGACTATTCTCGGAGGTGGTGGTGAAGGCGAGACCTGATCGTTGTTCGAGGTCGCCATCCGGTGGAAGTTCGGCTGAAGAGACTGGCCATGAAGATGGTGGTTGCGCGAGCCACTCAGGCCCGTGCCACCAAAGATGGTGCTTGGCCAGTTGTCGGGGAGTCTGCCCTCGCGACGCACAGTCGGCCGGGTTCTCCTTACCCGCGATGAACCGCCATGTTGCGTGGGAGGAGAAGTTTTGGATCGAGGCGACCCGATTTCGGATGAAATTCTTCCATCGGGCCGGATTTGAAGTAATCCATGTCAACGCAACTGAACAGTCCGTCCAGAGAAAGACTGGGACTTGCGTTAAGTCGAGGGTTCTCTGAACGTGAGAGGCCAGCCTTGAAAGAAGTAGAGCCGCCGTTAACTCGAGCCGTGGAATTGTGAGTCGTTTGAGGGGGGCTACCTTCGTCTTCGAACAGACGAGGGTGACCGTTGTAGCCCCGTCGACTGATGTTGTTCGGAGGTAGATCACGGCTGACATGGCGAGTTGGGAGGCGTCCGAGAATCCATGAAGCTCGACAGTTGAAGAAGGCGAGAGGTGAAGCCACCGCGGGAGAGAAATGAGCGACAAGTCACTCAGACTCTCTCGGCAGCGTAGCCATTTTTCCTGAAGTCGAATTGGGAGTCCGTCGTCCCAGCGAAGTTTTGCCAGCCACAGTTCTTGGAGGAAGACCTTCGCGATGACAATGACTGGCGAGATGAAGCCCAAAGGATCAAACAAGGATGCCGTTTCCGATAGAACGGTCCTTTTCGTGATATCCCGGTTGAAGGAGAGCTGAAGAAGGAATCTGAAGTTGTCCTCGTTGGGATTCCAGACGAGGCCCAAAAGTTTGATGTTGGGATCCTCCGATTGAATCACAACCGGATGCGATTGGGACTCCGAGGTAACATTCTGAAGGGCTTCCGTTGAGTTAGCTGTCCATTTTTGAAGTGGAAAGCATCCGCGCTGACAGATTCCTTGAAGTTGTTGTGCCGTTGCCTGAAGTTCGTGAATCGTGTCGGCACCGCCGAAGATATCATCCACGTATCGGCCGTTCGTCAATGGTGAAATCGCCAGTGGGAAGTCGTGCCCCTCATCCTCGACCAGTTGAAGCATGACCCGGATGGCGAGAAAGGGAGCACAAGTGAGGCCGTACGTGACTGTAGTTAATTGATACGGGACGACTCGATCCTCCTGGTCCACCCATAGGATTTGCTGGAGGTCCCAGTCGTCCGGATGGACTGCGATCTGCCGGAACATTTTCGCAACATCAGTGGCGAAAATGAACCGATGGCGTCTGATCCAGAGCAGAACGTTGAACGTATCTTGTTGAAGTTTGGCGCCGGTGTGAAGGATGTCGTTGATCGACACACCGTTAGTAGATTTGAAGGAACCGTTGAAGACGACACGAAGTTTGGTAGTGGCGCTGTGGGCCCGAAAGACACCGTGATGTGGGAGAAAAAACCGTGGTCTCGAAGACGTTGCCACTGGAGCACGAGCCATGTGAGACAGGTTCTCGTATTCTTGGAGGAAGGCGTTGTAGAGACCGCGATACGATTCATTTGTCGAGAGTCGTCGTAGAAGTTGAAGAAGGCAGTGTTTTGCACCCGAATACGAATCTCCGAGTAGCGAAGGAGGATTCTTGAAGGGGAGCCGTACGATATATCGGCCCGTGGGGTCCCTCGTATAAGTGTCCTTGAAGTGCTGTTCGCAAGCGGATTCGTCCGGGTCGGTTGTAGGGGCCGAGTCCGGAGGAATTCCCTCTTATTCCCAAAACTTCGCTAGTAAAGAAGTGACCTCGTCTTCGATAGAGGCATGTTGAATGCGAACCGAATTTGAGGTGGAACCGTTGACGGGACCGAGTACAATCCATCCGAGAAGCGTGCGCTGAGCGATGGGATCGATGGCCCGACCCTTGACGACTTCTGACTCAACCAGAAGGCCGTACGCGTCAGCTCCGATGATGACGTCGATTGGTCCCGGTTTCAGAAAGTCGGGGTCTGCCAGAAGAAGTCCTTGAAGATGGTCCCATTGCCCTGAGGTAGCGAACGAGGGAAGCGTCGACGTTAATGCGTTTAGAATAAACGCCGTCACTCTGAAATTTGAGTTGGAATCATGAATTGAAGATGCAGTGACGGTGGTAACTCCCCGCGTCCTTCCCGCTGGCTGGCCTCCGATTCCGTGGATGTTGATGGACGCGGCCATCCGTTGTGTTCGAAGGAGTTGGACCGTGCGTTCGGAAATGAACGAAAGTTCCGCGCCCGGGTCGATGAGGAGTCTCGCCCGCTGCGAGATTCCCGATGAGGATGTCAAAATAGCTGACTCGTAGCTAGTAGTACGGAGGGTCGAATGGCCAGCGCGTTTGAAGAGTCCTTTGTATGATGCTGAGGAGTACTCGAATTTTCGAAGAAGTCTGAAGCGACCGAAGAGAAGAGGTGAACCGGGGGTGTTTGCGAGCCAGCCGTGGCGTCGCCCTGTTGACTGTCGCCGAGTCAACCCTGAGCTTCGCTTGGCGATGAAGTGGCCAGAGGCTTGCTCTTGGGCGTTTGACTCTGCGACGAGGCCCGAGAAGTCGACGGTCTAGGTGTTGAAGCGGCCGTGGAGGAGCTCGAGGGTAGGTGGATAAGTGTGTGGTGTTTGCCGTTGCACTCTAGGCACCGTCCCGTGATACGGCAATTGTTCGCCGAGTGCGGACCGAGGCAATTAAAACACAAGCGTCGTTGCTCGGCGATGACGCGTCGCTCCTTCGGGGGTTTTCTTTTGAAGAGGTCGCACTTCGATATAAAGTGAGACCCGAGGCAGTAATGACAACACTGTGTCGCGCTGCCGGCTGGTTGGAGGGGAACCGTAGCGGCCACCGCAGCTGCCGTATCCGCCGTCCACTCTCCACCCTGGACCTTGAGATACGGGGGAGGAGATCCGCGTGCTGGCATTGCCCTAGCGGAAGGCGCAGTCCGTGCCGATCGTGAGGAGTTCGAGGTAACCGAAGAAGTGGACCGATTTGACGTTGAAGTGGACCGTCCAACGTCAATGCTCTCGAGTGCGCGAGCTCGAGCTGTTAAGAACTCGCGGAGTTGGGGAAGTGTAGCCGGGGTGGTCGAATTGCCCAATTTGAGTTCCCATTGCTCCCGAAGGTTGGGAACGAGGCGAGACACGAGGAAGTGTGCCAAGATGACGCTTCACTCATCGACTGGCATCTCCAAGGACCGCAGCGCATTCAGGATTTCGCTCGTGTTACTGATGAGCGTATTCAAGGATTTGTATGACCTTGAAACGATTATCGGCATGCTGAAGAAGCGATCCAGATGAGAGCTGACCAGTAACCTTTTGTTTTCATACCGGGCTACGAGGAGATCCCATGCCGAGATGAAAGAATCCGAAGAGAGCGGCAAGTTGGCAATGAGTTTGGCTGCATCGCCTTTTACCGAAAGCCGAAGGTAGTGCATTTTTTCTACCGCGGTGATGTCTTGGTTCTGGCCGACCAATGAAACGAAGAGATCGCGAAAAGGCCTCCAAGATTGAAACTCCCCGTCGAAGTCGGGAACCCTTAATTTTGGGAGCGCGCTTCGGAGGTTTGAGGTGCCCGGAAATGCTGAAACGTCAGCCAGATGCGTTCCTGTGGGTTCGACCTGCTCGTAATGCTCTTTGACTGTGAGCAGGCTTACCTTGGCTTCTTCGTAGGATTGTTGACAGCGAGATTCCACGGCATCCTTGAAATATGGCGCTTCCGAGAGGTTTTCGCAATTCATGTCGAGCAGCGCAATGTGTTCGGTTTGGAAGCGTTCCCAGTTGGTTTCCAACAATGACAGACGCGTGGTGGCGAGCATCTTGGAGGTTTCTGAGGAGTCGCGTTTTTCGTCTTTTCAGCCAAGCTCGAGATGCACTGAAACGTGCTGATGAGACCGGCTATGCGGCGTTCCATCTTGGCGTTGTTGTTCGCCATTGTCGAAGAGTTGACACACGAAATCGCTTTAAGTTAGCGCGAAGCGTCCCACCGAAAACACGAAGGACCTAGCGAACGACAAATGGCGCGATGTGTCGACGAGCGTTGCACACGCGAGAAATGGCGCGAAGCGTCCAAGCCGGAAATACCCGATAACTCGCGAACGAAATAATGGCACGATGTGTCGACGAGCGTTGCACACGCGAGAAATGGCGCGAAGCGTCCAAGCCGGAAATACGCGACAACTCGCGAACGAAATGGCGCGATGTGTCGACGAGCGTGGCACACGCGAGAAATGGCGCGAAGCGTCCAACCCGGAAACACGAAAACACTCGCGAACAAAAATGGCGCTACGCGTCGACGAGCGAGATGCGCGAGGCGTCCGAAATCGACGAGACTGAAAACACTCGCGAGATCGTGGCACGAAGCGTCCAAAAAAAACGAAAAACTCGCGAACGAAAAATGGCGCTATGCGTCGACGAGCGAGATGCGCGAGGCGTCCGAAATCGACGAGACTGAAAACACTCGCGAGATCGTGGCACGAAGCGTCCAAAAAAAAACTCGCGAACGAAAAATGGCGCGATGCTTCGACGAGCGAGATGCGCGAGGTGTCCGAACCGATTTGAAGAAAACTCGCGAGCGTGGCACGAAGCGTCCAAAAAACAATCTCGAAAAACTCGCGAAAGAATTTGTCGCGACGTCGATGAGCGTTGCACACGCGAGTTGAAGCGCGAGGCGTCCAAACCGATTTGAAGAAAACTCGCGAGATCGTGGCACGAAGCATCCGAGAAAACGAAGCGAAAACTTGAGAAGCCGGTCCTTTTCACGAGAGCGCACGATGTCGCGAGAACGTGGTCGAAGGAAGAGTCTCGATCGCTCGGTCGACCGGCACGTTGAGTGTCCGGTAGACCAGCCACTGCCGAAGCGCGCATGCGCGCGTGTAGAGAGTCCGATGCCTGGCTCGCCCGAGAGCGAGAGAGCGTGATGTATCGGGCGCGCCGCGCGTGCGCGAGAGAGAGTGAGAGAGAGCGAGGCGTCTTCTCGGCTCGCCCGAAAGTGAGAGAGCGCGATGTATCGGGCGCGGTGCGCGTGCGAGAGAGAGAGAGAGCGAGGCTTCGCTCGAGCTCGTCTTGCGAGAGGACGATTAGACTTCGCGGCCGACGTGTGGTCACGTGACCGCGATGAAAATTACCCGTTTTTCTCGCGCACCGGATAGAAAGATTGAGAATTTCCTTTGCTTTTCTCCGCGAATAACTCACTTTTTACCACTTCGTTCACTTGAATCCGGCTCGAAGGACCATGTTTAGTTTTGGGTTAACCTCGGAATTCTGGTTGGAAGTGAACGAGTGGGAAATGGGTTGAGTTATTCGTGAGAATGGAGGAACGCGCCGGAAAATGAAGAGTCGAAAATGCACTCGCGTTAAATAAAGAATATAGGTTTATTTTACGCACTATTTTAACTATTATACTAATTAATGAGTTGTAAATTGTTTGAAGAGAGCACGAAGGTGACCGTTGCCGCGGGAGCTAACGCGGGCGTAAATCGCGTTAGTCCGTTGGCATTAAGAAGGGGGGAAGAGACCGAAGCTGACCGTTTATCGAAGCGACTCGTGAAGCAGTTTTAGACGAAGTGATTTGAAAAGAAGGACACATGATATTAATTAGAACGTTGAAAATAGGGGGAGAAATCCCTGCGCCCGGACACTGTCCTAGTCAAGCGCGCGACCGGCCGAGAGACGTCGACCTCTAGCGGGGTCTCCCGAAATTAGGGAGTCGTAGATGGAGTTTCCGAAACAATTTACTACAAATAAGTGATCGGATGAATAAAGTTGCTTATACAGAACGAATACTCGATGATGCGGACAGCTGTTCGACGATGGTGGTCTAACGAATTTTGTCTTTTCCATCATGCTCAGAGACGACGGAACTCGACGCTGTTGTATTTCCCACCAATGTACCGCATGCAGAGTTGGCCATCACGTGCCACTTGCAGCATACTCTCAAACATTGTCGTATCTTGGTCGACGGCCGTCACAAGTCGCGCCGATAAGAAGACAGAGAACTCATCCGCGATGTAGCGTTTCCCAAACTTGGTTTGTACGGCCTTCATGTCGGAGATTCGATGATCCGAGTGAACGGGGAGTTCTGACAGCTTCTTCGTTGGAAGGAATTCCGCCATCCGGCTGACTTTGTTGATGCTTGTGAAATCGATTTTCCACACTATTTTCTTTTCAAAGTTCCTTTTCGAGAGAGAGATGTTGATGTTGTGTGGTAGTCTGAGCTTGGTCCTCGAAATTATAAGCTCCCGCGTAACCCTCCCACTCAAATTTTCACACTTTTCCCCACTTTTCCAGTCGTGAAAAACAGGTTCAAACACGTTCGAAGAACCTCGTACGTGGAGAATTACCCACTTCGACATTTTTTCACACTCCCAAAAAGAAAACGGGTTCAAACACGTTTGAAGAACCCCGTACTGAATACCCGTGGAGAATTTCCACAGCATTTTTCACACTCCCGACGTTGAGGTGGGGAGGGGGGCATCAATGTGATCTTTCATCTGTGGCGTATTATAATGCTTCATGCATGGGAGATATGATATCACTTCACTATCGTTCCGATGATGTTCTGGCAAACGATCCCGCAATAAACCAACATATTCACCCCAATATTTTAGGAGCAAGACCTTTGGAACCTGTTCGAGCTCGTTTTTGGTCAAGTCTAGCGGGTACTTGGCCGGATGCACTGCGTACATACTCGCACATGTGAACATGTTGACGTAATCTTTCGGAATGAAACCGCGACGGGTTGAATTTTCTTATCGACATCTTCCATACCTGCTGTTGCATGCAATAAATAATGTATTTTTTTATAAGTCTCCGAAAGAGCGCCCTTCATATGGCAGCTAGCGTTTTTTTATTGGTGGAAACTTTTCTAGCCATATATAATAGTTTACCCACGTGTCCATAATGAAGCTGATAATTCCGAGTTATATGATAAAAAATACAAAAACTTTATGGCTTTCCAACGGTTACTTGCGACTATTTGTTCTCCCCCTTCCTTTGCTGCAGACACCGTCTCGCTCCCCCACTACCTGGCCTTACCCTTCCCGCCGTGACGTCACACCCCGGGTACCCCGCGCGGGACCCCCGCCCCGTTCCCACCTGAGATCCCTGAGTTAAAACTGGCGTTGCTACTCTACTAATGTGAAATAGCGATTCGAAGTCGAATACGCGAAGTAGCATGCTCCCTAGTCCAACGACCGGTAATTCGGATATGCCTGTTAATTTAATGACATCTTCTCCGTTGATGTCTACTATATTTTTTGTATATGCCTTTTTGGTCAAATTGGGGATGGCACCGCTGTCTAAAAGCATCGAAATTGCCTCTTTTTACGGTAATACTCCGATACACACCGAGGGCAATGTGTTGAAATTTTCTGACTTTATTGCGTAGGTCGGATAGTTTCGTTCGGCTCTCCGAGAGAGACGGCGTTCGCTTGACGCGTTTGAGTGGGCGGGGCGCTCGGCACGTCTGTCCGAGGGGCACTCGGCCCGTTTCCCGACTGATTACGCGAATTATTATAATCGCGAGCACGACAGTTTTCGATAGTGCGCCCGACCTTTTTGCAATACCGACAGGTTGGTGGATTAGAATTCGGGGGATTGTTTCGAAATTTAAAACATCGATCCGCGTTATGACCCTGCTTATGACAGAGTGGGCATTGAGGACCGGGCGAGCGGTGTAATTGATTGCCAGAAAAATTCGAAGATTTTTGGTTAACGTAGCAATTTTTCGCGATGTGACCGGGTTTATCGCAAATTTGACAGGTGACCGGTTTTTGAGCGATTTGATTATTTCCACATTGCTCGGCTTTGTGACCTTTAGTGTTGAATTTTTTGCATGTAACTGTCGCAAATCGGCAAGCATCGCTCGAATGATCGTCCTTTTTACAGATATTACAGGTTTTTACCGATTTGTTCAGAACGGATCTAATAGAGGACGAGAGAAGTTCCTTACGGGCTTCGAGGTCGCGTTCGATGTCGATCGAACTCGATCTATCGCGGTCGAGATATTGTCGTACCGAGGGAGACGCTGTTCTATCTCCAGTCTTAGCCCGCGTTTGAAACACGAGAGGAAATAGCCGTCTAATGTTTTTTTGTGAGCGGCACTTTCCGTGCCGTTTTGGGATGCTGGTTGAGCGTCGAGTATTTCCCTAGCTTTAACCCTAATTGCAGTGGAAAAATCTATCACGATTTCACCGCTTCCTTGAAAAATGTGACTGAGTTCTCCCAACAGTTGAACCTCAGTTTTGTTTGGAGCATATAAGTTCTTTAAGAATTGCAGAAGAGATTCTACTGTTTCGAACGTGGACGACCGGATGACCTTCTTAGCCTGACCCTTTAGTTTGTTTTGAATTACTCTCACAAACCGTGCTTCGGATCCGGGCGGAAGCGACGCCAATGCGTCTTCGCATCCGGCTACAAAAACTGAGAAGGAGCTACCCTTCCCGTCAAAATCCGGGACCATTTCGATAGCTTCCCTTAAAGATACGTAAGCGAGTGACTGATTTGTACCTAGCGCCATGGTTGTTGTGGTTTCGTTATCGACTTTTTGGGGTAATTCTAATTTTTTTGCTGGTCGTTTCTTAGGTTCGAGACCGGTTAGCAATTGACGTCAGAACACCTCAAAGAATAACCCGATGATTCACCTAAGTCGTCAGTAATATTTAAATTCAATGAACTAGCTGGTGATACGTCTCCGGACATTGGATCAATTGGCACATTCCCTTTTTAATATCCAGGACGAGCCCCCAAAAATTAATATGTCACGTCCTGAAGGGACGTGGGGATATATTTTTTGATTCCCTCCTTTTTTGCCTACGACAAGCGCAATAGCACGGGATGAGGGTAAAAAGGGGTAGTGCTGGGAATGAGTTAGAAATTAGGAAGACATGCAGTGATTGGTATTTAGAAATAATTCAACGAATTTGTACAAACTTAACTAAAGGTTTATTACAAATAAGTGATAAGGTGAATAAAGTTGCTTATATAGAAAAATTGATAATGAAAATGACTATGAAGCCGGGGGAACAATCGGATTAACACAAAATGAAATTTGTCGCTTACATTGGTCGCTGTGTTTGTGAGTGTTTCGGTGTGTAGGTACGCTCGCTCGCAAGAGGATCGGTTGTCGCTCGCAGATAAGGGCCTCGTTGACGGACGCCACGCTTGGCGTTCGGAAAGCGGTTACCAGCACCAGACTTTTGGGGCGCTGAGAGTGTTTATGTATATACGCGTAGTAAACAGCACTTGAACTATTTTACGGACTCGAGGCCGCGAGAGTCGACTAAACTTTTATACGACACTTCGATCAAAATCCGAAGATGTATAAGATTCGAAACTCTATGATACCGGTTCTACACTTCGAATTCTGTCAGAACAAGATTAAGAAGTGAAGTTAATTTGATGGAAGATTTTGCGAGACTGAGATCTGAACGCGATGGAAACTGTTGGAAGACTTGATCTGAATGCGATGGAAATTGTTGGAAGACTTGATCTGAACGCGATTGAAACTGTTGGAAGACTGACTTCGGGAAGGAAGTCTTTTTTGATATGAAAATTAGGAGGGGATAAATAGTGAAAGAAGGAACTTTAAGGTTTAGCGTGATTGGTCATGACATTCATGATTCGCAGAATTGATCTCGATCATTCCTTACATAGAATTTGCACGCGTGGAAGGTAGGAGACCTTTGTCCCGTGTTTCGGCGAAAAAGCGCATTGGAAATAGAGTTCGATATCTGAGACCTGAGCATTCGCATGGTTTGTGTTATGTCAATTTATGGCTCTGGTCAATTTATGGCTCCGATATACAAACTTCTCATATCGAGAAGTTTGTATATCGGACTGCGCTGCGAGACCGGATGTCTTATTATTTAGTCGGACTTATAAGTTCGGCGGAGCCGTCTAGTCTATGTTATGTTTAAATAATCTAGGGTCGAGGCTTCTCTCGGTCCCCATGCGGATGGGACGACGTAGGATTTTTGGAGTCTTTTGATCGAGCTGATGGTTGATTTTTTGTTCGACAGCTCTTCTTGGAATATGCACCTGAAAACGTGTTCTTGCTGACAACCAATGGGATAGGAAAAGTCGATGACTGTGGCGGCGCGGCTATCGTGTATACTACTATGTCCAAAAAATAAGGTGACATTGTATTTATTTCGAAAATTCTTTATTTATTTTTCCAAATCAATTTCTTCCCCTTCAAAGTAATCCCCTCCCGATGCAATGCACTTATGCCAACGGATTTTCCAATCTTCGAAAGACTGATTGTAGTCACTTTCCGGGATGGCCTTCAGTTCCGTCTTCGCTGCGGCTTGAATCTCTTCTATCGTATAAAAACGGTGTCCCCGGAGCGATCTTTTGAGCTTGCTGAACAGCCAAAAGTCGCACGGCGCCAGATCAGGTGAATACGGTGGTTGCGGAACGATATGGGTTGAGTTTTTGGCGAAACGTATCCGCAGCAGAAAATTGATTCCGCAAACAAAATTTAAGGCAAATTCTTTGCTCAACAAATTTCGACATGGCAAAAAACGAAAAACTCACTTTCAGCAGCTCACAAAATGACGCGTATCTCAAACACTAATGAATATTTTGACATGTAAATTTGACATAGATATGACTGACAGTACTACCAACCTAAAAAAAAAATAATTCTCCAAATCCTTCGACGCGCGCAGTTTAAATCCAAATGTCACCTTATTTTTTGGACACAGTAGTATATCGCTGTTATTTGAATATGCGTGCGGAACGTACGCACGGTCTTTTTTATGCTATTATTCGTCTTATTCTTAGATTTATATACTTAATAATAAGCTTATAAGGGCGAATGAGGATATTGAGAATAACCGAAAGAAGGCACATTCGCTAAGATGTAACAGGGAAGAGAATGAAGAGAGGGAAATGGGAGTAGAGGAAGAAGAAGAAAGGGGATCGGAGAGAGAAGAGACCGAAATAAATGAGGCGGAAAGGGTAGAGAAAAGGGAATTTTTCGAGCCGTTCAGTTTGAAAGAGCTGGATGGGGCTCTGAAGAAGATGAAAAACGGAAAGGCGGCGGGGGAAGATGGGATTAGTGTGGAGTTTTTCTGAAGTCATTACCAAGGGCACAAAGGGAAGAGCTGAGAGGGGCTTTAAACAAAATGTGGTTAAGAAGAGGAATAGCGAAGGGATGGGAAACAGCAAGGATTGTGCCAATATATAAAGATGGAGAGAGGGACAAGGCGGAGAATTGTAGGGGGGTATCACTATTAGATGTAGGATATAAGTTGCTAACAAAAGTGAGGACAGAAAGGCAAATGGATAGGGAGGAACGAAAAATTAAAAGAAAGTCAGGCAGGATTCCGGAAAGGCAGGGAACAAGGGATCAGATATTTACTTTAAACGCGATCATCAATAAACAGTTAAAAGTGAAGTGAAATCGAGTGTATAGGGAAATAATGATCAGAAAATTAAAAGAGGAAGGAATAGAAGGGAAAATGCTGGAAACAATAAAGGAAATTTATAAGGATACAAGAGCAGAGGATGCGCATTAAGTGCGGTTTTATTCGACATATACGTAGATGATTTAGAGGATATGTGGGAAAGGAAAAATGAAGGAGGAGTGGTAGTGGGGAAGGTAAAAATGTTTGCAATAAAATATGCTGATGATGTGGCGGCGATAGCTGATACAGCGGAGGGTTTAAGCAGCATATTAAAGGACTTGGAAAAATGGGCAGACAATAATAAAATGGAAATAAATGCGAAGAAAAACACGGATAATGATTTTTAGGAACGGGGGAAAAGGAAGATAGAATGAAGAATGGGGATTTAAAGGGGACAAAATCCAGATATTGAACGAGTTTAAATATTTAGGGTATTGGTTTGCAAGCAAAAATTCAATTTGGGCATATGGTAAAAAGCCGGCCGGGAAAACGCAAAAGGCAGCAAATATGGTTTAGGGGATATGGAAGAGAGCGGGAAGACATATGATAGAAGAGAGACTCTATTTTTTAGAAACAATAATAAAAGCAGGAGCCATGTACGGTGTAGAGATTTGGAGAGTAGGGGAAATTGGGGTGTTCGAAAGAATACAGAGCAGATACTGCAAAATGGCGCTAGGAGTAAGTAAAACAACCCCGAACTATATTTGGAGAAGGGAGCTGGGTGTGCTAATAATGGCCTATTTGATAAGAGAAAGAGTGTTTAGGTACATAAGAGGTTTAGGCACATAAGAGAATGGAAGATTCAAGATGGCCGAAAATCTGTTTGGTGGAGGAGGTAAGGGCAATTGCTAATGGAATGCTATCAAAGTGGGGAAAGAATTTGGAGAAAGTGTTAAAGGATATGGGGATAGAGGACGTAGTAACAATGATAAGAGAAAAAAAGGAAGAGAGTAAAATAGATGAAAAGATGAAAAAAGGTTTAGAATGCCTAAAAAAAAATGTTGGACGAGGAGGAGGAAAGAATAGGAAAATCGTCATATAATAGCAACTACAAATATATCGTAGAAAATGACGAAAGGCCATGAAAGTATTAGGCGGAAGAGGGTGTGAAGAGTAGGGATAAAGAAATGTGGGCAAGATTAAGATGCGGAAATACATGGAGGGCGAGAATTTGAGAGAAAGAAAATGAAACAATAGAGCACCTGCTAATATGTGAGAAAGGATGGAAAATTGTAACAACGAAAGCGAGAAAGGAAGCTGAGGAGTGGGTGCAAGGAGTGGATAAGGTGGCGATAAAAGGGGAAATGACAAACATGTTGAGTGGAAAGATAAATATAGGGCTATGCCAGTATTTCAGAGAAATAGAGGAAGTATGTAAAAAAATGCGCAAGGAGGAAGAGGGAGTTAAAAGCGAGGGAGATGAGAAGTAAAGTGACAAAAAGAGAGCAAAGATATGCGGGGTAGAACATAGAATTAAGGTAGACGTAAGAAAAATATGTATGAACAAAGCAAAAACTTTTTGTAAAAAACTTGTAAAGCAAGTTGTGCAAATAAAACTCGATTATTATTATTATTATAATTACATTTTCTTCCGTCTCATTTCTAATATCCCATATCAAACTACTTGTAATCATTTTTTCAGTATCATTATGTAAACCCAATTCTATATCATGTACCCTAAGCTAAATGTAATATTTTCAAAATAATTGAATGTCTAATCAACTCAATATTCTTCAATATGTTTATTGAAATGAAAACACTATTTTTCACATAATATAATTTTTTGTGACATTTATTTACAATTTTTCCCTCAAGAAACCACGCCGAAACATATTCAAATTGAAAAAGTGTCATTTTTATACCTTGTGAAATTCTTGAAGAACTTAGAATTTTTTGTTTGCTATTTTTTAAGCTTGGTTCATATGGTATTTTCCAAGAATCAACGAAGATATTGTCCAACATACGAATACGCGTGTGATGATTTTTAAATTATTTTTAGTGAAAAATGCTAAAATATTTTTCTTCCTTTGTTCAATCGCATTTTTCATGGCGAAAAATCATATTAGTTTTTCTCGCATATCCTATTCCATTTTTCAGTCTTTCAGAGTTCGAATGAAAAAAACTCTCTATAACAAAGAGTTCGTTAGCAGAGTTGATCTGAAGTGCTGGGGTGCGCGTAACCCCTGTTTCACTTGTTGTTTCGTACAGATAGTATAGGGTCCTAGGATTGAGGGCGGAGATACTTTCAGGCGAGAAAAAAATTGCTGATTATTATGATTTTTTTTTAAGGAACGATTTCTTCACCCTTTTCGATATTTAGGGTATGTTTTATTACTACGTTGGGCTGTACCATGGCATTTGGCACGGTCTTCTAAACGGGTTGCAGCGCATGTTGTCAGACGTGACACATAGCGACGGTGAAATTAATCTGAAAAAGAACAAGAGATGCAGCATTGAAATGTTTGCAGGATTTTCTTGAAAGTATAAACTGTCGAAAAAGGCAAAAGAAATCGATTTTTTTAAAGTGCCAAACTGGTATAGCCCCTTAACCCAACTATCTACAGCAAGGTATGAGAAGTAGGTAGGTATTGGCCTTCCCCTCGCTGGTCGATGAGCCAGCCGGTGTACGGATAAGCGGTCACCGCTCCGAGTATGAGCCATACACAATGCTGCTTGACTCAATGTACCGCCAGAGCCCAACCCGGACCGCCCATCCACCAGTGTCGGTAAGTAAAATTAATAATAGTATATTGGGTGTACAACTTAATGCGGTCCGTTTTTCGCTTAAAATACGCACTTATTTGAATGATAAAAAGTATTAATACATTAATCAAAATATTGTCCATCGCTAGCCACTACTTTCCTCATCTTTCTGGTAATTTATGAATTCCGTCGCGGAAGAAGCGTTCATCTTTTGAAGCCAAAAATGAATCTCGCCAATTTTCGATACCCTGTTGTGACGTGAAGCGTATTCCAGTCAAAGTGTTCTGCATCGATCGAAACAAATGGTAGTCGGAAGGGGCAAGGTCTATGCTATAAGGCGGGTGAGCCAGAATTTCCCTCCCGCTATTTTCCAAATAGTTTTTAACCACAATAGCAACGTGAGGCCGAGCGCTGTCGTGTTGGAAGATTATGGACTCGTGTCTGGTCGCATATTCTGGACGTTTTTCGGCTATAGCTCGCTTTAAACGGATCAATTGTTGCCTGTACAAGTCTACCGTGATGGTCCCACAAGCATTCGGTGGGCTTCAGTTGCACTTTTCTTCCAATTGAAACAGAAAATCAACACTTCCCGCAAATGGTGCTTGTTTGGGACGAAATTCGACATTTACACGGCAGTAAAAATTAGACTTGATGCGCAAAACTCAAAGGTCTGTAAACGATATTTGGTTAAGAGATGTTGATACTTCACGATACAACAAAAATCAGCTGTTGCAGTCAACCATTTATAGCACCTAGAGCCATCTTTTAAAAACGGACCGAACTAAGTTGTACACCTAATAATAAGAAATTGTACACCTTTGGATATAAATACGTGTATTTATAATATAGAATTAATATTAATATAATGTCAAATTGTAAACATTTGGGTATAAATATATATGTACACCTACATTATTCTACATTGTCGGCGAATGTACTCCTCAGAAATCATTCGATTGTCCATCATCACTTGTATGGCTCGTATAATCGACAACCTAAAATTAGACATGGTTCCGGAATGGCAACAAGACATGCGTTCCACGGTCGTGAGGACGTTCGTATCTTTGAGTAAAATTCTCAATCTGTCCACCCTGCTCGCAATATAAATACGTGCCTTGGTTTTGTGCACTACTGTTCGTAGTTTCGAAGACTCACTTCTGTTATCTCGCTTATGCCTAAAACAACAGAAATTAGTGCGGAAATACGACTGGAGGTTCCGTTTTTATCGGAATGAAAAGAAACTCAGGCTGAAATAGCCAGAATCGTTAAATGTTCGCGTGGTAGTGTGCAATCTGCGTTAAGCCGCTTCTAGCAGACGGGATCACATGTAAATCGACGGAGAACAGGCAGGAAAAGTGACGGCTCTACGTGAAAATCGATCATTGGGACGAAAATCATGACGATATTGTCGAAAATCATCTTCCAAGCTCGCTGCTGATGTATCGGAGAGGAGAGCGAAATGTTTGAATGCGAGTGAGGTAAGAACCGTCCTCGCAATTTAATACTTATCAAAGCTGTCCTTAAAGGCTGCAAGGACAGGAAGGCGCCATGGCTTTCGGATAAACACAAGAAAGCACATTTAGAATGGGCTCGTATGGACACCAACATTGGAATGTGGAGGATTAGACGAATCCGCGCGGGTCTGATGAATCAAAGGTAGCAAATCAAATGAATCAAAGGTACCAAAAATCAGAAACGTTTATTACATCTATTCTTCCAAAAAAATTATGAGTATTATCACAAGATGTCTTTGCAAGGATTTAGTATTGAGAACTAGTGATATGATGATTTTTAATTGTTTTTCAGATATTTGGCACCTCTGGTGTAACGTTTCTAAGACGAAGGGTGGGTAAAGAATACAGCGCAGAATGTTTGGTACCCGGAGTAAAGTACGGAGGAGGCAGCGTAATAATCCGGGGCTGCATGGCAGCTAGTGGTGTAGGAAAAATGATTATTCGCGAGGGTCGACTGGATAGTAACAAGAAATGACCCTGGGTCATTCCTTCTACAAAATCTTCGGTAATATTAATATGCGCAAGATAAAATTTCAACAAGAAAACGCGCTACTCACAAATTAACGCTCACAATGAAGCAGATACGCGAAAAAAATATTGATCTGCTCAACTCGCCCGCCCAGTCTCAAGACCTCAATCCTATTGAGCATTTAAGGAGTATTTTGAAGAAGAATAAGGTACGGCAACACTCCATTACATCACTTGAAGGAGTCACTTAAAGTCGCTCTGAAGCAATAGTGGAACGCCATACGAGACAAGAAGCATCGTAGACCAGTAGCAACTATGCCAAAAACAATCGTTGCTGTAACTAAGGTCGTATTCTAGTGTGAACACCCATTTTCAAGGTGACCTTTCGGGAATGAGATTTAGAAAAACGGTTAAATCTACAGTGTCAGTATCTCACAGTCATACATGCCATAGTCATATTTTTCGAAATTGTACATGATATTTGATATTGTGCAGGTCATCCCGCGAAAGTTTTTCATCATTGGGCGTTCTGAATACGGCAGTCCTTGCCATCTGACAGAAACGATTTTTTAAATTCTAGTCTCCACGAGTGTGGTTACCGTTCGGCCCATGAATAATTTTTTTAAGAAAAACTTACGGAATGGTCAAATGCACCCTCGAAAATAGGGGTGTTTTTCGTTTTTCATCGATAAAGTTTTAACGGTACAAGATATGAAGAAAAAAATTAATTGCTTTTATTGCTGTTTATGTTTCCGTGTACTATACATTGGAGACGAGAACGATGCAGGCAGCGCAGCCAGATCGCGCGTAAAAGTTACCCCCTCTCTAGTCTCTTACGCGCCCATCACACAATCATACTAGCACGTGTCCGTGAACGAGCGACACTCGGACATCTTCGGAAAGAGCCGAGCACGGTCGAGGTTTCCTGACCGCACCATCGGCAGCTACACCAATGCATGGACGCTGAGCATGTTCATGTGCAGCCAAGCCGAAACGAAGGCTTCGAGGGAAAAAGCAATCTGAGCACGACTCGCGACACGCGACGGCACGCGCGAGGCTTTTAGATGATTTCAATGCTTATTTAGCTCTTAATTCTCTGCGTTATTAAGGCATTACCCCCACTTGTAGCGTAAAAAAAGGCCTTTTTCATGAATTTTTTTTAAAGAAAACTACATAACTTTTTTAATCGATCAATATACCATCTTAAAGAACACATCTTGAAGAACTTTCAGTAATTTTTTTATTGAAAAATATTACATTGTTTAGTGGCAAATGGCCGTCAATGAAATAATGTTTTTATATACACGGTTTGCGGTGACTAACATTGCGGCGAAGTGGATCATCTGAAAAAAAAATGCGGATGGATTTAGTCAAATATAAATATAAACTAGTCTTGAATCGAAGGATTTTAAAAAATATTCATTTTTCACAAAATGGCGGACAGTCAAAGTTAATGGTTCGATTTTGACGAAAAAAAACGGCCGTTTTTTGGCTATAAAACGGCCATTTTTTTTCGAAAAAAAAATCGAACGATTAAAGACTACATTTTTATGTATTAAATAAGCGTGCAAAATTTCAAGAAGATCGGTTCATTAGTGTTCGAGTAATCTTGGTCACCGACTTCAGAAATGCCATTTTGAGAAAAACGCGTTTAAAGTTTCAATTTCCGGTCGTTTACACAACGGATTCTTTTCTTCCAACGCTCATATCTCACAAGGAACATCCCTCAGGTGTCCGCCTCCGATTTTGTTGAAACTCATATATGTGATAGAGCATCGAAAACTTTGAGGCACGTATTTTTTTTTATCGGCGGAAAAACGGATTTAAGGGAGGAAACCGCCCCTTAAAGAAAGGCGCGTCGAGGGGAGATTTTGCAGTTTCACCCAGAAGCAATCCACCGATCTGAATGAAACAAAAACGAAAATTCTTCTAATGAAAAGCGACGAAAAATCCATTATGAAGATGTTAAGAAAATATTAAATTAGGGGGTAAACCACCCCTCAATTTGCCGTTTTTCACCCCACACTTAAGAGGGTTGTATGCAAATTAATAAAATTGGTATCATTTTAAAGGGCAATTAAAATTAAAGTTGACGGGTTTTTGCGTTTTGGCGGCATAGCAAATTTAAGGGGGTAAACCACCCCTAACATAAATTTATTTATCATGGTCGTTTTTTCTGTGTTTAAAGTATATCCGCTGATTTGAAATATTTCTATAAGCTACAATTTAATGTTTTACCATATGTCAAAATGATTACATTCGTCTTAAGGGGTAACTACCCCTCTGACGAGAAACATCATTGAAGTATCCGCTTTCGATTTCGTTGAAACTCATATATGTGGTAAAGCATTGCAAACTATTAAACATGTTTTTTTTTGTATCGGCAGAAAAACGGTGTTAGGGGATGAAACCACCCCTCAAAGTTTCTCCCACAAGCAGTCCACCGATCTGAATGAAACAAAATCTAAAATTTCTCTAATATTAAGCGATGAAAAATCCACTACAAGAGTGTTGATTAGAAATATAATTAAGGGGTAAACCACCCCTCCATTTGCTGTTTTTCACCCCACGCTTAAAAGGGTTGTATGAAAATTAATAAAACATGTATCATTTTGAAGGGGAATAAAAATTCAAGTTGACGCGTTTTTGCGTTTCAGCGGGACAGCAAATTTAAGGGGGTAAACCACCCCTAATATAAATTTGTTTATCACCGACGTGTTTTCTGTGTTTAACATGTATCCGCGGATTCAAAATATTCTCCCGCGTTTTTAAATTATTACGTTTTTAAATTTTTACATTTTCAGGGTAAACTACCCCCTCTAATTGCTTTTCGTTTGAAGTTTCGCGAAAGCTTTCACGAATTTCGTTAAAACTGTTTTCATTCCATCGGTAATATCAATTTTATGTTTGTGTGTGCAGGCATATTCGTTTTGAGCTTTAGGAGCGGTACTTTGGGAGTGGGGACGTGGGGCTACCCCTTACTCATAAGACTGATATTTTCGTGTCGAAATGCTTCCGATTTTAATATGCACGTCCATTAAGCATCTCCATAGGAATAAACATACACTTCTACTATGTCATTAATTATAATAATTTCCAGAATAAGTTATAAGGCTCACTTCGTATATTTCGGAACGATGATGCGTCTGGATCAAGCGACAATTTAGCCAGCGACGTAGTTTTGTGGAGGCATGTATATTTTTATTATTTTACCGTTTATTTAATTAAACATATTAATGAAACTGAGGGTTTTATAGTAGGTTAACGAACATGTTTTTAATATATTTTGACAAATTTTATTTGGTAATCATCGCAGCTGATTTAATTAATAGTATTTGTGAAAAGTATTGTAGTCATATGCCGTCAAATCATTTTCTTGTGATATATACTTTTTTTTCTAGTCTATCAACTATCAACCATCAACAATCATGGCTCATAATTCCTGCAATAATGATAATCGTCAAAAAAATGCTTTAAACACAACGATTTTTTGCACCATGCACATCTGACAATGGCCAAATTATTGCAACCGGGTATTTCATAATGTGTGTTCGATTCACCAAAAGCAAAGGTAACAGGATTTTCAAAATCTTCTGATTTTTTTAATGAATGGAAATGAACAAGTTTATTTTAGGGGTGGTTTACCCCCTTAAATTGGCTGTCCCGCTGAAACACAACAACGCGTCAACTTGAATTCTGATTCCCCTTCAGAATGATACCTGTTTTATTCATTTTCATACAACCCCCTTAAGCGTGGGGTGAAAAACTGCAAATGGAGGGGTGGTTTACCCCTTAATTATATTTCTAATCAACACTCTTTTAGTGGATTTTTCATCGCTTAATATTAGAAGAATTTTCGATTTTGTTTCATTCAGATCGGTGGACTGCTTGTGGGAGAAACTTTGAGGGGTGGTTTCATCCCCAAACACCGTTTTTTTGCCGATACAAAAAAAACATG
This sequence comes from Ophion obscuratus, assembly GCA_964007375.1. NCBI lineage: Eukaryota > Metazoa > Arthropoda > Insecta > Hymenoptera > Ichneumonidae > Ophion > Ophion obscuratus. Next base: position 68,086,288 of record OZ023312.1, on the reverse strand, counting down.
TTCAATAGTTTGCAATGCTTTACCACATATATGAGTTTCAACGAAATCGAAAGCGGATACTTCAATGATGTTTCTCGTCAGAGGGGTAGTTACCCCTTAAGACGAATGTAATAATTTTGACATATGGTAAAACCTTAAATTGAAGCTTATAGAAATATTTAAAATCAGCGGATATACTTTAAACACAGAAAAAACGACCATGATAAATAAATTTATGTTAGGGGTGGTTTACCCCCTTAAATTTGCTATGCCGCCAAAACGCAAAAACCCGTCAACTTCAGTTTTAATTGCCCTTCAAAATGGTACCTGTTTTATTAATTTGCATACAACCTTCTTAAGTGTGGGGTGAAAAAAAGGCAAATGGAGGGGTGGTTTACCCCCTAATTTAATTTTTTCTTAACATTTTCATAGTAAATTTTTCATCGCTTTTCATTAGAAGAATTTTCGTTTTTGTTTCATTGAGATCGGTGGATTGCTTCTGGGTGAAACTGCAAAATCACCCCTCGACACGCCTTTCTTTGAGGGGCGGTTTCCCCCCTTAAATCCGTTTTTCCGCCGATAAAAAAAAATACGTGTCTCAAAGTTTTCGATGCTCTATCACATATATGAGTTTCAACAAAATCGGAGGCGGACACCTGAGGGATGTTCCTTGTCAGTCAATTTTGTTCGGATCGACTTGAAATTTTCAGGACATATTCTCAGATACTTATACTTCCAAAAAATGCAATAAAAAAAAAGATTTTTTCAAAATCGCAAGTGGGTGTAACCCCTCAATGTACACAAAGAAATGGATCGCACACTCGAACGCTTATTTTTTAGTTTATACGTTAAATTAAATATAATAATAAATCTGAATTACAACTTATTTATCTTATATAAAGTTGTTTACGCTTTATTCACACCCGTCCTTATGCCAAATAAATTATAATTAATAAAAGTAAGCGGAAATATATTTATATCCGTATTATTATATTAATTCTCATACTTTCATCAAGCGATAAAGCATTATCCCCTAAAACAAGCCAATCATCCATCCGGCCGCGAATCGTAACTACCAGAAAGTACACATATTCTACAAGCAGTGAGATGGTCCCGTTGGTAGCGTTCCTAGCTTCGGTCCGCAGAGGCCCCTAGGGCAAATTTTTCTCCAAATTTTTCATAATTTCTCATATTATAGTCATATTTGAGATTATCGGAGAAAAAATGATTTAAAACAGATTCAAGTTCTGGTCTATTTCCCAAAAACACATTTTTTTCACTGAAAATTCATGATTTCTCATTTTTCTCCCGGAAATTTCTCTTTTTCCTATGACCTGCGTGAATGGCTGCGGAGATATTCGGAGAAAAGTTAAAAATGAAAAGAAATGAGATTTTTGTAAAAAAAACTGATTATTATTTTTTTTTCGGAAATTTTCCTTTTTCCTATTACCTGAGTGAACGGCTGCGTAGATATTTGGAGAAAATAGATTTAAAAAAATGAGATTTTCGTAAAAAAAAGCTTATTACATTTTTTATCCCTCATAATTCTGGGAAATAATAAATTTCCGAAATTTTTGCAAACATTATTTTCCTTAAGGGGTAACGCCACTGTAACGGCCTGCCATGAAGCGTTTTAGACAAATAATACTTGGGGTAATTATTAAGCATATATTGTAGTATATTGCAAAAAAAATTTATGGGAAAATATTTCAAAATAGCGACACTGCAGCCAATTCTTCCGAGGCATGTTGAACTTAAGGTGTTCGGCGGCAAAATAATTTTTTTTAAATTAAATCTAGATGAGTGTAGCTAGTGAACCACGTAGGAGATTGTATAAACATTGACTTTTGAGTAATTGCCGAGTATTTGACTAAAAATGTTCAATTTTTTTGAAGACAGTTATTTGTTAATAAAAATTGTTTAAATTAACTTATCGAAAATCCCCTACGTGGTTCAGAAGCTCCACTCATGTAGACTTAGTAAAACAAAATTCTTTTTTTTAGATTAAAATTGGCACAGTTATACTGCGTGCCGCAGAGGTTCGACATGCATCGGAAGAATTGCTGCAGTGTCGCCATTTTGTGATATTTTCGGATAAAAAATTTATAGCAATATACTTAAATATATGCTCAATAAATACGGCAAGTATTATTTGTTAATCATATAGCCTCCCGCCAAAAAAAATACGCTGCCTGTAAGGCCGTTACAGTGGTGCACCCCTTAAAGTCTTCATATAATTTCCGAGATTATCCCATCATTGTAATTAAAACGATGAAATATTCGGGTAAACTCGGAAAAGTTCGAAAAAATTCAGAGAAACTCGGATGTTTGCGTAAAAATAATTGTCCGCAAAACTCCGAATTCTTCATATTTGTTTCAATTCATAGAAAAATTCGGAAAATTTTTTTTTTTTGCATTAGGGGCGCGGGATCGTTCCCCACGCTCAGTGCTTTTTTAAAAATTATTATTACTATTAATTCTTATTCGATTAGTTATTTTTATTAGTTATCATTATTATTTAAATTAGTTATCTTTTAGTGTCGAAAAATTTATCGCGCACTCTGACCGCTTCTTTTATTAGTTTGTACGTTAATTTAAATATAACAATGAATCTCAATAACAACTTATTGATCTGCTAAAAAATTGTTTGCGCTTTACTCACACCCGCCCCTATGCCAAATAAATTGTAATTCATAAAAGTGAGCGGGCATATATTTATATTCGTATTATTATATTCATTCTCATATACTTTCATCAAGCGACAAAGCATTATCATAATGTATCCGGGCGCGAATCGTAAGTACCAGAAAGTGCACATATTCTACAAGCGATGAGATGGTCCAGTTGGTAGCGTTCCTGACTTCGGTCCGCAGGGGCGCGGGATCGTTCCCGCGCTCGGTGCTTTTTTAAAAATTATTGTTACTATTAATTCTTATTTGTGTAGTTATTGAATGAATATAATGATACGAATATAAATATATATCCGCTCATATACTTTCATCAAGCGATAAAGCATTATCATAATGCTTTATGATAATGAAAGTATATGATGAAAGTATATGAGAATGAAAATAATGATACGAATAGAAATAAATTTCCGCTTACTTTTATGAATTACAATTTATTTGGCACAGGGACGGGTGTAAGTAAAGCGCAAACAATTTTTTAGAAGTTAAATAAGTAGTAATTCAGCTTCATAATTATATTTAAAGTAACGTACAAACTAATAAAATAAGCGGTCAGAGTGCACGATAAATTTTTCGACTCTAAAAGATAACTAATTAAAATAATGATGATAACTAATAAAAATAACGAATCAAATAAGAATTAATAGTAATAAAAACTAAAAAAAAGTACTAAGCGCGGGGAACGATCCCGCACCCCTAGTGCAATTTTTTTTCCGAAAAACTCCGATTTTTTCCGAGAAAAATTTCCGAATTTTTCTATAAATTGCAACAAATATGAAGAATTCGGAGTTTTGCGGACAATTATTTTTACGCAAACATCCGAGTTTCTCCGAATTTCTCCGAACTTTTTTCGAATTTTTCCGAATATTTCATCATTTTTATTACGATCACGGGAAAATCTCGGAAATTATATGAAGACTTTAAGGGGTAACACCACTGTAACGGCCTTACAGGAAGCGTATTTTTTTATATTTTGTTTGGCGGAAGAAAAAGTGATAAACAAATAATACTTGCAGTATTTATCGAGCATATATTTAAGTATATTGCTAGAAATTGTTATCCGAAAATATTACAAAATGGCGACACTGCAGCAATTCTTCCGAGGCATGTCGAACCTCTGCCGCACGCAGTATAACTGTGCCAATTTTAATCTGAAAAAAGAATTTTGTTTTATTAAACCTAAATGAACATTTTTAGTCAAATACTCGGCAATTACTCAAAAATCAATATTTCTAAAATCCTCTACGTAGTTCACTAGCTACACTCATCTAGATTTAATAAAAAAAATATTTTGTCCAGATTAAAATTGGCGCACGTTATACTACGTGCCGCAGAGCACCTTAAGTTCAACATGTCTCGGAAGAATTTGCTGCAGTGTCGCCATTTTGTAATATTTTCCCATAAAATTTGTTTACAATGTACTTCAATATATGCTTAATAATTACCCCAAGTATTATTTGTCTAAAACGCTTCGAGGCAGGCCGTTCCAGTGGTAGTACTCCTTGAGGAAAATAACGTTTGCAAAAATTTCGGAAATTAATTATTTCTCAGAATTATAAGGGATAAAAAAATGTAATAAGTTTTCTTACGAAAATCTTATTCTTTTCCATCTTTAAATTTTCTCCGAGTATCTTCGCAGCCGTTCACTCAGGTAATAGAAAAAAGGTAAATTTCCGGAAAAAAATGTGTTTTTGGGAAACAGACCAGAATTTGGATCTGTTTTAAATCATTTTTTCTCCGATAATCTCAAATATGACTAAAATATGAGAAATTATGAAAAATTTGGAGAAAAATTTGCACTAGGGGCCCCTGCTGCCCGAAGCCAGGAACGCTACCAACGGGACCATCTCATCGCTTGTAGAATATGTGCACTTTCTGGTACTTACGATTCGCGGCCGGATGGATGATGATGATATTTCCGCTTACTTTTATGAATTATAATTTATTTGGCATAAGGACGGGTGGGAGTAAAGCGTAAACAATTTTACATAAGATAAATAAGTTGTAATTTAGATTTATTATTACAGTAGAACCTCGATTATCCGAACTAGTCTCGGTCCCAATTAGCTCGGATTATCAAAAGTTCAGATAATCGAAACGTGGGTTTTTTGGGACGAGATCATAAGCAAAATTGTTGTTTATGATCTCGTCCCAAAAAACCCACGTTTCGATTATCCGAACTTTTGATTATCCGAACTAATTGGGACCGAGACTAGTTCGGATAATCGAGGTTCTACTGTATATTTAAATTAACGTATAAACTAAAAAAATAAGCGATCAGAGTGCGCCATCCATTTTTTTGTATACATTAATAACTCAGAAAATCAAGAGCTAAATAAGCATTGAAATCATCTAAAAGCCTCGCGCGTGACGTCACCCGACGGCTCAGTCGTGCTCAGATTGCTTTTTCTCTTGAAGCCTTCGCTTCAGCTGGACCATGCATGAACGTGCTCAGCGTCCATGTATTGGTGTAGCTGCCAAAGGCGCGGTCGGGAAACTGCGACCGTGTTCGGCTCTTTTCGAAGATGTCCGAGCGTCTCTCGCTCACGGACACGCTTTACTATGATTGCGTGCTGGGCGCGTAAGAGACTAGAGAGGGGGTAACTTTTACGCGCGATCTCGCTGCACTGAATGCAGGTAACAAATTTCATATTGTTTATTGCAAAAATGCAATTTTTCATACGTCTCCGAAAATGTTTAACCAATTGGGATGTAAATTTGCATACTTGTAGAGGATGGAACATGTTTATTCCCCGATATCTCACAATATAAGTTCGTTTCAATACGCGATTACATATTTTTAAATTCCACTCACTGCCTCCCTCCCCTAGCAACCCCCGCTCTAACGTTCGAAGTTCGTGCCGTGCGGCATGGACGAAAATTTGTAGAAATAAAAATGGGTTACAATGGAAGTACAATCAGTCAAAATAGTCGATACAAATTTTCTCGTTTTACCGGATCGTCACTCTTGAGGGGTCAATGCACACTTGAAAACTTTGGTTTTTCGTGAACGGGCCGAGATAAAAAAAAGTTTGGAGGGACAAAAGTAGTAGAGCTAGGCCGTCTGACTAAAGGGGTGGAGGGGCATCTCGAAGGGAGTGTCCCGCGCGGGGAAACCAAGTGCGGCGGTACGGCGGAGGGGAGGCCGCCGGGCGCGTGTGACTTCACAGAGGGTGGAGGGGGTAGCCATGTGGACGGAAGAGTGACTACTAGGAGAGGGAAGCCGCCGTCAAGTGCTGGGGCGGGGAAGAGGATAATGATTTTAATCAAAGCACAACGAAACAATAGTTTATCAATAATATTCAAATTTTGTATATCCGTGTGTGGGTGCGTGTGTGTGTGCGTGTGCGTGTGTGTGAGTGTTTTTTCTTAAGAGGATTAGCGGGAAAATGCCTCCGCACCGTACCAAATAAGTGCCGTATGTCGGGCTTGCACCGACTAAAGACCCCCGTTCCTCTGTGGCCTTACAAATTCTCCCGCGTGATGACCGCTAGGTATTACATCGCGGGAGAGGCCTTAGCCGTAGCTCTTCCTGCAGTGTTCTCAGACGACCTTACATCACCCGTTCCACTCGAGATGGTATGAGTCGTTTAGGCGTTCGTGTCGCTGATTTCATCTATGACTGCCTGGTCTTCTGGCGTTGTCTTCTTCCTCGCGCGTTCTGCACGTGGCAAATCCTTCATTACTGCGGCAGCATAAGCCGATACCGCTGTCTGTGCGTCTGCTGACTTCAGCATCAACTCAACCAGGTTGTCCGGGGTGATGCGTGTCTCCAGCTGATCCTTGACTATCGCGCGGGAGGCACTAAAACGTGGGCATTGGAAAAATGCACGTTCAGCGTTCTCCTCGACTACTACATATGCTGGGCAGTCCGGGGAATCTTCATAATTAAACTTATAGAGATAAGCCCGGAAACAGTCGTGTCCTGAGATCACTTGAGTGAGATAATAGTTGAGCTCCCCGTGTAGACGGTTCACCCATATCTCCACCTTCGGGATTAGTCAATGTGTCCACCTTCCCTTGGTAGAGGCATCCCACATCGTCTGCCACTGGTTGAAACTGGTTGCTCTCGCATAACTGGGGTTTCTAGCTCCCTTCTGCTGGTACATCGATCTACGCTCCTCGGCGTCCACCTCAATGGGCATCATTCCCGCGATAACGTTGATAGCGTCCTCGGAGACAGTGCGAAATTCATAGGCCACCCTCAAGGCGCTGACGCGGTGCGTTGCTGCAGCCTTCCTGCGGTACTCCTGGATATTCAGTGCGTCAGCCCATATGTGTATGCCATAGGTGAGCACTGAGGTCGTCACTGATGACAGCAGTTTCCTCCTCTTCTGTCTGAGGCCACCAACATTTGGCATGAGTCGCGCCACTGTGGTAGCCACCCTAGCGGCCTTTCTGCTGATCTGCTCGGTTTGCCCTTTGAACTTCAGCCTCGCGTCGAAAATCACACCCAGGTACCGAATGAACGTCTGGGATGTGAGCTCGGCGTTTCCAACCCTGAGCGTCACCGTTTCCATCACCTTCCTGCTGGATACGAGGAGAACTTCTGTTTTGTGGGCTGCAAGCTGCAGTCCAACAGAATACATCCATTCCTTTATATTGGCGGAAGCTTCGCCGAAGAGTGCGGTGATTTGCTCCGGGAATTTGGCAATGACAATCAGCGCCGCGTCATCTGCGAGCGCCACGACGGACATTCCTTTCGGCAATTGCAATAGAAGCAGATCATTGGACATGATGATCCACAGAAGCAGTCTAAGTACAGAGCCCTGAGGAACTCCTCCAGTCACCCTATACGTCTTCGGTCCATCCTCTGTGTCGTACATGAGCCACCTATTACATAGGTAACTCGCCACTGTTCTTCGTAGGTACCATGGTACACCCAATGTTTTTAGGGCATTCATGATACACTTCCATATCGCCGAGTTGAATGCGTTTTTGACGTCGAGAGCGACAACTGCGCAGTACTTCGTGGACCCTCTTGTCCATCGTTTCCCCGCAGTCGACCCCTGCGCCTGCTTCACCACTGTGTTAATGGCATCCAGAGTAGAGCGCTCCTTTCTGAAACCAAACTGACCCTCCGCCAGTAGAGGGTCCACGAACTTCTCGATCCTCTTATGGATGATGTGCTCGAAGATCTTTCCGGCGGTATCAAGCATACAGAGCGGGTGATAGGATGAAGGTTCGGCCGGTGGCTTCTTCCCTTTCAGGAGGAGCACTAGCTTCTGCCACTTCCACTTGTCCGGGAAGATTCCTTCCTTGAGACACCCATTGTACATGCCGAGGAATATTGCCGGTGCCAACTTGATCGCTGCCTTGAGTGCGATGTTGGGTATCCCATCCATGTCGGGGGCTTTATTGTTGCCCACCCTGGCAATAGCTGTAATAAGATCTTCTTCAGTAATGGCTGGGATGTCCTCATCGACGTCCTCCGCGAGCTGGTAGTTCTCCTCGGGTTGCTCAGGGAACAGATGTGTAACAATCTTTTCCAGCAGGGCTGCGTCCACAGGCGATGGCATTGGCTGGCTTTTCAGCCGAGTCATTACTACTTTGTACGGCCTGCCCCAGGGAGCATCTTTCACCTCGCTGAGCAGTTCGCTCCGGCTGTCAGCTTTACTCTGCTTGATAGCCTTTTTAAGCTTCAAGCGCGCCTTCCTGTGCTGTTTTTCCAAATCGGGGAACGGGCGTTTGCCTCGAGCTCGTTGCGCTAGGCGGCGAGTTCGATGACACTCCCTTCGGAGGCCGGCAATTTGTTCGCTCCACCAGTGTACCGCTGGTCGTAAGTCGACATCATCTTACCGTGGCATTGTGGCATCGCATGCTTCGGTGACCCTCTGCGTAACCACCTCGACGTTCTCGGTTGCACTTTCCGCTACGAGGGGGCTGGTGTCAAAAATTTCACGAAACAAGTCCGCGTCAAACATTTTCGCTTTCCAGCCCGTCCCGTTTGTCTTCGGAGCCTTCGCTGTTCTGCTGAAGTCTCCGCGCACGCGTGTGTGTGTGTGTGCGTGCGTGCGTGCGTGCGTGCGTACATGCGTGCGTGCGTGCGTGCGTGCGTGCGTGCGTGCGTGTGTGTGTGTGTGTGTGTGTGTGTGTACGTGTGTGTGTGTGACGACAATATATGGGTAGAAAAATTTCGGCAATTTTAAGACGCGATGTGTTACGTGAAGGGCGGCTGTTCAAAGCCCCCTAATTTATGACATGTAGGTGCGATGCCTTGGTTTCATTTCCGAAATCCTTAAAACGTTTGCATGCGAACACTCCTCTCACGAGTCTCGCCAACATTTTGTGACAAGTCAAGATTTCTTGGAAAAAAACTATCAATTTGAGGGATCTATCATCAAAGACGGTGACCGCGGATGGACCACTTGAGCACAGCTGCACTCTTGAAAAGTCACATTGGGGTCCCCATTGCGAAATATAACATTAAGATGGCTTTGATTGCGGATTGCTAACAATGGCTTTGATTGCGGATTGGACCAATTGAGCACAGCTGCACTCTTGAAAAAAAAAGTCTCAATACATCTTGGTTGCATTCCGAAATATAACGTCAAGATGTTCGCATCCGAAAAAATATTTTTTTTTGTAAATTGTAAAACCCACCGAGTGAGTGGGCTAGTTTTCGAGCAGCGACTCAATGTCACATATGTGAGAAACCATTTGCGCAAGAAGATGTACGCGATCGATATCATTGCCATCTCACTGGGCGCTATAGAGGCCCTGCCCATTCCAACTGCAACTTAAATTACAAACAGTCATTTTTCATTCCAGTAGTTTTCCAAAATTTATTCGATTATGATGCACATTTTATAATCAAGGAAGTAACCACAGCGTTCGAAGGAAGAACCGATGTGCTTTCAATCACAAAGGAGAAATACATCTCCTTCACGAAGCATGTTGAAATTGAAGACGATTCAAAACACAAGATCCGATTGCGCTTTATCGACTCATACAAATTTCTCAACGCTAGTCTCGACAAATTAGCCTCATTTTTTACCGAGGACAAACTCAAAATTTTACGCACACAATTCCCAACTCTTTCGACAGACAATTTCAGTTTGCTGACGCGAAAAGGGGTCTTCCCTTATGAATATATTGACGTCGTGACCAAGCTAGACTACACTTCCCTAGCACCACGTGACGCATTTTACAGTTCCCTGACAGATGCTACAGTATGTGAGAGCGAGTACACACATGCTGAGAAAGTTTGGGAGCGGTTCTCCATTCGACCGCTGGGTGACTATAGCGATTTTTACCTGAAGACAGATGTGTTGTTATTGTCGGACATTTTCGAAAACTTTGGAAATACATGTGTTGAAAACGAATGTCACGTTTGAATTACTAACTGACGTCGACAAGGTTGTATTCGTTGAGCGGGGTATGCAAGGTGGTCTGAGTCAATGCTCGAACCGATATGCACACGCTAATAACAAGTACATGGAGTCGTTTGATCCATCGAAAGCATCATTATACTTGATGTATTTTGATGTCAACAATTTGTATGGATGGGCAATGTTTTAACCCTTGCCATATGCAGATTTTGGATGGGTCAACGACGTGTCCAATTATGATCCATCATGCATCGCGCTAGACTCACCTATAGACTACATCCTCGAAGTCGACTTGAAATATCCTCAATCTCTACATGATGCGCACAAAAATCTGCCGTTATGTCCAATACATGAAAAACCGACGGGTAAGCATGGGTAAAAGCTACTAGCAACCGTCTGCAATATAAAGCGCTACGTCATACACTACCGGAATTTACAATAGTGCTTACGCCATGGACTTTGCCTCATGAAAATCCATAGAGTCCTACAGTTTACACAATCCCCATGGCTGCGTTCGTATATTGACTTAAATACCCAGTTTCGAACGCTTGCCAAAAACGATTTCGAAAAGAATTTATTCAAATTAATGAATAATGCGGTATTTGGCAAAACGATGGAGAATGTGCGCAATAATGTAGATGTAAAGCTTTTAACAAAATGGGAGGGCAGATATGGTGCAAAGGCAATGATTGCGAAGCCAAACTTCCATAGCCAAAGTGTTTTTACGGAAAACCTCGTTGCCGAGGAATTGCGCAATCTCGAGGTGAAATTCAACAAGCAGATATCTGTGAGTATGGGCATACTTGACATATGTGCATACTCGACCAAAACGTGCTTGTATGGATTTCATCACGAATATATGGTACCTCGGTATCGAGATAAATGTAAAGTCATGTATACCGATACGGATAGTCTCATATATGACATTTAGAGTCATGCTATATATGCCGACATGAACCCAGTCTCACGAAGGACGAATGTACCCAGTCTCATGAAGGACGAATGTAATGGAGCAATTATGACCAAATTTATTGGACTTCGATCGAAAATATACGCGACACGTGTCGAGGGTAAGAAGGACACGAAAAAAAGTTAAAGGTGTCAAGAGTAGCGTTGTGGCTAGGACAATCACGTTTGACGATTATGCTCGATGCTTGAAGGAAGAAGTTGAAATGGAGCGTAGTCAAACGTGCATTCGATCCAAGTTGCATAAGGTCTACACCATTCGCGAGATGAAAATTGCTCTGAGTCGTCAGGACGATAAGCGGTATATCATACCTGGAATCTCTGATGCCCTACCATAGGGGCATTATAGAATACCGTCGTAAAATATTATGTAAATTTTTTGTCTACAACCTTGATGTAAAATTTTGTACATTTTTGTGAATATCGATGTATAAAACTCGTGAAAATTATGAATATATTTTGTTCATTCGATGTAAAACTTGTTGAAATTATGATTGTTGCTGTAAATATTTAATTGTGTAAGAATGGATTTATTATTGTCGTCAAATAAAGAAACGGACTTCTTATAATCCCGTGTGTTTATTCACTCTATCCATCTCATCGTGCCCCGCGTTCCACGCAAAAGGGTGACGGCGCGAGGGGGGAGGGGGGCGAGGGCAAGCCTGCTGTGGAGTCGGTCGGAAGCCTTGAAGGGATCATGCGGAGACGACCAGCAGGTCAAGAGTCATAAAGGATACATATTTTTCCATTTTCTTTATTGTCGACTACAAATCGGATTTACTTATCTAACTATTGTGGCTATCATCGAACCCTAGCCATTTTACAAACATTCGATTGCCGCGCTTCTTCAATACCGCTTCAATGAGATAGATATCGAGGTGCTCGACACTGAGAAACTCTTGATCGTAGAAACCACCGGCGATCGGGTCATCTTTATGGTCCTTCAAGTGGTATGTGACGGGATGAGTTTTTTTCACACGACATATTGTAAATATTTCTGTTGTCCAGTTTGGGGTGTAACCCTTTTCGAAAACGGTCTTAAATTTGCTGATTCTCACTTTATCACCAACGGCGAATTTCGGTGATCGTTTCATCGGAGGCTTATTGAAAATCTGCTGCAATTGCTTCTCATTTTCCGCGTTGACATTTCTCCGCTTCATCCTAATGGTGCGGTGTACAGAATCGTTGTACTCGGCTACTAGATTATCAAGAATATCGATCCACTTAGAATGACCACGAAGACTAAATTGCATCCACATCATATTCTTCACTGTACGATTGAAACGCTCGCAAATGGATGCCATCAAGTTGCTATATGTTGAATACATGTGAATATTGTACTTTTTCATGATGGCTTTGAAGTCACAATTGTAAAACTGTTTTCCACGATCAACGTGTAAGTTCTGTGGTATGCGTCCCTTAACGAGGATCGACTTCATTGCAGCTGCTGCATCTTTACTATTCTTACTCAGCATTGGCACGGCCCAGCCAAATTTTGAGAAGGTATCGATGACGGTGAGGAGAAATTTGTGTTTGGAGTTGTGACGCGCGTATGATGACATATCGACGAGGTCAGCTTGACAGGTCTCGTCCAAGCCATGGATGTCCACATGTCGACGCGGATAGTTTCGTCGAGCAGGCTTATGTAGCTCCAGCACGAGAGCGGCTCTTTTTTGCTCATTTTCCAGTCCACTCAGTCGTGCATCCATTTCAGCAATGACATTTAAATTATGAATCTCCAAATCTTGTAGAGTTGTGACATCAGCCTCGAGAGTCCTCGCAATGTCTCGTATCGTAGCTTCAAGTCCATTAACCAACAACTGACTACTCTCAATCATTTCTTTGCGTATGGTCTTCATGATAGTTCGGGATTTTTTTTGTAACGCACTTAGAGTGATGGCATCATCTTCTCCTTCCAGATTTGCAATGTTACACAATCGTTTCTGCCCCAAGTCATAATGACCATCTGCGGTAATTCTAAAGCCAATCCCAGGTCGACCTGGAGGACCTTGCTTAATGTGGAGTATTCTACTTAAATAACGTCCAAACACATCGACACTCATTATGAGAATGCGTAAATTCTCCGACGACGAGTTAATGGATGATTTTAGCTTCACGCAATTCCTCGATAATCGATATAATTTCATTCGCATGGGCTGAATTTCCGGCTGCTTGTGACGCCAGAAGTAAGCGAAGACGACCCACTAGCTCGTTTGGATTGTCCCAATATATATAGTCCAATTGGGTGTTTTTTCTAGCTAGCTTATACTTTCGCATACCCTGTCCCACATGATGATCGACTATATTTGCGATATATGTGTTAAATTTGTGGCTAGTATTATGTCGTAGAGCCTCAATAGTCTTATGACAATTTTTGTGCGCATTCGTCGAAATTACAATATTTTCATAGTTTTTCAATTCGTCCGGTGTGACAGTTTCGACATTGGGCACTTTTTTAAACAACAGCTCTGTTAATCCAACAGTTTTCCCATAACTCACATTTCTCACACGAATATGTTGAGAGTCGAAAATTATCGGACAATTACCAATCATTAATTTTTTGTTTGCGAGATTTTGTACACTGTACAATACATCCAAGCTTGCCGATTTATTTGTTTGTAATAGCAGGAGATATTCGCTGATCAGCTCACCGACATTTTGCGAGTCATCATCCTCATATATCAATTTAAACGAATCCTGTGTTTCAGTCTTCAAGGAATCATGTGCCTCATTTTGATGTTTCACACTATTTAACGCATCTTCTCCTTCTTCAACATTATCATCCACTTTTTCATCCTTAATTTCCTCCTTCACCACAACCACCTCACCGTTTTTCTACGACACCAATTTCTCCAATCATCCCACTATAGGCTTAAAGACATCCTGCGTTCTCTGCTGATCGCTATCTTTTCCAATTTTCATCATTCGATGCTTTCGTCTGATTGCATCGCTCACCTTAGCAATTTCACGCAATACATCTTTTTCACGCAACAATTGTTCGCTCTTCATGTTGTCACTACCACGGCATGCGCAATACTGTTTCTTCAACCACCAGCGATGAGTCATTTATCAATGGTGAGAAAATAATCAAAACCTTGCCTATATCGACCTTCGTTAATATCGCTATCCTTATCACTCGTGACAAATGCATACTTGTCGGAATTGCAGCATTTCATGCACATGATTTTTAAAGCACGTATAACTCATATCCGTATTAACATGATCGGTGTAGACGTGTTTGAGATTCATATCATCCTGCTTGAAAAGCACCATGAAATTTGCATTAGCCCTCACGAGATGTTGTTGGGGATACGAGTGTACGTCTGACAAAGATAAAAATTGTCAACAATCTCGTGTCGTCCCATAGAAAAGAAGTCCCGAACATTATCCTGCTTTTCGCATGCTATATCATCAAAGATGAACATAGAGTTGGATCGTGCATCACTTGGTGCTATCACTTGTTCATGCGCCGCGAATGGATGATATTCAACTCTACTCACAGGTTCGAGTCATTGTTCGAGCAACTTCTACTTTGGCTGCTTGAGCTATTTGGAATACAAGTAAATATTCTGTAATCTCAAACCATTCGGATGGATGATGAGAGTGAGCAAAGCGTTGGTTTTCCCACAATTCGAGGGACCGCAAAACAGTGCACGTATGCTATCCGGCAATAAATTCCCATGACGTTTTTGTTCCTTTTTCTCTCCACGGTCTTCGACAAACTCGTCGAAATTTATCACGGGAAGACCGCCTCCGATAGTTTGCTTCCTGGACGTCATCTCATACACGACTAACGGCGAAATCATATAAGAGGCTCCTTATAGGGATTATCCGTCAGTCGCGTATTGTCTTTAGACATGATTATGCATGGGAAGAGTGGTAAAGGTTTAGTTAACTGCCTAATCAACAAACTCCCCATTGAACTACATCTGTCTGGGTATCAGTATCGTGAACCAGGCATAAAGTTGGCCAAGCGACTTGCTCGTGGTGATCCGGGTATTAACCCATTGAATACGGCTTACAAACAACACGATATTGCATATTCGAAAAAGCCGGATAATCTTGAGGCGAGACATTTGGCGGATAAAGTGTTGGATTATAAGATTATTAAATCTTCTCTAAAAGGTGCTCGTTCAGCTATAAGGTTGCAAGATGGTAATGTGCGTACACCTCGACTTCTACCTGCACCCCATTAAAATTGGTGGTTTATTGCCCTTCCTCGTACCAATTTTTTCGGGTGCTTTGTCAGGTGGTGCGGCTGGTATAGTTAAAGCTGTAAATGCTGCTCAAGCAGCTAAATGTGAATTGGATGAATGTAAGCGCCATAATCGAATAATCGAAGCAATTGCATTAGGTTGGGATCTACATCTTAAACCGTATAAGCAGGGTTTGGGTCTTCATATCAAGTCAAAAAACTAGAAGTAAGGCTACCGCGCCGACCCCTCATCGACCACGACCTACTCAAATATGCAAAAATCCTAAAAATTCCATATTTTCGTGGAGTTTACACGCGCGTTACATTGCCAGCGAGTGGGCCCTTCAAATGTGAAGCAGTAATTGTACATTTGGATGATAATGTCGGTCCTGGAACGCACTGGGTCGCTTACAAAAAGAGAGGATGGAACGTCGTGTACTTTGATAGTTTCGGCAATCTTCCACCACCATCTGAGCTCACGAGATATTTCCGTGTCGGTAGCGTTAATTATAATTATACTAGATATCAGGAATATGATACGATTGAATGTGGACAGTTGTGTCTCCAATTTCTTTGTCGGCAGCTGCAGCACAAAGACACTATATATAGGGGGGAAATGACGTTGAGAATTCAGTAGTCAATTTACCACCATCATGGATGAAAGTTTAACATTGACCATATCTGGCTCATCGTCCATACTCGAGGCGCATTACTCCCCCCCCCCCCCCCCCCATCGAACTCTCGCCACACAAAAATTATACTCACGGCCTCGTGGAATTGATAACCTTCATCTCTATTGCCAATATCGACGTTGAGCACGATAAACTTTACGTGGGAGATGAAGTGTTGACGATAGCTACGGGCAGTCATGAAATAGAGGATATTGAGACGTTTGTACAAGCAGAGCTCTCCCGTAAAGACGTCAGCATCAGCATTAAACCCAATAATAACACGCTACGCAGTGAGATCGAGTGTGATCGTGATGTAAATTATGAGCCGAAAGATTCTATTGGGCATCTACTAGGCTTCACCACACGTAAATTGGAAGCCAATAAAAAACACCAATCCGATCTTCCAGTAGCCATTCTCGAAGTACAAGCCCTACGCGTTGACTGCAACATTACCGCTGGTGCCTATATTAACGGACAAAAAGGACACACAATTCACGAATTTTTTCCATCTGTGCCACCGGGCTATAAGATCATAGAAGTTCCCTCCCACGTAATTTATCTGCCAATCACGAGCCGAACGATAGACGCGATACAGCTTCGCATAGTGGATCAAGACGGTGATTTGGTAAATTTTCGCAGTGAAGTGATCACCATACGCCTGCATATAAAGTCGTGATGGGCATTGTTTTCAACAGATCTTCCAATAACAATAAACGGCCATGGATAAAAACAATCAGTCGTCGACCAGCGCCCAAAGTGCTAACACCTCAAAACGTGCTACTCTTAAAGAATTTGGGCCTCAAAGTGCTTGGCGAAAGGGTGTAAAAAAATTTTTGTCTGCGCTCTGTGCATCTGTTGCGTGGAATGGAAGAAGAAATTGTAAACATTCAGGTGCCCGTGGTCGTTGATGAATCCATCGTCCATTGTGAGATTCACGCTCATTAGCCATATGCATCTTCAACCTTCAGTAACAGCGATGAAGTCCGTATTGTCATCCAACATCAAGACCTCTCCATCCTGCCAAGCAAGAGTTCCCTACACATATGTGGGAAATTATCAAAGCGTGACGGGGCGCCAACCACTGCTACAAGTCTCGTCAACAATGCCATTTGCCATTTGTTTGAGGAAGTGCGATATGAATTGAATGCCTTAGAAATCGATCGTAATAAGCATGTCGGCATTACGAGTGTAATTAAGGGATATTCATCTCTCTCGCCAGCCAAAAGGACTATGCTCGAGAACACTGGATGGCACAATGTCGAAGAGACCAAACAAATTGTAGATGTATCGGGAAACTTTTATGTGTCCATTCCGCTTAGCATGCTCCTCGGATTTGCCGAAGATTATAGGAAAATTGTTGTAAATGCCAAGCACGAGTTGATTCTCACGAGATCAAAGACCGACGACAATGCCGTTGTACAAACAGCGCCCGAAGATTACAAACTCGTATTGCATAAAATAGAATGGCTCGTGCCGTATGGGACAGTCTCGGATCGGCGAAAAATTCAACTGTTAAAGTTTCTCGCCAAAGACGCACCAATCTCCATGAGTTTCCGAACAGGGGAATTGTATGAATATCCATTGCTGCCTGCCACCTCCAAGCACGTGTGGTCTGTGAAAACCTCGAAGCAGCTGAAGAAGCCACGATATGTCATACTCGCGCTGCAGACGGGACGGAAAAATAAGACACAACACAATGCGAGCCACTTTGATCATTGTAACCTGAGCGATGTCAAACTATATCTCAACTCGCAATGTTATCCATATGGAAATTTGAATTTGAACATTGATCAAAATCAATGTGCTTTACACTACGAGATGTATGCACACTTTCAACCGACCTATTACAACAAAGAGGCTGAACCATGGCTGAGCAGGATGGAATTTTTATAAAAAGCCCCTCGTTTTTATAAAAGGCCCTGTTGACGTGTGCCTTGAGTTTGAATTGAAAAATAATATTCCACCACAAACTTCAGCATACTGCATGATCCTCCATGATCGTATTGTCGAGTACAATCACTCAGTGATGTAGTTAAAAAATTGGTATAAAACCATGTCGATGATTCGCGTCCACTTCAGTCAACATGGAGCTTATCGTCGATGTGCAGGGCTTCAAGAGACCCGTCAACGAATTTGTCCCGAAGGAGATGTCCATCGTCAAACTTCGCGAAAAGAATTCTGAACCGCTGACGCTCGCCTTCGACGCAACATTTGCATGGAACTCTTTACCGGCCAAGTACAAAATGACAAACAAGTGGCTGGAATGCAATTTCCATGGAATACGATGGGATCACAATGGCATACAATATAAAGCAGCTAGAAAGACAATTGGATAACTCTTGCATGGAGCTCCTACGATCTACGCGAAGGGATTCGAGAAATGCGCATGGCTATCAAGATTCACGGATCCTGCGACAAACGTCACCGACTTGGAGACTCTCGACGATCCATCGTTGCAGAAGCTGCCGAAAATCACAAACTCCAAATGGCCCCACCATCCCTTCAACACGAATTACAACTGCGCCCATAAGGATGTAAAATCGGTGAAAAGCTGGTTGAGCGTATCCGAAGCGTGAGCGAAGAATTTTTTTGAATCAATAAAAAACATTTCGATGAAAGTATATCTCATTTTTATTCTTCATTCTACGGCAAAAACACCCATCATTTACAATTCGATCAAACATATACATGTTACATAGTCAGCCCTATGAAAAACAACCATGCGAACAGCCGTTCAACGATGGTGCCCAATTTTGTCTCCACGCTTGGAGACGATGGAACTTTCGATGTGATCTTTCATCTGTGGCGTATTATAATGCTCTAAGCATGGAAGATATGATATCACTTCACTGTCGTTCCAATGATGTGCTGACAAACGATCTCACAATAAGCCAACATATTTTTTTTATTAATTTTTTTCCTTAGGTACACGCTATTCGCGTCTGTTACCTATTCTTTCCCCTCATTCGCCCCGTTCCTTTTCGTCTACTGTTTACTTCTTTTTTCTCCATCTTTCTTCCTGCCCCCCCCCCCCCTCTTGCGGCCGCAGCCGACTTCTCTCTCTGTATTATATTCATCATGACATTTCTGTCATGGGTATAGGGAAACTGCGGAAAACCTACACCAATACAGCCGGTCATCGAGTTCGCCCCCCAGTCGTGGAACTAGTCTTATTTCGCAGCGAGATGCCGAAGAAAAACATTTCACAACGAAATGTACGCGACTGGGATTCGAACCCGGGACCTCCCGGCCCACTGGTTTAGTGGCGAGCACGGTAACCACTAGACCATCGCACCGGTTAATAAGCCAACATATTTACCCTAATATTTTAGGAGCAAGACCTTTGGAACCTGTTCGAGCTCGTTTTTTATCAAGTCCAGGCTTGGCTGGATATACTGTGTACATACTCGCACATGCAAACATCTTGACGTTATATTTCGGAATGGAGACCTCGATGAGACTTTTCAAGAGTGCAGCTGTGCTCAAGTGGTCCATCCGCAATCAAAGCCATTGACGATAAATCGTCATAACACTCCCCGTCGACCGAAGGAAAGCAGCGGAAGAAGAAGCAGCTGGTGGAGCCATTGGCTGGTAAATCCGAGGATAAGGGAGGCGAGAGATCAGAGCAGAAGTGGCAGACTGCGCGAAAGAAGAAAAGGTCGCACAAGATATCCCAGAAGCCGCCTCAGTAGGAGCCGCAGAAACCTTGGGAACGACCGACTCTGCCCAACGCTTTCGTCATCCACAAAAAGGGTGACTTGAGCTATGCGGAGATCTTGAGTCATGTAAAGAAGGATCCGGCTCTCAAGGATGCAGATGAATGCGTTCAAAAGGTACGCAGAACGAACGCGGGAGATCTGCTGATCGTCCTGGATAAGGAAAGCTCAGCCAAAACACCGGAATTGCGAAACCAATTCGAAAGTGTTCTTGGTGAATCAGCAACGGTCCAAAGTAAAGTCCAGGAAGTTGATCTGGAGATCAAGGACCTGGAAGAGGACGCGACTAAGGAGGAGATATCGGTGGCCCTGCAGAGAGTTTTGGGACCGGACTATCCAGTCACGGAATACTCTCTTAAGTCTCTGCGTAAAGCATATGGCAGGACTCCGACCGCGGTAATACGATTCATGGTGCCTGCTGCCCGGAAACTTCTGGATACAGGAATCATCAGGGTCGGCTGGTGGAATAGCAGAATCCGAGAGGTGATGAGACCACTAAAGTGTTTCAAATGCTGGAAGTTTGGACACTTATCACGGAACTGCAAGAGCAACGTCGACCCCGGAGCAACGTCGACCGCGCTTATTGCAGTCTTTAGCCCGCTAAAGACTGCAATAAGCGCGGTAACACTGGCCACAAAGTTTCCGAATGCACAGCAAGCGCAAAGTGTATCATATGTGCAGAAGCGAGAGATGGGGCACCCACAGCCCACATCGCAGGTAGTAGTCGATATCCAGCGTATACGCGGGCTCTCCAGGTACTCCAAAACGATGCAAATGGGAGTACTTTAGCTCAATCTCAACCATTGTGAAGCAGCACAGGGCCTGCTCATGCAGACTGTGCGCGAGCTGAAGCCTGACTTGGCGATACACTCGGAACCATATAGACACCTAGACAAGCGACCCTGGGAATCTGACGCAAGTGGGAAGGCCGCAATTGGGTTCTGCGGAAAGCTTCCATTTCAGGATCATGCGAGTCGGATGGAAACTGGTTTTGTGAGAATAAAAGCCAAAGGAGTGCATTTCTACGGTTGTTACGCACCGCCTAGCCTGACGACTGATGAGTTTGAGAATTTTCTCGACAACTTAATCGCAGACGCTAAACAACGCTTCCCGGTAGCCATAGCCGGATATTACAATGCATAGGCTGTGGAATAGGGTAGTAAAATGACGAACAGGAACGGCCAAAAGAGCCCTTGATAGCGCCGGCCAGCGCAACGAGCTCGAGGCAAACGCTCGTTCCCCGATTTGGAAGAACAGCACAGGAAGGCGCGCTTGAAGCTTAAAAAGGCTACCAAGCAGAGTAAAGCTGAAAGCTGGGGCGAACTGCTCAGCGAGGTGGAAGATGCTCCCTGGGGCAGGCCGTACAAAGTAGTAATGACTCGGCTGAAAATCCAGCCAATGCCATCGCCTGTGGATGCAGCCCTGCTGGAAAAGATTGTTACACATCTGTTCCCTGAGCAACCCGAGGAGGACTACCAGCTCGAGGAGGACGTCGATGAGGACAACCCAGCCATTACTAAAGAAGAGCTTCTTACGGCGATTGCCAGCGAGGGCAACAATGAAGCCCCCGGCATGGATGAGATAGCCAACATCGCACTCAAGGAAGTGATCAAGTAGGCACCGGCAATATTCCTGGGCATGTACAATGCGTGTCTCAATGAAGGAATCTTCCCGGACAAGTAGAAGTGGCAGAAGCTAGTGCTCCTCCCGAAAGGGAAGAAGCCACCGGACGAACCTTCATCCTGTCGTCCGCCCTGTATGCTGGATACCGCCGGAAAAATCTTCGAGCGCATCATCCATAACAGGATTGAGAAGGTCGTGGACCCTCTACTGGCGGTGGGCCAGTTTGGCTTCAAAACGGAGCGCTCTACTCTGGATGCCATTAATACAGTGGTGAAGCAGGCGCAGGAGTCCACTGCGGGGAAACGATAGGCAAGAGGGTCCAAGAAATACTGCGCAGTTGTCGCTCTCGACGTCAAAAACGCTTTCAACTCGGCGATATGGAAGTGTATCATGGATGCCTTAAAAACATTAGTTGTACCATGGTACCTACGAAGTATAGTGGCGAGTTACCTATGTGATAGGTGGCTCATGTACGACACAGAGGATGGACCTAAGACGTATAGGGTGACTGGAGGAGTTCCTCAGGGCTCTGTACTTGGACCGCTTCTGTGGATCATCATGTACAATGATCTGCTGCTATTACAATTGCCGAAAGGAGTGTCCATCGTAACGTTCGCAGATGACGCGGCGCTGATTGTCATCGCCAAATTGCTGGAGCAAATCACCGCACTCTTCGGCGAAGCTTTCGCCAAGATAAAGGAATAGATGTCTTCTGTTGCAGCTTGCAGCCCACAAAACAGAATTACTCCTCGTATCCAGCAGGAAGGTGATGGAAAGGTGACGCTCAGGGTTAGAAATGCCGAAATCACATCCCAACTGTTCATTTGGTACCTGGGTGTGATTCTCGACGCGAGACTGAACTTCAAAGAGCAAACCGAGCAGATCAGCAGAAAGGCCGCTGGGGTGGCTACCACACTGGCGCGACTCATTCCTAATGTTGGTGGCCCCAGACAGAAGCGGAGGAAACTGGTTTCATCAGTGACGACCTCAGTGCTCACATATGGGTTAATGCACTGAAAATCCAGGAGTACCGCAGGAAGGCTGCAGCAACGTATCGCGTCAGCGCCATGAGGGTAGCCTGTGCGTTTCGCACTGTCTCCGAGAACGCTATCAACGTTATCGCGGAAATGCTACCCATTGAGGTGCTCGCCGAGGAGCGTAGATCGGTTTACCAGTAGAAGGGAGCTAGAAACCCCAATTATACAAGGACAGAAGTGAGAACAACCAGTTTCAACCAGTGGCAGACGATGTGGGATGCTTCTACCAAGGGAAGGTGGACACATCGACTAATCCCAAAGGTGGAGATATGGGTGAACCGTCTACACGTGGAGCTCAACTATTATCTCACTCAAGTGATCTCAGGACACGGCTGTTTCCGGGCTCATCTCTATAAGTTTAATTATAAAGTTTCCCCGGACTGCCCAGCATGTGTAGCAGTCAAGGAGAACGCTGAACATTCATTGTTCCAATGCCCACGTTTTAGTACCTCCCGCGCAAGAGTCGAGTATCAGCTGGAGACACGCATCACCCCGGACAACCTGGTTGAGTTGATGCTGAAGTCAGCAGCAGTGCAGCCAGATCGCGCGCAAAAGTTACCCCCTCTCTAGTCTCTTGCGCACCCATCACACAATCATACTAGCGCGTGTCCGTGAGCGAGCGACGCTCGGGCATCTTCGGAAAGACCCGAACGCCGGCGAATTTTCCCGACCGCGCCTTCGGCAGCTACACCAATACATGGACGCTGAGCATGTTCATGTGCGGCCAAGCCGAAACGAAGGCTTCGACGAAAAAAGCAATCTAACACGACTCGCGCGTGACGTCACCCGACGGTACACGCGAGGCTTTTAGATGATTTCAATGCTTATTTAGTTGTTGATTCTCTGCGTTATTAATGTATACAAAAAAATGTATCGCACACTCTGATCGCTTATTTTTTTAGTTTATACGTTAATTTAAAAATAATAATAAATTTAAATTACAACTTATTTATCTTCTAAAAAATTGTTTACGCTTTACTCACACCCGTCCTTATGCCAAATAAATTATAGTTCATAAATTAAGCGGAAATATATTTATATTCATATTATTATATTAAATCTCATACTTTCATCAGCGATAAAGCATTATCCCCCAAAACAAGCCAATCATCTATCCGGCCGCTCATCGTCAGCACCAAAAAGTGTACATATTCCACAAGCGATGAGATGGTCACATTGGTAGCGTTCCTGACTTCGGTCCGCAGGGGCGCGGGATCGTTCCCCGCGCTCAGTATTTTTTTTTTTTTTATTTATTTTTACCTGTAATTTTTATTTCATTAGTTATTTTGATTAGTTATTTTGATTAGTTATCATTATTATTTTAATTAGTTATCTTTAAGTGTCGAACAATTTATCGCGCACTGTGATCGCTTATTTTATTAGTTTGTGCGTTAATTTAAATATAATAATAAATATAAATTACATCTATTTATCTCCTAAACAATTGTTTACGCTTTACTCACACCCGTCCCTATGCCAAATAAATTGTAATACATAAAAGTAAGGGGAAATGAATTTATATTCGTATTATTATATTCATTCTCATACTTTCATCAAGCGATAAAGCATTATCCCCAAAAATAAGTTAATCATCCATTCGGCCGCGAATCGTGCCAGAAAGTGTTTTTTTTAACACAAGCGATAAGATGGTCCCGTTGATAGCGGTCCTGGGTTCTATGGGGCGAATCGCTTATTCGAGGAGTCATACAATGTATTCAAATGTAAAAAAATCTGAATCTGCCACTTTTCTCTAAGAAACGTCCCTCGCTCGTTTTTGTTTTTATATATCAATTTCAACGACTCATAAGGGAAAGCATGCTGTTTCGTCGTTATCGGCTGGATTGTTTCAATAGTCTCGTATTTCGTATTGTCTTCGTACCGATCGGAATAATTAAAAAATTTAAACGGACGTAATTTGCGATTCGTGATTTTCGTGATACGCGTTTCGGCATTTTTGTGAATCGCGATCCGGAATTTTTGTGCAACGTATTCGGGATTTTTGTGAACCGCGATCCGGGATTTTTGTGAAACGCCATTTTTTACTCTGTGCCTCGTAACATTGGTGTTTTTTAAATTATTTTTTTTCTCATTTATTCGATATTTGGGTTGTGTTTTATCATCTCTTGATTTTTTTCCTTATGGATGAGCCTGCAGTAAACAAGCCGAAACTGGTTAAAAAGAAATATTTTCAACATCAATGGTACGATCAGCATCCAGAGTGGAAATAATGGGTTCAGGCTGTTGCATCGCAACCTGATAATTTTTATTGCCTTGCGTGCGAAACAACGCTTTCATGTGGCAACTATGAGATAGAGAGGCATTCCAAGTCAGAAGTGCATGTGAAAAACATGAGCGTATTAGGTATAGGATCGCTCGATTCGGGGAACACTACGCCTTCTGCGTGTGTTCCAGGAGCAACTTGTACTCAAGAGAGTTTTTCAGATGCCTCTGGTGCTGAATTTGTCTTCAATGAACGAGTACAAGTTACTGAGATTCGTTTCGCGACTTTTTTGGCTGAGCATAATATTGCGATGACGGTCGCACCGGATATGCTCAGTCTATTTAAACTCATCGGTCAAGAGCCTGCTGTGTTGCAGGCTATGACAGTCGGCAAAACAACAGCAAGAAAGCTAACCGACAGGGTCGTTAGCGTAGTAGAAGCCGACCGAATAACGCGAGTACTACGCGAAAACAAATTTTCAATTCACGTGGACGGATCATCGGACTGTACAAACGATAAATGGATGTCGTTAATAGTCCGTTACGTAGAGCCGAGTATGCTGACGGTAAGGACAGAATCGTTGACGATGCTTCATTTGAACGCGGAGAACTGTTCAAAGCGTTAAAAAATGAGCTTTTCCGAAAACAAATTCTCTTGCACAGTATTCTCGGTCTCGCGTGCGATAACGCATCTGTAATGGTCGGCAAACATTCTTCGTTCCATACATTTCTGTCGGCAAAGAACCTCAATCTCATAACGCAGCCGTGTATTTGCCATTCTCTCGCGTTGATTGCTAGCGCCGCATTCTCCGCTATTCCAAAAGAAATTGATCGTTTTATCAGAGGTATCGCGACCTTTTTGAAGAACAGTCCGAAACGAACAGCAGTTTTCCGCCATTTCCAAGATAGCTTCCAGGATCGTCCGGCTAACATTACGAGATACGCAGAAACAAGATGGCTCTCACGCCATTCCGCCGTCGTCAAAATTATCAAAAATTGGCCGACGCTGAAAGCATCTTTGTCTGATCAATCATTGGAGAAGGTCAAACAAGCAGAAGAGCTTCTCGAGGTTGCAAAAAATCCGGTAACTAAAGCTTATCTTCTTTTTTGGGATTCGCACTCGAATCTTTCAACAAAATCAACGCGTACTTTCAAAGCGAAGAAACTTTAATGCATCGTCTGCAACCTTCTTCAAAGACGATGCTTGTAGAGATCCTCCAGCGGTTTCTCAAACCCGCTCTGTTACAGCTGGAAATATTTTATCTTCACGCTCGCAATATCAAATTCGAAAATTGCGCGAATCAGCGCGCAGTGATTGATATTGATATTGGGGATGATTATAAAGAATATTTGGAGGATGTACAGAACAGAGGGACTCGGTGCGCGCGTATTTCTCGTTTGTCGTCAACATCGCGTTTCCGACGAAATAAAAATTCGCAACGAATGGCACTCCTTGTACGAATAGAACAGTCATCAGAAGGACGAATGGTGTAAATTGTCATTCGATGAGATGTGGATGGCAATTTGCACTGTTACCAATTCTGAAGGTATTCTCCGGTACGAAACTTTGCGTTTTTTGCTGGGTATGATGAGGACATTGCCTCATTCGAATGCTGCGGCTGAAAGAGCGTTCTCTCTCATCTCAGACACGAAAACGAAGAAAAGGAACTGCCTGAGTTCGAGTATGCTCAATTCAATCTGCGTCGTAAAGTTGGCTTTGAGGAGCAGGGGGGACAGTGCGACCACAATAACTATAACTCGAGACCATCTGTCTCTAATGGACCCGGAGAATTTGTACCGTGAGGCAGGCAAGAAACCAAAAGAAAAGCTCCAAGTCAGAGCATACGACCAGGACGATGGCTGGGACGTTTACAAATTCCCGGGGTAAATGATTTTTTTTCACAGGAAAATAAGAAGTGATATTAGTGCAATATTCGCGAAAAATGTTAATAAAGTGTTCATTTCAATAATTTTTGTGCAATCGATGAAAAACTTGGACTTGGAGTATACTTTAAGGATTTTTTTTCGTCGTCATTGTACTTTACCTCATGACTGACGTGGAAAGAAGTACACAACGTGGCATTTTTGTATGTTTTTACGTTTACAGGTAATTTTCATTGTAATGGGGTGAATTGTTTATTTGTGAACACCCGCCATTGACAGGACAAATGTTTTTTAATCGTAAAACATCACCCGAGCAGTTTTCCTATTTTCAGAATAATGTTCTTTCAATGAGCGTGTTTCACGAATAAACAATTAACGCGAATTCACAATAAACGCCCCATACAAAAAGAAATTAATAATTTCAAAAAAAAAACAGAAAAGTACCGAGCGCGGGGAACGATCCCGCGCCCCTGCGGACCAAAGCCAGGAACGCTACCAACGGGACCATCTTATCGCTTCTGTTAAAAATGCACTTTACTTACGATTCGCGGGCGGATGGATGATTGACTTGTTTTCGGGGATAATGCTTTATCGCTTGATGAGAATGAACATAATAATACGAATAAAAAATAATTTCGTCTTACTTTTATCAATTACAATTTATTTGGCATAGGGACGGGTGTGAGTAAAGCGTAAACAATTTTTTAGAAGATAAATAGTTGTAATTCAGATTTATTATTATATTTAAATTAACGTACAAACTAATAAAATAAGCGGTCACAGTGCGCGATAAATTACCCGACACTTACAGATAACTAATTAAAATAATAATGATAACTAATCAAAATAACTAATCAAATAAAAATTAAAGGTAATAACAAATTTAAAAAAAAAATACTGAGCGCGGGAAACGATCCCGCGCCCCTGCGGACCGAATTCAGGAACGCTACCAACGGGACCATCTCATCGCTTGTAGAATATGTGCACTTTCTGGTACTGACGATTCGCGGCCAAATGGACGAATGGCTTGTTTTTGGGGATAATGCTTTATCGCTTGATGAAAGTGTATGAGAAAGAATATAATAATACGAATATAAATATATTTCTGCTTACTTTTATGAATTACAATTGATTTGGCATAGAGACGGGTGTTAGCAAAGCGCAAACAATTTTTTAGAAGGTAAATAAGTTGTAATTTAGATTTATTATTACATTTAAATTAACGTACAAACTAACAAAATAAGCGGTCGGAGTGCGCGATAAATATTTCGACACTAAAAGATAAATAATTAAAATAATAATGATAACTAATAAAAATAACTAATCAAATAAGAATTAAAGGTAATAATAATTTGAAAAAAAAAACACTGAGCACGGGGAACGATCCCGCGCCCCTGCGGACCGAAGCCAGGAACGCTACCAACGGGACCATCTCATCGCTTGTGGAATAAGTGCACTTTTTGGTACTGACGATTCGCGGCTGGATGGATGATTGGCTTGTTTTTGAAGATAATGCTTTATCGCTTGATGAAAATGTATGAGAAAGAATATAATAATACGAATATAAATATATTTCCGCTTACTTTTATGAAATATAATTTATTTGGCATAAGGACGGGTGTGAGTAAAGCGTAAACAATTTTTTTGAAGATAAATAAGTTGTAATTTAGATTTATTGTTATATTTAAATTAACGTATAAACTAAAAAAATAAGCGATCAGAGTATGCGATACATTTTTTTGTATACATTAATAATGCAGAGAATCAACAACTAAATAAGCATTGAAATCATCTAAAAGCCTCGCGCGTACCGTCGGGTGACGTCACGCGCGAGTCGTGTCAGATTGCTTTTTCCCTCGAAGCCTTCGTTTCGGCTTGGCCGCACATGAACATGCTCAGCGTCCATGTATTGGTGTAGCTGCCGAAGGCGCGGTCTGGAAACTTCCACGGCGCTCGGCTCTTTCCGAAGATGTCCGAGCGTCGCTCGCTCACGGACACGCGCTACTATGATTGTGTGATGGGCGCGCAAGAGACTAGAGAGGGGGTAACTGTTGCGCGCGATCTGGCTGCACTGGTCAGCAGATGCATGGACAGCGGTATCGGCTTATGCTGCCGCAGTAATGAAGGAGTTGCGAAGGACACGAACCCTTAAATCACCCATACCATCTCGAGTGGAACGGGGGATGTAAGGTCGTCTGACAACACTGCAAGCAGAGCTACGGCTAAGGGTTCTCCCGCGATGTAATACCTAGCGGTCGTCCCGCGGGAGAATTTGTAAGGCCACAGAAAAACGGGGGTTTTTAGTCGGTGCAAGCCCGACACACGGCAATTATTTGCTACGGTGCGGAGGCATTTTCCCGCTAAAACTCTTGAAAAAAACACACACACACATAAAATTTGAATATTATTGATAAACTATTGTTTCATTCTGCTTTGATTAAAATCATTATTCCCCCTTCCCAACACTCGTCGACGGCGGCTTCCCTCTCCCAGTTGTCACTCTTCGGACCACATGGCTACCCCCTCCACCGAGGCCCCTCTGTGACGTCACACGCGCCCGGTGACCCCTCTCCGGCGTACCGCCGCATTTGGCTTCCCCGCGCTGGACACCCCCGCCCCCCGAGATGCCCCCACCCCTCCAGTCAGACCCGGCTTAGTCCCACTACTGACAAAATGTTGTATTCTTCGACTACTAGACGTTCATGATGATAATGATGAATATAACAATAAATGACGTATACAGAAAAATTGACGTGATTGCAATTTGAATTTTTTCATATCTCGTACCGTTGAAAAGTTATCGACGAAAAATGAAAAACTCCCCTATTTTCACGGGTGCGATTCACACCTTAAACATCGGATTCGACAGATATATGATGATGATTTTCAATTGATTTTCAGATATTTGGCACCTCTGGTATAACGTTTCTAATATGAAGGGTGGGTAAAAAATACAACGCAGAATGTTTGTTACCCACAGTAAAGTACGGAGGAGGCAGCGTAATAATCCGGGGATGGATGGCGGCTAGTGGTGTCGGAAAAATGATTTCGCGAGAATCGACTGGATAGTAACAAGAAATGACTGGTTTATTCTTTCTGTAAAAATCTTCGGTAATATTGATATGCGCAAGGTAAAATTCCAACAAGAAAACGCGCTACTCGCAAATTAACGCTCGCAATGAAGCAGATACGCGAAAGAAATATTGATTTGCTCTACTCGCCCGCCCAGTCTCCAGACCCCAATCCTATTGAGCATTTATGGAGTATTTTGAAGAAGAATAAGGTACGGCAACACGCCATTACATCACTTGAAGGAGTCACTTAAAGTCGCTCTGGAGCAGCAGTAGAATGCCATACGAGGCAAGGAGCGTCGTAGACCAGAAGCGACTATGCCAAAAACAATCGCTGCTGTAATTAAGGCCGTATTCTAGTGTGACCACCCATTTTCAAGGTGACCTTTCGGGAATGAGATTTCGAAAAACGGTTAAATCTACAGTGTTAGTACGTCACAGTCATACATGCCACAGTCATATTTATTCGAAATTGTACATGATATTTGATATTGCGCAGGTCATGTCGAAAAAGTTTTTCATCGTTGGGCGTTCTGATTTCGGCTGTCCTTGCCATCTGACAGAAACAATGTTTTAATCTTCACGAGATTATGCCTACTAGAGAAGTGCATTCTTAAATTTATCTCACATCATTTGAAGGCAATTCAAAATGTATATCCATGGAAATATAATTTTTTTATTGCCTTTGTTTGATGTGAGAAAAATTCGTAGACTGTCTTCTATATATCTAAAAATTTGAGGTTTCCGATGTCTCCGATCGCTGCGAAGAATAAATCCATGATTTTGGCTTTGCAGTCTCTTAAAGATACAAAATGGTGATTGTTTTTAGTTAATGTAAGCCAAATATATATGTTGGCTTTCCTGTGCCCACTAATATAAACATTGCATTATTCGTCTCGTATAAACTAAAAGTAATCAACATTTTATCTCTTTAGATACTGCGATGCGAAAAACATGGATTGCTTCGACGGAAACATTGAAACATTTTTATTTCTCGGTATATGTTTAGAAGAGGCCGTGAAACTGGGTGGAGGTGATACGCGAGGAAAAAATTGAGGAATTTTAGAAAAGTAGGATAGGCCGAAATAATTCGAAGAGTCCGGAATACAATGTAAAACTGGTTTCCTTTATTCGTCGTCGATATTAAGTATAAGACGCGCCAGAGAAGGAACGTGAAAAATAGCTGACCGGTGGTTGCGCTCGCGACGCAACCGATCGTCCGTTGCAAAATTCGTTGAAGAAAATGCCCGAAATTGTCCAACGTGTCGATATCTCGGACTTCGACGCGGGCGTAAATCGCGAGGAGTCGTCGTTTCGTTTCGCGAAGGAGACCGTGAATTTACCGAAATGTACTGGGTAAATTGAAGAGCGCGAAGCGTACGTGATTTACCACAGTAACGAAAAAGGTAAAATGGGGCGAGAAGACGGCAGTGCGTAGCGAGGAGCACTCGAAAGAAGAGGGGGAGTAGTTCGAAGAGTCTGAAGTCCACGCGAGGATAAGGCCGGTGCGTGCCGCCACCTCGCGCGAACTCCGGACACTATGAAGTATCCTGAATAGTATACAGGAGCCAATTCACAAATTTTTATCACATCAACTGAAAGCAATGAAAAATGTATGTCCGTAGATATATACATTTTTAATTGCCTTTGGTTGCCGGAAAAAAATTCCATAGACTGTCTCCTCGTGTGGGAAACGTTTTTCGTTCCTCTTCCTTTCGCGTCGATGGGACTCGGTCGGAGATCGGGTTACGGGGCTCTTGAGTGGGTCATAAACGTCAGGGCTGTGGATTCCGGAGCTAAGGTAGAAGACAAGGGACGAAGGCCCCGGGGTCCTAGGCGAGGCACCTAGGAATGGACAACGAAGGGGCATTCTCCAGGGGGCTGTCTCCAGCCTTCGAAGTGACCAGTCGCGACAACCATCTTAAAGACTTTTCTATATTTGTTAAACCGATTAACTGATCAATGTACAAGAGTATCCTGAGCAGCCGAGAGGATTATATTAATTAAAACTATCTTGTGAAATCCTACAATTCGTCAACCAAATATTTTTCTACATATCAGAAGTGGGATACACTCAGCTCATCCTTTATTAAGGATAATACTGACTGCCGTCTCGTAGATTCTAATTCATACCTTGCGTGTGTCGTGGATAAACTAAGTGAGTCACTGAGAAACAAAAATTGCATGTGGACGAGTGTGGACAAACGTTGAAAAGCAAGATATCGTCGGAATGGTGGGCAGAGCAAACTGAAGGACACGGAAACGATAAGGACCGAAGGTCGCGAAAGCGCCACCGCGAAGTGTCTAGCGACTCCGATACATCAACGGAGCGTCGACGAACCGGGTCGCGATTAAGCCTTAGCCTACTGCGTGCCCACATCAGTCCGCACAAGAGCTCCACCAGTAAGCACCGAATTAAACCATTATTTGGGAGTCCTTTCCCCGACAACGTCTAGAACAAAGGGGGGGGCATGGTGTTGCCAGCGAAGGTCAGCTAGGAAAAGACAACGGGAAGCGAAGGGCCGTCGCTACTCTTGCGGTAAGAGGGGTCACGAGGGAGAAAACTGCCGCTAGCCCGAGGCCTCGCGAGAGCCAATGACGCAGAAATGAAAATCGAACTATCGAATAGAAAAAAGAGCCGGTGTATCACCGACCCTACCACATGCCATTTCGAGAGCGAGAAAGAGTGAAAAGGATCGTAGTAGATTTAGGAGCCAATAATTAATATCCGCAAGACCGACCACCTCATGCAAGCCAGGTCGTTTTAGTCGGAAAAGAAAAAGAATGGCAAGTTGCGTGTGTGCATAGATTTTCGAGTACCGAATAAAATCATAAAGCGGGATAAATGGGACAGGTCATTTAATTCGTTCGATCTAATGTTGGGTTTTCCCAAATTTCAACTCCAGAATCTGTAGATAAAATCGCGTTCGTCGTGCCTGATGAGAATTATGTGAATTATTATGTACGTCTTTCGAACTTACAACTTTACCGTCCGTATCTCGGAGAGTTATGAAGAGAGGTACAGGTGATCAACGATTCGGTTAAGCTCCGCTCTACATGAGCGATATTTTTATTCTTATATCGGCCGCAGAAGACGGCCACACGTCCTTCAAATTAGTTTTAGAGATCTTAACAAAAAAATTCTACATTGAATTTCTCTAATGATAAATTCCTACAGCCGTAGATTCAATATCTCAGTAGTGAGATTGGGGAGTAGAATTTCAATCCAAGTCTCAAAGTAGATGCGATATTGAAAGTTCCTTATCCCAGGAATATAAAACAGGTGCATCAATTTTCGAAACTTGCTGTTTATTCCTATAGATTTATGAAGATTACGTTAGTAAGGTAGTGTACCTCTCACGAATTTTCTACGTAAATACGCCCCATGGTAGTGGGGCGCAAAACCGTCGAAAGATGTGGACACCATAAAACACATACTTTCCAACAGGCCCGTCTTAGCGATTTACGACCCTAGCCTAACGACAGAATTGCATACAGATGCCAGCCCAATAGGATTCGGGGCAATGCTTATTAAAAAAAACAGACACAGAAAAAGGGTGGCAGTGTACTATAGCCCTGAGACTTTAGCCGAAGAACAAAAGTTCCATTCATACGGCTTAGAGACGTTAGCCATAGTCGATACTCTTAAGACGTTTCGGGTATATTTATTAGGCATCAAGTTCACCTTGGTGACGGACTGCAGCGCGGTAAGAGCGACTGCTACAAAAAAAGGATATACAACCACGCGTAGCTAGGTGGTGAGTGCACATGCAAAACTTTGACTTTGAAATCGTGCATAGGCCGGGGCACAAGCCGCACATGTCGACTACTCGAGTCGAAACCCCGTGGAGTGACTGCTCGTAGACATAACGGACGTTGAATGGATAAAGGTTGCTCAAATACAGGACCCAAACGTAGACGTGATCCGTAAGATTTTAGAATCTAGAGACGTTCAGCCTTACATGAAACAATACTTCGAAAAGTACGATCTCAAGGGTGGCGTGGTGTTTCGGAGAAACGAAATAAGTAATGAGTAGCTGGTGCCACGTGCGTCGCGTTGCAATATCGTAAAGATGTGTCATGGCGATCAGGGACATTTTTCTGTGGAAACAACCCTTGAGAACGTCCGAGAACATTATTCATTCGCAGGGATGCGTAAATTCATGAGTAAGCACGTACATGCGTGCCTTATCTGCCTATACTATAAATCCTCATCTGATCATAAACCGAGTCTACTACACTCCATTGAAGAGGTCTTTATCCCATTTCATACATTGCACCTGGACCACGTGGGCCGGTTTATACGGAGGAAGCGTAAAAACACGCTTAGTGTTTTTGACGATAGTAGACGAATTCACGAAGTTCTGCATACTGGAACACGTACGAGACACGAAGACGAAATGGGTAATCAAGGCGCTCAACCAATTATTCGCATTGTTCGGGGTCCCAACGCGGATTTTAAGTGACAGGGGGAGCTGTTTCACTTCGCATCGTTTCGCTGCGTTCTGCAAGGAATATGGGATCAAGCATGTCCTTAATGCGACGGCGACGCCACGAGCAAATGGTCAATGTGAGCGCATGAATCGCACGGTACTGAGCTCCCTTGCAGCCATGGGTGCCGGGGCGCCAGAGGATACGTGGGAGGACTTCTGGAAGAAGGTGCAGGGCGGAATCAATTCCTCCACAAACCGAACAACGCATGGGACTCCGGCACCGCTATTGTATAGGTACAAGCCTCGCAGCAGTGCAGGTGTAGCGTTACCCGGTCGGATCCAGTCGACTCTCGATTGAATAGATCTCAATGAACTGCGGAAGGAAGCTAAGCGTTCGACAAATGAAGGACAACAGCGCCAAAGGACGGCGTTCGACGCGCGGAGGTCCAAGCCCCGCGGTATTCAAACGGAGACGTCGTTATCGTGGCCACGAATCCTGTCACAACAGGGCAGAGCAGGAAGTTGATGGCCGAGTTCAAGGCGCCGTTCAAAATCACTGCTGTCCTGCCGAACAATTGGTACGAGGTTGAATACCTGCGTGCGCTTCGCATGGCGAAGGGTCAAAGGAGCGTCATCTCTGTTGACGGCCTTCGGAAATGGGTCACCATCGTCTTGCCATCAAGGACGCTGGATTTCCTTTTGATGAGACCATAACAGTGCGCCGCAATTATCGGGCCTGTGGGCAGATACGTCTTGGATAACAGAGGTGTTGGTGTTGTCCAGTTAAGAGCAACGGCGACCACCCTCTGGGTAGGTATGGACCTGGCATGTCTCCCCGTCGCCTCTTAGCCAGAGTGCACGGGACGAGAGCCTGGAAGACGCTCTCTGGTTAGCTGGGTACCTGGCATGTCTCACCGGCGACTCCTGGCCAGGGCGCGCGGTACGAGAGCCGGGGAGGCGCTATTTTCTTTATTCTTCCTGTCACAGTAGAAGACGGGTTGTAACCGATTGTGGTTGTTATTGGTAAATCCAGGGAATTGGGTGTGAAATTTGATGGGCAACGTGATGTCGCACAGTAGGAGAAAAGCCCAAAAACCTGACCAAAACCTCAAATGACCTTTGACGGGAATGAAAATTGGCTTACAGGGGTTTTCAAGGTCGCTGATTACGAATCTGAAAGCCAAATTATCGTAAACAAAATGGCCGATCCAATATGGCTGACATGAATGTTAAAAAGTTGCCAGATGTCGACAAAAATTGGTATTTACGGGTTTTCAAGGTCGCTGATTACGAATCCGCAAGCCAAATTATCGTAAAAAAAATGGCCGATCCAATATGGCCGACATGAACGTTAAAAAGTTACCAGATGTTGACAAAAATTGGTATATACGGGTTTTCAAGGTCGCTGATTACCAATCCGATATCTATTGTTTATAACTTGCAACAAAGAGCTTACAGCAAATTGTTATAAACAAAATGGCCGAGTATCCTGCTAAATAGATAAATTAATATATTTAAAAAAATCATCATAATAAAATAAACGTGAACAGTGTATTCTACGCAATTATTATTTTTATTTCCAAAATACATACGGAACGTTTCAAAAATAGAAAATTTTATTCTTAATCAAAATCGTAATCGGAGTCGGAGTCGGAGTCAGAATCATTATCCGAGTTTGTATCTATTACAACTCCCGGCACGGCTTCAATCTCGGCGCAAAATTCGTCTGCTGCAGCAGTCACTTTAGGAGCGATCAACATCGCTACAGCTTCCGGCGACAAACTCTTCAGCTTCTTCTGTGGTAGTCTTCTGACACTTGAAATGTACGGATCAGAAGTAACTAAGAGCCGATGAAAAACATCTTCCATAGTTTTAACCCTGGAACTTTTTCGCGCAAAATCTTCTCGATATCGTTTGATGTCTTTGTTTCGAGCTTCCTGAGCATCTTCGGATAATTGGCCGATTGGTAATAGAGCATGAGTTATTATCACTGGACCATGAATTAATAGTTTGTGCACCGAAGTAGGCATGGAGTACCAAGGGTATAATGCAACGGTCTTTCTTGCCGTTTCAATAGCATACTGTTCAAATCTTTCACAGTTTATCTCGTGGCCACACGATATAACTTGTAGGATTACGTACAAGCGTTTAATAACTTCTTCGTTGACCCCCGTTATCGCAGCGGAAACCGTCGAATTTTCAAAGAATCGCCGAGCTGTGTTGCCATCATTGCTGCTGCCGTATCCAGGCTTTGGGCGATCGATATTTAGACCCAATTGCTTCTTGAATCCTTCTTGAATGGCCCTCTTGCGTTCCTGGGTAATTTTTTTTTTCTTCGGCACTTCGAGCTTGCCATTTTTTAATGCCGAGTTTGTAAGACACGTGTAAGCAATACTCGAAGCACCGTATCCACGCATGCAGCGTCGACAATCCGAACTTCAAATTTGTTTCATTGATTTCCCTTTGCGATACAGTGTCGATGGCATTAAAATCTTTGCTGGTTGCTCCACACAAATAGCACCGTTGAGCAGATTTCGTCAATGATACAGCGTTGCAAACTTTACCATCTATCATGGTGAACAACAACTTGTACATTACGGAGATTTCTTTTCCATCTATTACACTTTCGAATGGACGAAGTGACTTTATTTGTTCTTCAACAATTTGGACTTCATTAAGTGTTGACTCTGTGTCTTCGCGTAGAAACAGTAGTCTAAGCGGTCTACAAAATCGTGGAGACGAGGGTCTGGGGTTCTTCCAAACAACTATTTCTTCCTTCGATTGTTGATCATAACACACGAGTTGTAATGGCACGACTGAAGTAAAGAATACATGCGCATCAGATTTGCTGTCATCACTGAACGTCTGCTTATATTCACTTTGCCCAGAACTTCCATCGCAACCCCACTTGCAAATCAAGTCCATTTTACGAACATTATCTGGAGTCAATCTTTGAATGAGTACATTTTGGACGAGTAAAATACGTTCAACTGTATGATCTAATAGTGCCTGTAGTTGGACTTCTGCACTACTCTCTGTAATCCTGATTGCATCACGTGGTGGATAACAACGCTTTTTTGCTTTCATCACTTTTTCGTAAGACGGATATAGCTAACAGTTATTTTCCTTCCCTAATCTTCTCATTCCCTGGTAAGTACTCTTGGAGAATTTATATTCAATCATAGCGGAAAGTGCAGCCTCTTCGGATAAAGTAATTTCATCCGTTGCTGAGTAAGCTTTGGGGCCGTCCATAAATTACGTCATTTTAAAATAGGGGGGGGGGGGTCTGGTCGTTAGATGACGGTAACGTTAATTTGATCACAACGATATGACGGATAGGATGATTTCAGGGGGGGGGGGGGTCAAAAATCAGCAAAAGTCGATGACGTAATTTATGGACGGCCCCTTTACGATACTTGGAAGCTCTTAAAGGACTCGTCATTGTTACGTCCTTAATAACTTTTGCGGCGTCGGATTGTCCTGAAGAGCGAAGGCTCATCTGAGTAGCGTATGCTAACTCGACCGAGTTGAACGATGTACGAATATCTTGGGTCTTCCTTCGTTTAGATCTTTCACTGGACATTGTAAACTCAAGGGACGGGCGGCCGCCCGTATTACCCGGGCTTGTTACTACAGTGTCTGTAGGTGCGGCAAAACATACCTGCTTGCTAAGCCATTCACCGTTATTCTTGAAAAATACACAGGATTTTCTGTGAGCTTGTTGCCACCTCGTTCTCATTTGATTGAAGAGTATCGAAAAAGTCTGTTTCGAGTCCTCAGGCACTACAACTGTACGTCCGGTGTCCTTGGAAATTTTTTCTACCATAAATTCGATCAAGGAAGCGAATTTATCGGATAAATGCTCGCTGATTATCAGAAATACTTCTTTCCTTGTCAGCGCCAATTCTTTGTAACCGGATCCTGTAATAAAGACATAAAATTGTAGAAAATTGGTGTTAAAGGAAAAGATAAAATTTTCAATTAATACAAAAACTTGAACAATGTACATTATTTTACCAAATAAATAACCGCAATAATTGAAATAATTTTAAAAAAATTAGACAGAAAATATTGACATGGATTTGGTTAAAAGAAAGCTTTGCTTACTATATAATATATATATATTCAAATATTTTATTTGAATGTTATAACATTTCATTCATATTTAAGAAATTTTTATGTGGTTGATTTTAATATGTATATATATATATGCATACGTATATATCATAATTAAATCACAGAAAATTTATATATATATATATACACATACATATATATTAAAATAATTTATTTCAAGCGTATAACAGCCGTCTTGTCCGTTATGATGCTACTTCACCCATTCTCAGGTAGAGGCGCAGAGGCTGCTCAATAGTGCCGCGTGCACGCTCGGCTACCGCACGATGCGAAAAAAATCATAACGGACAAGACGCACGTTTTCCGCAGGTAACTCTTGTAAATTTCGAAAGCTTATACATTAAACTAAAGGCCGAGACTAGGAGCTTTGCAAAATGTGACAAAATATATAACTTTTCGGACCGTTGAAAATATAAGTTTTCAAAATTATTCAATTTTATTTATGCCGAAGGCTATACTACATTTCAATCATTTATACATAAACTTTAGATTCAACCGATGTAAAAACATGTTCTACATACCTCCAGAAGTCGTATCCATGTTGCAGAATTGAAATTAAACCCGTCACTTTAGAGTTATGGGTTTTTGAAGTCAGCGTTATTTTCGTCTGTTCAGCGCGTGACACGTACACTCTTCACGAACACTAACTGCCAACTGACGCTGCGGCGCAGGTATACACTGTGACCAATTTTTCGAGGGGAAACGGGAGAAGTATTTTAGGATATCCGCGAGGCCACAAAATCCCGTCCTCGTCCTTCCCGACGATTTATTTTTGTTATAGGGCGCCAGCCGAAAATCGGCTCGTCGGGATGGAGGGAGGGAGGACGGGAATACCCGGCTTTGCCGCAGCCTGGGGAAAATGGTAGAGGGGGGGGTGCGTTACACAAACACTGACACTGGGGAAAAGAAAATAATTTAACCCGACTCGAGTTCGAATTTAGTCTTGCGATTCTCTATTTCGATTTTATTAACACAATTCACCCGACAATTAAACGATTCCCGAGACGGGACACGCGACAAGAGACTAGAACGGATATTCACACTCGCACACGCGACCGGGACCTACACTCACTTACACTTTACCGCGAGCTCGTCTCGGCCTCTCCTCACTCTCGCCTAACGGCCATAACGATTTCAAATAAAACCGGGCCCCCGCTATTCGGTTACCCGGCCGAGCTAGAATTTATCCTTTAACGCGACAAAATCTTTCCCGGTCGCCACACTCACTCTTTCGATTCCCGTATCGACAACCGTCCTCAGCGGCAGAACCGGGACAATCCGACGGGAGGACAGAGACACCCGCTATACCGGGCCAAACGGTCGAGGCTCTACACGGGTTCGAGCTCGCGTCCCGCTGAATGGCGGGAGGCCAACTCTCCGATCAGAGATTCTCCACCTTCGCGAACGATTATTTTCGTCTCTGCGCCCCCTCAGGTCCAGCCGCGGATTCGGAGGATCGTCGACGGGAATCCGACTCACTCTATGCACTTTCACCCAAATACGCGACAACAATAACAACGATTTTCGGGGACTTGCCCGACGCGACAATTGAGACTTCCCGCGCGCGACCACGACGCGAATCCTACGGCGGGATGCACGGGCGCGACCCTCCCACCGGAATTCCCTCAAATATACCGCGAAAAAGTCGCGGCCACGACGGCACCGAGATCGAGGGTCGATACTACGGTCGACAGCCACCGAGTCGACACGAGAAAGCGCGGCTTGGCTCACCCGCGGATTTTGCTGGACCGCGTTTGTTCAATCGCCCACGTCCGTCCGGCTCGACACCTCGCAGGAAGCCCTTCTCTCCGGCACGCGCGCCAACGGGCCGGCCCTCTCTCACGCGGGCCACGTGATCTCCCGTATAGAGGGCGGGCGCGCGTGTTCCGGTGTCGCGCCACGGGACTAGCGCGCGCGAATACAAACTATTCTTAACGATCCCGAGCTAGATCGTGCGCGGGCGATTCGCTACTTCACCCGATCGGGCGCGACGGTGAGCCTACGACGGATACGTAGACGGGCGGGAGGTGAGCGGGCATGCGCTCGCCGTCCCCTCTTGCGTGGATGAATTTGGGCGCGTTCGCAGCCCGCGCGTCGCTTCGTTGTCTCCGGTGTCTCTCTCTCTCTCCACCTCAACTTGACGCCCTCGCCGCAGTCGTTTCCGGTGGCGCGACCGTCTACCACCTCGTCTTCTCTCTCTCGCTCGCGGGAGGCCGCCGACGTTTCATATAAAAAAAGAGAAACGGCGGGGGGGGGGGATTAACATTTGGTAATTTTCCTTCAGGGGACCCCATGGAAGCTCGTCGTGGTCGCAGTGTCGGCCCCAAGCCGGAGGGACGTCTCGACCCCGCGCACCGAGCGGGGGCGCCAAATTTATTCTCGTCACAACACCCCCTCCCTAGACGTCGGCCGCCCCGGCCGACACCATAACCGCACCTCCCGCCCAACACGGCGACCCGGCTTCGCCACCGCGGCCGCTCCCCGACGAACCCTCATGGGGTCCTCCCCCAAAATATCACCCGTAGGGAGGAACAGAGAAAGAAAAAAAAACATAAGCAAAATAAGTACAAAAAAAATATGTAGGAAAGACAAAGAGAAAAAAAAAGAAATTATTACGTGACCGGACGGCGACCCTACCTTTAAACAGGCGTCGTACCGCTCGGGAACCCCTGCTCTTTCCGGTGCACCCCACCGGGAAACGCGGGATCCGGCGCGGGACCAGTCCGCGCCCCTTCGGGAAGATAACAACTACAATAACGGATAACCATTTTCCATTTATCCCCAACCCACCACCTTTATTTGATCCTTACAAAAAACACAAAGAAAAGGGAAAAAAAAGTACGGGAAAACGCCCCTTGAAAGAGGGACCACAGGGTCGGCGCTCATTCGGCCCCCTGTTCGTCCGCTTTCGGCACACGGCTCCGGGCCTCTCGACCCCCCCGCGGCATACCACCACCCGCTGCATTTCGGGCAGGTGCGGAGGGTCACTCCTTCGCGTCCGCACGCGACCCCTGCCGTCGGGGTTTGGGACATTCCGAGCGAACGTGCCCTCTCCCCTCACAATTCCAGCATCGGCTGGCCTTTCCCTGCACGCGGGTGGGCGCTGGCGTTCTCTTACGCGGCGGTGTTGGGCTAAGGTAGAACTCGGGGGCGCCACGTCCACCCTCAGCGGCGACCCCGGCGCGAGTTTCCCGGGCACTCGTGTGCCTGACGCGCGGTTACTCCCGGTTTCCCGCAACTAAAACAATGTAAACGGGGCGCCTCGGGACATTCCCTGGAACGATGTCCCATCTTCCGACAGTTCCAACACTGATCCCCGCGCGGACGGGCACTGGGAACCATACCCGTAGGGGGGCCTGCGCCCTCGCCCGCCAACATAGTGGGTTTTGGGGTACAGGACTCCCTAACGGGACGAAAGGTCGACGAGGAATCTCCCTTCGGTACTCCCCCGAGCCGGCTCGAGGGATACGATCGAGCCGCTTCATCCGGTGTCAAGGGCCTCGGGCTCGTCTCCCGCGTAAAATGTACCGTGGCTCGGCCGCGTAATCGAGGAGATCGATACGCAAGGTCCGGGAAGACGAACCTCTCCGGAGGGATCGGAGTCACCTCCGGAGCTTCTTGGCTTAGTTCGAGTTCGGAAGCGACCTCTTCTAAATCGTCCAGGGAGTGGACGGTCCGACGCAGTATCAAAGTGCGGAGGCGGCCTGCAAGATTCCGATGGGCGTAATTAAGACGTTCGTCCTCTCCCATCCTCGGCTCCACCCGGTCGAACATGACTCTCATGCAGGTGAGAAAATCTGCTACAGGCTCGTGCGTTCCCTGTCTACGCCGGGATATTTGATCAAGCAAGGTAAATTGGAAGCCGGGATCCCCGAACCGGGTACGGAGGGACGCCAGGCAATCGCTCCAAGTTCGCAGAGAGGATCGTTTATTGCGGAACCAATACACGGCCAGTCCCCCCAAGAACGTCGGGAAGCAGTTGATGAGGTCCTGATCCGAAACCGCTACCATCGCACGGCGCTCCTCCAGATTGGCGATAAATGCCTCAACGTCCTCTCCCCTGCTTCCACTGAACTTCAGTCCCCATTTCCGCAACACTTCATATGCCGATCTCGTAGGCCAACTGGTATCCCGTGAGGGGGCGTTAGGGGCACAACGGGTCGACTCGTAAGTTGGCTCCGCCCCTTCGTATCCCCGAGACGGGAGTCCTCTGAGGTGAGCGCCCCTCTCCCTTGGAAGCGGCCCTGGGTCTGGTCTCCTATAATCCGAGCTAGGTTCCCCCGGACCGACACACCCGGTCCCACCGATAGAGGGACCCCGGTCAAACTCGATCGGAATAGAAACTGACCCAGGCTGTGTCAGTGGATAGGCTAGTGAACAAACCCGGCCTACTGAGACGGGGCAACTTGGCACCATCTCTCCTGATGACGGGAGGGCCCCCGTGGTTCGACCCGATCGAACCGTAGTCAAGGGGTCCTCCAGGGACCGACTCACCCGAACCTCAAACCCGGTGTCCGGGGGAAGGTTTACCTCCGCCGAACCCGGGACGGGAAGGGCACTCCCGTGTACCTGATCTCGGAAGCGTGTAAATCCGGTGTCGTCGAATTCCGGACTAAATGGGCGACGGAGAAAGTAATCTAGGCGCTCAAATAATTCGTCGCGCGTCCCTTCCACTGACAACCCTCGCCGTTCCAATTCAACGCGTAGCCGCTCGCTCGAGACGCGTCCTCTTGGCCCGGAGGCGTTCTCCTCGTGAGGTCCGTCCATGTTCGGACAGTGGCAACGGGACCAAAGCGAAGTCAAGGGGGAAAAGCGGCAACGAGGCAACAATCGGCGACAGCCAAGTTAGCAAGGCAAGCGAGAAAAGCGGGGGGGGGAAGGCAAAACACAAAAACAAAAAAAAACAAAAAAAAATAAAGAAATAAATAAGCAAATAAAATAAAAATAATTAAGAAAAAAAACTAGGTCAATACGTCACCCGCGGTGTACGAGCGGAAGCCAACGCAAGGCCCCGACCCCAGCAACCAGGGCCACGCAAATAGTTCCCTGAGTGGGGCAAGCCCTAAGCTACCCCAAAGCAAAGCGGGGTTATACCTCGGTACACCCGGAGGACAAATATATCGTAAAAGAAAATGACCTCATAGAAGGAGACAAAATAAATACTCGGAAACAGTTACAGAGCCATAATGTGCAATCGTCAATGGTTAAAACGATCTAAAGCAAACATCTAATCAAACGGTAAAATTGTAAAAATATTTAAAATCTAATAAAACGATAAAATTGTAAAAATATAGAAAATCCAATATAACGGTAAAATCGTAACAATATAAGAAATCTAATAAAACGATAAAATTGCAAAAGTAATAAAAGATCTAATCAATCGGTAAACTGTGAGATTATGTAAAATCTAATAAAACGATAAAAGGATAAAAATAATAAAAAATCTAATCAATCGGTAAAATTGTGAGATCATGTAAAATCTAGTAAAACGATAAAAGGATAAAAATAATAAAAAATCTAATCAATCGGTAAAATTGTGAGATTATGTAAAATCTAGTAAAACGATAAAAGGATAAAAATAATAAAAAATCTAATCAATCGGTAAAATTGTGAGATAAGGTAAAATCTAATAAAACGATAAAATTGTAAAAATATATAAAATCTAGTAAAACGATAAAAGGATAAAAATAATAAAAAATCTAATCAATCGGTAAGATTGTGAGATTATGTAAAACCTAATAAAACGATAAAATTGTAAAAATATAGGAAATCTAATAAAACGATAAAAGGATAAAAATAATAAAAAAATCT
This sequence comes from Ophion obscuratus, assembly GCA_964007375.1. Classification (NCBI taxonomy): domain Eukaryota; kingdom Metazoa; phylum Arthropoda; class Insecta; order Hymenoptera; family Ichneumonidae; genus Ophion; species Ophion obscuratus. The sequence continues at coordinate 68,042,530 of OZ023312.1, read as the reverse complement.
AATCAATCGGTAAAATTGTGAGATTATATAAAATCTAGTAAAACGATAAAAGGATAAAAATAATAAAAAATCTAATCAATCGGTAAGATTGTGAGATTATGTAAAACCTAATAAAACGATAAAATTGTAAAAATATAGGAAATCTAATAAAACGAGAAAATTGTAAAAATATAGGAAATCTAATATATAAATAAATAAATAAAGACAAAGAAATAGTCAAATAAATATCAATAAAGACAATAGTCAATTAAATAAATAAAGACAAGCAATTAGTCAAATAAATATAGACAGCCAAATCGATGACTCAACGAGTGATTAAACACACAGCAAGAGAACGTTAAATAAGCGTGGAAATAGTTTAGTAATAAATAGCCAAGCATAAAGCATTCTCACGTGTCGTTCATTGTTCCTGTTGACGACTTCAATTTACACACCCGTTAGGTGCTCGGGACTGTTTCTATCGGCACACCCGTTAGGTGCTCAGGGCTTTCTAATCGGCACACCCGTTAGGTGCTCGGGAAAAATTTCTCTCAACTAAATATTCGTCGTTTCTGTAGAAATGGTCCTTCCTTCGTTCTCGACCTTCCGTCACGGGACCTGGCGAGGGCGATGTAAACAGATAAATAAAGATTTCGTGACAAGGTCGTAGTCCGAGTCGGCCTACCCACCGACCGAACTCGACGATAATGGCGAGAAAAACTTCGAAAGTCTCTCTCTCCTTTTCTTGCCTCCAGTTTTTCTACTCTAGGAGACACGGACAACAATAATCACGATACTGGACGAAATCGAAGGACGGTTATACGAATAAGACGAACAAGAAAGAGAGAAAAAAAAGAAAGAATCGCAAGACGTCGACACTCGAGTCGAATATAACGAAATTTGAACACAATTTAAATAACGAAATAGCCACACGTTGGGCGCCAAATTTGTGACCAATTTTTCGAGGGGAAACGGGAGAAGTATTTTAGGATATCCGCGAGGCCACAAAATCCCGTCCTCGTCCTTCCCGACGATTTATTTTTGTTATAGGGCGCCAGCCGAAAATCGGCTCGTCGGGATGGAGGGAGGGAGGACGGGAATACCCGGCTTTGCCGCAGCCTGGGGAAAATGGTAGAGGGGGGGGGGGGTGCGTTACACAAACACTGACACTGGGGAAAAGAAAATGATTTAACCCGACTCGAGTTCGAATTTAGTCTTGCGATTCTCTATTTCGATTTTATTAACACAATTCACCCGACAATTAAACGATTCCCGAGACGGGACACGCGACAAGAGACTAGAACGGATATTCACACTCGCACACGCGACCGGGACCTACACTCACTTACACTTTACCGCGAGCTCGTCTCGGCCTCTCCTCACTCTCGCCTAACGGCCATAACGATTTCAAATAAAACCGGGCCCCCGCTATTCGGTTACCCGGCCGAGCTAGAATTTATCCTTTAACGCGACAAAATCTTTCCCGGTCGCCACACTCACTCTTTCGATTCCCGTATCGACAACCGTCCTCAGCGGCAGAACCGGGACAATCCGACGGGAGGACAGAGACACCCGCTATACCGGGCCAAACGGTCGAGGCTCTACACGGGTTCGAGCTCGCGTCCCGCTGAATGGCGGGAGGCCAACTCTCCGATCAGAGATTCTCCACCTTCGCGAACGATTATTTTCGTCTCTGCGCCCCCTCAGGTCCAGCCGCGGATTCGGAGGATCGTCGACGGGAATCCGACTCACTCTATGCACTTTCACCCAAATACGCGACAACAATAACAACGATTTTCGGGGACTTGCCCGACGCGACAATTGAGACTTCCCGCGCGCGACCACGACGCGAATCCTACGGCGGGATGCACGGGCGCGACCCTCCCACCGGAATTCCCTCAAATATAACGCGAAAAAGTCGCGGCCACGACGGCACCGAGATCGAGGGTCGATACTACGGTCGACAGCCACCGAGTCGACACGAGAAAGCGCGGCTTGGCTCACCCGGGGATTTTGCTGGACCGCGTTTGTTCAATCGCCCACGTCCGTCCGGCTCGACACCTCGCAGGAAGCCCTTCTCTCCGGCACGCGCGCCAACGGGCCGGCCCTCTCTCACGCGGGCCACGTGATCTCCCGTATAGAGGGCGGGCGCGCGTGTTCCGGTGTCGCGCCACGGGACTAGCGCGCACGAATACAAACTATTCTTAACGATCCCGAGCTAGATCGTGCGCGGGCGATTCGCTACTTCACCCGATCGGGCGCGACGGTGAGCCTACGACGGATACGTAGACGGGCGGGAGGTGAGCGGGCATGCGCTCGCCGTCCCCTCTTGCGTGGATGAATTTGGGCGCGTTCGCAGCCCGCGCGTCGCTTCGTTGTCTCCGGTGTCTCTCTCTCTCTCCACCTCAACTTGACGCCCTCGCCGCAGTCGTTTCCGGTGGCGCGACCGTCTACCACCTCGTCTTCTCTCTCTCGCTCGCGGGAGGCCGCCGACGTTTCATATAAAAAAAGAGAAACGGCGGGGGGGGGGGGGATTAACATTTGGTAATTTTCCTTCAGGGGACCCCATGGAAGCTCGTCGTGGTCGCAGTGTCGGCCCCAAGCCGGAGGGACGTCTCGACCCCGCGCACCGAGCGGGGGCGCCAAATTTATTCTCGTCACAACACCCCCTCCCTAGACGTCGGCCGCCCCGGCCGACACCATAACCGCACCTCCCGCCCAACACGGCGACCCGGCTTCGCCACCGCGGCCGCTCCCCGACGAACCCTCATGGGGTCCTCCCCCAAAATATCACCCGTAGGGAGGAACAGAGAAAGAACAAAAAACATAAGCAAAATAAGTACAAAAACAATATGTAGGAAAGACAAAGAGAAAAAAAAAGAAATTATTACGTGACCGGACGGCGACCCTACCTTTAAACAGGCGTCGTACCGCTCGGGAACCCCTGCTCTTTCCGGTGCACCCCACCGGGAAACGCGGGATCCGGCGCGGGACCAGTCCGCGCCCCTTCGGGAAGATAACAACTACAATAACGGATAACCATTTTCCATTTATCCCCAACCCACCACCTTTATTTGATCCTTACAAAAAACACAAAGAAAAGGGAAAAAAAAGTACGGGAAAACGCCCCTTGAAAGAGGGACCACAGGGTCGGCGCTCATTCGGCCCCCTGTTCGTCCGCTTTCGGCACACGGCTCCGGGCCTCTCGACCCCCCCGCGGCATACCACCACCCGCTGCATTTCGGGCAGGTGCGGAGGGTCACTCCTTCGCGTCCGCACGCGACCCCTGCCGTCGGGGTTTGGGACATTCCGAGCGAACGTGCCCTCTCCCCTCACAATTCCAGCATCGGCTGGCCTTTCCCTGCACGCGGGTGGGCGCTGGCGTTCTCTTACGCGGCGGTGTTGGGCTAAGGTAGAACTCGGGGGCGCCACGTCCACCCTCAGCGGCGACCCCGGCGCGAGTTTCCCGGGCACTCGTGTGCCTGACGCGCGGTTACTCCCGGTTTCCCGCAACTAAAACAATGTAAACGGGGCGCCTCGGGACATTCCCTGGAACGATGTCCCATCTTCCGACAGTTCCAACACTGATCCCCGCGCGGACGGGCACTGGGAACCATACCCGTAGGGGGGCCTGCGCCCTCGCCCGCCAACATAGTGGGTTTTGGGGTACAGGACTCCCTAACGGGACGAAAGGTCGACGAGGAATCTCCCTTCGGTACTCCCCCGAGCCGGCTCGAGGGATACGATCGAGCCGCTTCATCCGGTGTCAAGGGCCTCGGGCTCGTCTCCCGCGTAAAATGTACCGTGGCTCGGCCGCGTAATCGAGGAGATCGATACGCAAGGTCCGGGAAGACGAACCTCTCCGGAGGGATCGGAGTCACCTCCGGAGCTTCTTGGCTTAGTTCGAGTTCGGAAGCGACCTCTTCTAAATCGTCCAGGGAGTGGACGGTCCGACGCAGTATCAAAGTGCGGAGGCGGCCTGCAAGATTCCGATGGGCGTAATTAAGACGTTCGTCCTCTCCCATCCTCGGCTCCACCCGGTCGAACATGACTCTCATGCAGGTGAGAAAATCTGCTACAGGCTCGTGCGTTCCCTGTCTACGCCGGGATATTTGATCAAGCAAGGTAAATTGGAAGCCGGGATCCCCGAACCGGGTACGGAGGGACGCCAGGCAATCGCTCCAAGTTCGCAGAGAGGATCGTTTATTGCGGAACCAATACACGGCCAGTCCCCCCAAGAACGTCGGGAAGCAGTTGATGAGGTCCTGATCCGAAACCGCTACCATCGCACGGCGCTCCTCCAGATTGGCGATAAATGCCTCAACGTCCTCTCCCCTGCTTCCACTGAACTTCAGTCCCCATTTCCGCAACACTTCATATGCCGATCTCGTAGGCCAACTGGTATCCCGTGAGGGGGCGTTAGGGGCACAACGGGTCGACTCGTAAGTTGGCTCCGCCCCTTCGTATCCCCGAGACGGGAGTCCTCTGAGGTGAGCGCCCCTCTCCCTTGGAAGCGGCCCTGGGTCTGGTCTCCTATAATCCGAGCTAGGTTCCCCCGGACCGACACACCCGGTCCCACCGATAGAGGGACCCCGGTCAAACTCGATCGGAATAGAAACTGACCCAGGCTGTGTCAGTGGATAGGCTAGTGAACAAACCCGGCCTACTGAGACGGGGCAACTTGGCACCATCTCTCCTGATGACGGGAGGGCCCCCGTGGTTCGACCCGATCGAACCGTAGTCAAGGGGTCCTCCAGGGACCGACTCACCCGAACCTCAAACCCGGTGTCCGGGGGAAGGTTTACCTCCGCCGAACCCGGGACGGGAAGGGCACTCCCGTGTACCTGATCTCGGAAGCGTGTAAATCCGGTGTCGTCGAATTCCGGACTAAATGGGCGACGGAGAAAGTAATCTAGGCGCTCAAATAATTCGTCGCGCGTCCCTTCCACTGACAACCCTCGCCGTTCCAATTCAACGCGTAGCCGCTCGCTCGAGACGCGTCCTCTTGGCCCGGAGGCGTTCTCCTCGTGAGGTCCGTCCATGTTCGGACAGTGGCAACGGGACCAAAGCGAAGTCAAGGGGGAAAAGCGGCAACGAGGCAACAATCGGCGACAGCCAAGTTAGCAAGGCAAGCGAGAAAAGCGGGGGGGGGAAGGCAAAACACAAAAACAAAAAAAAACAAAAAAAAATAAAGAAATAAATAAGCAAATAAAATAAAAATAATTAAGAAAAAAAACTAGGTCAATACGTCACCCGCGGTGTACGAGCGGAAGCCAACGCAAGGCCCCGACCCCAGCAACCAGGGCCACGCAAATAGTTCCCTGAGTGGGGCAAGCCCTAAGCTACCCCAAAGCAAAGCGGGGTTATACCTCGGTACACCCGGAGGACAAATATATCGTAAAAGAAAATGACCTCATAGAAGGAGACAAAATAAATACTCGGAAACAGTTACAGAGCCATAATGTGCAATCGTCAATGGTTAAAACGATCTAAAGCAAACATCTAATCAAACGGTAAAATTGTAAAAATATTTAAAATCTAATAAAACGATAAAATTGTAAAAATATAGAAAATCCAATATAACGGTAAAATCGTAACAATATAAGAAATCTAATAAAACGATAAAATTGCAAAAGTAATAAAAGATCTAATCAATCGGTAAACTGTGAGATTATGTAAAATCTAATAAAACGATAAAAGGATAAAAATAATAAAAAATCTAATCAATCGGTAAAATTGTGAGATCATGTAAAATCTAGTAAAACGATAAAAGGATAAAAATAATAAAAAATCTAATCAATCGGTAAAATTGTGAGATTATGTAAAATCTAGTAAAACGATAAAAGGATAAAAATAATAAAAAATCTAATCAATCGGTAAAATTGTGAGATAAGGTAAAATCTAATAAAACGATAAAATTGTAAAAATATATAAAATCTAGTAAAACGATAAAAGGATAAAAATAATAAAAAATCTAATCAATCGGTAAGATTGTGAGATTATGTAAAACCTAATAAAACGATAAAATTGTAAAAATATAGGAAATCTAATAAAACGATAAAAGGATAAAAATAATAAAAAAATCTAATCAATCGGTAAAATTGTGAGATTATATAAAATCTAGTAAAACGATAAAAGGATAAAAATAATAAAAAATCTAATCAATCGGTAAGATTGTGAGATTATGTAAAACCTAATAAAACGATAAAATTGTAAAAATATAGGAAATCTAATAAAACGAGAAAATTGTAAAAATATAGGAAATCTAATATATAAATAAATAAATAAAGACAAAGAAATAGTCAAATAAATATCAATAAAGACAATAGTCAATTAAATAAATAAAGACAAGCAATTAGTCAAATAAATATAGACAGCCAAATCGATGACTCAACGAGTGATTAAACACACAGCAAGAGAACGTTAAATAAGCGTGGAAATAGTTTAGTAATAAATAGCCAAGCATAAAGCATTCTCACGTGTCGTTCATTGTTCCTGTTGACGACTTCAATTTACACACCCGTTAGGTGCTCGGGACTGTTTCTATCGGCACACCCGTTAGGTGCTCAGGGCTTTCTAATCGGCACACCCGTTAGGTGCTCGGGAAAAATTTCTCTCAACTAAATATTCGTCGTTTCTGTAGAAATGGTCCTTCCTTCGTTCTCGACCTTCCGTCACGGGACCTGGCGAGGGCGATGTAAACAGATAAATAAAGATTTCGTGACAAGGTCGTAGTCCGAGTCGGCCTACCCACCGACCGAACTCGACGATAATGGCGAGAAAAACTTCGAAAGTCTCTCTCTCCTTTTCTTGCCTCCAGTTTTTCTACTCTAGGAGACACGGACAACAATAATCACGATACTGGACGAAATCGAAGGACGGTTATACGAATAAGACGAACAAGAAAGAGAGAAAAAAAAGAAAGAATCGCAAGACGTCGACACTCGAGTCGAATATAACGAAATTTGAACACAATTTAAATAACGAAATAGCCACACGTTGGGCGCCAAATTTGTGACCAATTTTTCGAGGGGAAACGGGAGAAGTATTTTAGGATATCCGCGAGGCCACAAAATCCCGTCCTCGTCCTTCCCGACGATTTATTTTTGTTATAGGGCGCCAGCCGAAAATCGGCTCGTCGGGATGGAGGGAGGGAGGACGGGAATACCCGGCTTTGCCGCAGCCTGGGGAAAATGGTAGAGGGGGGGGGGGTGCGTTACACAAACACTGACACTGGGGAAAAGAAAATGATTTAACCCGACTCGAGTTCGAATTTAGTCTTGCGATTCTCTATTTCGATTTTATTAACACAATTCACCCGACAATTAAACGATTCCCGAGACGGGACACGCGACAAGAGACTAGAACGGATATTCACACTCGCACACGCGACCGGGACCTACACTCACTTACACTTTACCGCGAGCTCGTCTCGGCCTCTCCTCACTCTCGCCTAACGGCCATAACGATTTCAAATAAAACCGGGCCCCCGCTATTCGGTTACCCGGCCGAGCTAGAATTTATCCTTTAACGCGACAAAATCTTTCCCGGTCGCCACACTCACTCTTTCGATTCCCGTATCGACAACCGTCCTCAGCGGCAGAACCGGGACAATCCGACGGGAGGACAGAGACACCCGCTATACCGGGCCAAACGGTCGAGGCTCTACACGGGTTCGAGCTCGCGTCCCGCTGAATGGCGGGAGGCCAACTCTCCGATCAGAGATTCTCCACCTTCGCGAACGATTATTTTCGTCTCTGCGCCCCCTCAGGTCCAGCCGCGGATTCGGAGGATCGTCGACGGGAATCCGACTCACTCTATGCACTTTCACCCAAATACGCGACAACAATAACAACGATTTTCGGGGACTTGCCCGACGCGACAATTGAGACTTCCCGCGCGCGACCACGACGCGAATCCTACGGCGGGATGCACGGGCGCGACCCTCCCACCGGAATTCCCTCAAATATAACGCGAAAAAGTCGCGGCCACGACGGCACCGAGATCGAGGGTCGATACTACGGTCGACAGCCACCGAGTCGACACGAGAAAGCGCGGCTTGGCTCACCCGGGGATTTTGCTGGACCGCGTTTGTTCAATCGCCCACGTCCGTCCGGCTCGACACCTCGCAGGAAGCCCTTCTCTCCGGCACGCGCGCCAACGGGCCGGCCCTCTCTCACGCGGGCCACGTGATCTCCCGTATAGAGGGCGGGCGCGCGTGTTCCGGTGTCGCGCCACGGGACTAGCGCGCACGAATACAAACTATTCTTAACGATCCCGAGCTAGATCGTGCGCGGGCGATTCGCTACTTCACCCGATCGGGCGCGACGGTGAGCCTACGACGGATACGTAGACGGGCGGGAGGTGAGCGGGCATGCGCTCGCCGTCCCCTCTTGCGTGGATGAATTTGGGCGCGTTCGCAGCCCGCGCGTCGCTTCGTTGTCTCCGGTGTCTCTCTCTCTCTCCACCTCAACTTGACGCCCTCGCCGCAGTCGTTTCCGGTGGCGCGACCGTCTACCACCTCGTCTTCTCTCTCTCGCTCGCGGGAGGCCGCCGACGTTTCATATAAAAAAAGAGAAACGGTGGGGGGGGGGGATTAACAATTGGTAATTTTCCTTCAGGGGACCCCATGGAAGCTCGTCGTGGTCGCAGTGTCGGCCCCAAGCCGGAGGGACGTCTCGACCCCGCGCACCGAGCGGGGGCGCCAAATTTATTCTCGTCACAACACTTAAAGGGCTTTCCCTTCCACAATAGAATGCAGTTACTAGTCCTCTACCTGAATGACTGCTCAACTGACCCTATTTCGAAAATTTATTTTTGGGGGTTTTGGCCAGGTTTTTGGGCTTTTCTCCTACTGTGTGTCGCCAAGTGTGTCAGTTGATCAGTGTTGTTTGACAACTTGAAGTTACGTTTTTCTACTGTGGCAACCTCTCCGCTTGCATACTCTGTACTATCTGACATTAAAAATTGAATGGTATGATTTTCTCTCTTTAAGCCTTACTGTCCTGTCTACTATCCTGTTGCACGCTCAACTAACATATGCCGCGAGTCCGGACTGTCCTAGCCATGGCTTACAGGTCGAGAGCTGATTTATAAGGAGGATCCGGGCAAGGCAATAATTTGACCGATACCAAGTCGAGTACTCAGCATGTTAAGCGAAACTTTGGTAGTCAGGTTCGTGTAATGGAGTTCCCTCGGCGAAGGTTCTGACCATGATCGTGAGCCAGCGCTTCGCACAATGCCTCACGTGGTCGGGTAGATGTGCTAATTGAGGCCTGGTGTCGACCGCGATCACGTTAGACCAACCTCCAGGCACCTGCAGGATATGGGGATCCTTCTATTAATACACTCCAAATGCAAAAAAAACGGAAAAGAGAACATGATAGTTCGGCATGAGAATCGCCTTTGAAGTTAGACGAAATCGATTTGCACGAAAGGTACGGAGCATTGGAGTGTTTCAGGTGAGATCCTGTGGGGTAAAGTCCCGGTGCAGTCTTCGGTTCCCTACCTTAAAAACCTATCCAGAGGGGTAATAGTCGTGGTGCGGTTGGCTTTCTTGAGCGGAGCTGATCACTGCGCTTGAGAAGAGTTGCGATTGCATCCCGAGGAAGACCCATCCAAAAAATTGGACGCTATGAAATCTTTTTAATTTGGGGTACATGTGGTCGTGACGACTTTATTCTATCGTTCCGTACAGCAACTTTGTCGACGTTTAAGTGTGTCTACGACGGTGAGCCGAAGGCGGCTCAATTGCAGGAAGGCCGAATGTGGGAAGATTTTTTCGTTCCTCTTCCTTTTGCGTCGACGGGACTCGGTCGCAGATCGGGTTACGAGGCTCTTGAGTGGGACATAAACGCCAGGGCTGTTTATTCCGCAGCTAAGGGAGAAGACAAGGGACGAAGGCCTACGGGTCCTAGGCGAGGCGCCTAGGAATGGACAACAAAGGGGCATTCTGTCTCCAGACTTCGAAGTGACCAGTCGCGACAACCATCTTAAAGACTTTTCTATATTTGTTGCACCGATTAACTGATCAATTTACAAGAGTATCCTGACCAGCTGGGAGGATTATATTAATTAAAACTATCTTGTGAAATCCTACAATTCGTCAACCAAATATTTTCCTACACTCAATATCTAGAAATTTGAAGTTTTCAGTGTCTCCGATTACTGTGAAGAAATCTATAATTTGTCTTTCATTAACTAAAAATAGTTAAAAACCAACAATGATTTTGGCTTCGCAGTCTCTAAAGGTATCAAATCCTGTAGCGACTGCGAAGCCAAAATAATGGATTTCTATTTCAGCGCCTCAATCCCTGTGGACTTACGTTTTCCATTGTGTTTTAATGATGAAAAGTTAATTTTGATTGCTCACCCTTTTTATTACCTGAATATTAGTTTCAGTTTATGAAACAGTACCCGAGGAAGACTTGTATACCTGAACATTTTTTTCGTACCTATGTAACCATTTTTCGTACCTATTCGTAACCATTCGTAACTATTTTTTTCGTACCTATGTTCAATGCAAGCCGATTATATGTTTTGCCATTTTGTTACATCCTAGCAAATGTCCCTTCTCTCATCTAGGTTTCTTATCTCGGTTATTCCCAATATCCTCATTTGCCGTCATAAGCGTATTAAATGTATAAATCTAAGAATAAGATGCGTAACATAATTTAACGGAACTTGCGTACGTTCCGCAAGCATATTCAAATCACAGCGATATATACACGATAGCAGCACCGCCACAGTCACTGACTTTTCCTATCACATTGGCTTTCAACAATGACACGATCTCAGGGAAATATTCCACGAAAAGCCGGAACTCAAAATATCAAACAGGAACTCACTCCAAAAACTTTACGCCAGCCATCCGCATGGCGACAAAGAGTCTGCATGATTCGAGCCGGTAACCAGAGCGGAGTATGAAAACATCCAGGCCGTCCGAATCAAACGGTCGCCGCGCTATCGCGAACGACTTAGCGCGAATTTCGGCTACACACCTCATGCGCGTTCCGTTAACAAAGCGATATTGCCCCTTCCATCAGCGCCATTATTTCTAAGAAGAGAAACCAAAGATTGTCTCCCGCTCACTCGAAAAATTCGCATGCGAATCAAGAAGGGTCAGTGTGCAAAAGGTCGAAGTAGTCTCCCGTCAATTACCATCGAATCAAGTTATTCTATCGATTCTCAGTCCCAGTCTCCCGATAATTTTCATCAAATTCAGAACTCAGTCTCCCGTCAACTACCATCGACTCAAGTTCTTCTATCAAGTCTCAATCCCAGTCTTCCGACAATTTTCATCAAATTCACAGCTCAGTCTTCCGTCAACCAATATCGAATCAACTTCTTCCATCGAGTCTTAACCCAGAAGCCAAACGAATATCTCCAAATATCCTTTACACGAACAGTCTTCATTTTTCGAGTCATAAAAGTTTTATTTTACACTACTACAATTTCTATCATCGGCCCGTGAATCCTGCGAGCGCCTTACCAGCGATTGTACCACCGAGCGCCTTACCAGCGATTGTACCAGCGAGCGCCTTACCAGCGATTGTACCAGCGAGCGCCTTACCAGCGATTGTACCATCGAGCGCACCAGGCCAAGAGCGAAGGCCCTTGTAACGCGAGCGACAACAAACATTCATGTGAGCGACCGTCAAACACAACCAATGTAAGCTAACTTTACCTTTTCTTTCTGTATCATTCATCGTAGGCCTGATCGCTTTAACCCGTCTAGTAATCTTATTATAAATAACATAGTGTCAATCGTACACGAATTCTGTCGAATTATTCCTCAGTACCGAAACCTTGCGTCGATTCCTTAATTCTATTCTTTCCCACGCACTGCCCCTTTTTACCCTCATCCCATGCTATTACGCTATGCGTGGGCAACAAAGAGGGAAACGAAAATATTATGCTCTCATCCCTTCCGGATGTAACATTTTAATCGTTCCAGGATAAAGTATGAGTTCAAGATATTGCTTGCCGTCCCATATCCAATAGCGAAGAACTTTTTGAGGTTTGAAACTGAGACACGAAGAGATATGTCAAATTTATTTTTGCCCTAAAAAGTTTTTTTTTATTGACCTTAGAAAGGGCTGTAGAAAGGACTGAAGATTAGAGCTGCCGAAATGCCTAACTCTGGAACATATTGAATTATATGTATACCAACTTTTACTCGCGGCTTCGCCCACGATAAAATTTGGCTACTACCATTTTTGCTTTGAAAAGACGTTAAGTGAATTGATTGATTGCTTTCAACAAATGTGGACATAATACAACCAAACCAAAAGCCGTCGCTAATCCGCTTGAGAAGACGTTTCCTCCCGACTAGCAACCTTTATAGCTCAAAATTTACTCGAACTCAGAAATATTTCCCTTCCGTTTTCCAGGCATTTAAAAAAACTGTACAATCGGCATGTAACAATAAATAACAAATTTATTTTCAAAAAAAGCTAAACACACTTTGATCTTAAATTTCAACAATTTATTTTTTATGGTGGCGAAAAATGCTTTACCCACCGTAGGAAAAATGTACTTTTCTTCGGCAAATCCTTTGCCGACTTGTGCGTCGAAGCCAATCGATAACACTTCGTTTTTCAATGAATCAGAAAACTATGGTTCGTTGGTTGGTCAAATTTCTCTTCCGTTTAGGGATTCCTTCGGAACTATGTTTGATATCAAGTCTCTTATCAAGACGAAACGTCAAAAATCGAACCTTGAAGGCAGCTATGCAGTTACTATATCTCAATTTTGTATGTTTCGTCATCTGCCACGAGACCTGACGCAGAGAGGTAGTATGCCATATGGAATAGAGAGTAGAGTTGAGTATGCCATCGAGAGAGTAGCGTGGAGTATCCCAACGAATGGGGCTATAAATGTTTCTTTATGGTTAATATTTGATGTTCCAAAATAAAACATTTCGTTAAAATATCGTTTCAATAAAACAGTTCCAAAAACTTTAAAAATATCATACCTTCCAATCTATTAAGCAAGAATAATATTAATTGTTTTCTAATATATTTAATTAGTACGCTATAAGAATTTCAATTTTATCATTACATTTGATTTGAGTATAATATTATAATTGAAAAAATATTAGATATCAGAATGAAAAGTATCCTATGTGTTATTCCAAGTAATACTCTACACCTGTGCCAAATTTCATCATCAAGTTCGATTTGACTCGAATATTATATTATCGAGTTATAATATCCATTCGAATATTATAACTAGAACAATGTTAGATGTTAGATTCGACATTAGTAAAATATTTAATATTATATTCTTTTCTATTTTAATTGTATTTATTTCGTTTGTATTCTATAATAATTTGAATTTTGATCATTATATTAGACTTGAGTATAATATTATAATTAGAAAATGTTTGATATCAGATTGAAAAGTATTCTATGTGTTAATCCAGGTCATAAGCTATATCTACATGTTAAATTTCCTTTAAATCTGTGAAGTCGTTTTGGCGTGATTGAGTAACAAACAAACAGACGTTCAGATTTATAGTATTGGCCCTCGCATGCCCCACTGGGGTCTGAAAAACCCTAACAAAGCACGTAAAATCATTTTTTCCCCCTTTTCTCGAGGGAACATGTTTTTTAGACGAGTATATCTTAGGAGTTCTTAAATTTGACGATTCGGTAAATACATAGACAGGTTTCTCGACTCATTGGCTATCGATTGAAATTTTGGCGTTATGATTGAAAATCTGAACGGGGTCCCACAAACCCGAGTGTGGCAAGTACGTCCCGAAAAAATTAGTGTGGCATTCTGGAGTTAATTAGGATTGGGATTAAGATTAGGATGTAGCAGGCAAGATTGCAGTCAGTTGTCGAGCTGCACGAGATGAGTCTTAAACGCATTGGTCTTTGCGCTTTTATACTTTTTGTCAATCAATCCTCAAGAAGGCGTATGTACTATGTTCACGACATGACGAATTTATTCCATTCAAATAAATCGCGATTGTGGACTTACTTTTTTGGGAGAAACGATCGCCCAGAAATTCGGCCCAAAATTATGAGATCTCGGGATTAAGTGGACGAATAAAAAAATAACCTGAATCAAACGACAGGCAAAAATCACATTACACTTGTCAAATATCATCAGATTTTCGATTCATCGACGCGTTTTTGCGTGGCATCGATTCAAAGACCAAACGTGACAGATAAAATCCCACCTTAGCGTATACAGAGTACGCGACGTGATCGTCACCCGAGTCGAAATTTTCGAGCTGCGTTCAACCCACAAAATGAAGGCGAGCCGAAATCGGCGTGAGCGGATTATTGGGTATTTAAAGGAGGGTATAATGTTCGAAAGTACCATGCGTTAGAGCCTCCGATGAACCTCCGGCATGGCAGAAAGTAGACTTTTGACTCAAAGGAGGTTAGTGAGGATCACAATTGAACCTACGGAACCTTAGGGCGGCCTACTTCGAGCGCTCCCGTAGAACTTACTGCCCCCCCGTTTGGCCTACTGTTCACTGCTAAACAAAAAAATTAATTTATATAGAATCTATTTAAATAAAATAGGTGTTTTCCTTGTCTCACAGCCTACTACGATCATATTTCTTTCAAAGATATTTATATATAATAATAAAGATAAGATTCAAATTAATCTTTACTTGCTTACAATGTACACTATAAAGCTAAGTGTACTATATGCATAAAATATTACATAAATCGAAAATAAAATGAACTCCTTAATTGAGAGCTCTATACCACAAGCATTTTTCATCGTAATTCGTCATTCCCTGGCCTTTAGAAATTATTTTTTTCGAAGAAAATATTTGCCCTATATGCGACTTGAACCTAGTCCTACCTACTCATAGCTACGCTCCGCTGCTCCTATGCTACCGAGTGCTTATAACATTTTGGTCACTGATATGGCATAAGAGACCAAATGAATACCTCTAGCTATTTGTTGTATCACATAAGCTATATCAATTAGTTAATATGATTTTGATAATTAGAAAGTTTCATCGAATAACATGCCATAGATTTTTCAAACAAACACATATATATACTCCATATATATTGGGTGGCCGTTATTTTGGCTTCGGTAAAAAAAAATTAACGTCTAGCAAAAAAACTAATCAAGATATGAAGAAAAAAATCTGTGTAAAATTAGAACGCGCTGGGATAAGGAGAACACGTGCCACCGAGTAGTTTAATTTTTAAAAATACATGCATTTTTTTAATGGCCACACTAAAATATTCATTAGTCTCATAACATTAATTTAAAAATCTGGAATTGGGTACATTGCTTATACATATTAAGAGGTACAAAATATATTATTTACTGATTTTTTTTCATCAGTTATATACAGTCGTGAGTAGATTGAAAAATTAATAGAAAATTTGAAAACGGACGTGGCGGTTTGGCCACATTGTGGCGGGAAATCGAACCAGTGAATTAATCATCGGAGCGGATTTTTATGCAAATAATAATGTAATAATCGTGTATTGAATGCTTCAAATTTTTTTTTTTTCTTGAGCCTAGGAGACGATTTTCCAACTGTAGTGGCGATAAGACAAAATATATTGCAGACAAATAGTACGAAATTTGCTCGTGGCGCTTCGTCCGCTCATTTTTGCCGACCGAGCATTACCGACCGAGTTGGTTTGCCATTGTTGGACATAGAAAAAAAAATATAACACGTGAAATCTTTACGTTTCTGCAAATTTATTTCGATTTTGCGATGCGATTCCAAACAGTATCAGGTTTTCCAGTCAGACTTTACTTTTCTGCTCGATAAAGACATTGATTTCTTTATTAGTCCCGAATCTATGGCGTTTTTTTTTTAATTATTTAAATTTGATTGTACTTTTCTCGACACCAATATATCTGTTGGGGACTCGAACGAGAGTTATGAAAGTGGCGCGGAATTGATTAAAAAATAAGAGTCTGTAATGATATAGTGGAGCGGGGGATCAAACTTATCACCGATTATAACAATCGATTGACTTATGATGAAGATCAAATACAATTTGTTCTTCAAGTTGTCGCCGAATATAAAAAAAAAATCCGAACGTAACCAAATATCTACTTCAATATAAAATAACTACTCAATATAAAATAACTACTTTAATCATTTCATAGATAAACTGCTATTACTTATGTAATATGTCATGTGAAGGTACGAATTAGTGGTACGTGATTGATGAAAAAAATCAGTAAATAATATATTTAGTAACTCTTAATATGTATAATCGATGTACCCAATTCCAGATCTTTTAATTAATATTATGAGACTAATAAATATTTCAGTGTTCCAAGTGTATTCAAAAATTCCGAACGTAACCAAATATCTACTTCAATATAAAATAACTACTTCAATCATTTCATAGATGAACTGCTATTACGAGAGTGGGGTGAAAAGTTTCCGGCCTGACCAAGAAAAACAATGTTTAAAATTTTTTTTTTGCTTAATTTTTCAACAGAATCTCCATCAACACTGATACATTTCTCATAACGGTGTTCTAATTTAGTTATACCAGTTTTAAACGTAGATTCGTCAAGCTCCTCATAATACTGATTTACAGCTTCGATAACTTCTTCGTTGCTCTTAAATCTTTTTCCGCCAAGCCATTTTTTGAGGTTAGGAAACAGGTAATAGTCGCTGGGGGCTAAGTCTGGAGAGGATGCGGCATCAA
Organism: Ophion obscuratus; assembly: GCA_964007375.1. Lineage (NCBI taxonomy): Eukaryota > Metazoa > Arthropoda > Insecta > Hymenoptera > Ichneumonidae > Ophion > Ophion obscuratus. The sequence goes on along the minus strand of OZ023312.1, from coordinate 68,025,884 downwards.
TTCAAACTTCAATTCGTGGATTTTGGGCATGGCAACAATCGACGAATGCGCTGGTGCGTTATCGTGATGAAACAAAACTTTTTTCTTCGCCAAATGAGGTCGTTTAATTTGCACCTCGTGCAACAAACGTTGCAATAACTCTGCGTAGTATTGACCAGTGATAGTCTTACCCTTTTCAAGGTAATCAATGTATATAATTCCTCTCGCATCCCAAAAAACAGTAGCCACAAACTTGTTTGCCGATAAAATTGTTTTTGCCTTCTTTGGGGTTGATTCCCCTTTTCCAACCCACTGTTTTGACTGTTCTTTATTTTCAGGAGTGCAGTGGTGGACCCATGTCTCATCAACAGTTATGAATCGACGCAAAAATTCGTTTGGATTACGCCTATACAGCGCCAAATTGTCGGTAGAAATGGTTTTTCGAAGCAGTTTTTGGTCGAGCGTTAGCAAACGCGGCACCCACCTTGCACACAGCTTTTCCATGTTCAAATGGTTGTGCAAAATATTTCGCACACGTTCAGCTGACATCCTACAGGTCTCAGCTATCTCATGCACTTTCAACATGCGGTCTTCCAACACTATTTTATGGATTTTTTCAATCATCTCTGAAGTTGTGACTTCAACAGGCCGTCTTGAACGAGGCTCGTCAGAGGTGCTCACACGATCCATTTTAAATTCAGAAACTCACTGCTTAATAGTTGAATATGATGGGGAGGAGTCTCCTAGTGCTCAATCCATCTCTTCTTTTATTTGTTTTGGTGTAAAACCTTTCAAATGGAAGTATTTGATGACAGCACGTTTTTCCATTTTTTCCATTTTTACGAAAACAACGGAAGCGTCTCGCGCAATGTGCTCTCAAACGCAAACTAACGTAGCAATTGGGCTGAAACTGTACATACAAGCTCGGTAGGAATGGTACTGTAGGACGCCGCTCCAAAACTAGACCTAGTGGCACCATCTCTTGGTCAGGCCGGAAACTTTTCACCCCACCCTCGTACTTATGTAATATTTCATGTGACCTCGTGCAAATTCGTACCTGCGGTACGTGATTGATGAAAAAAAAATCAGTAAATAATATATTTTGTAACTCTTAATATGTATAATCAATGTACCCAATTCCAGATTTTTTAATTAATATTATTAGACTAATAAATATTTCAGTGCACCCATTAAAAAATGCATGTATTTTAAAAAATTAAACAGCTCGGTGGCACGTGTTCTCCTTATCCCAGCGCGTCCAAATTTTACACAGATTTTTTTTCATATCTTGATTAGTTTTTTTGCTAGACGTTAATTTTTTTTTACCGGAGCCAAAATAACGGCCACCGTAATATATATATATGTATAAAACTCCTCTCCCTCCACCTTCTTTACCCCCCTTCCCTTTGATATGAGTGTTGCAATAAAGATGGACCATTAGTTCAATCAAATAGAAAAATGGTTAACTCTACGAAAATTCTGTTTAAGGTAAATTTAAAAAAATAACTAGATTCATTCAGTGAACTTAACTAAATTGTTTTTTTGAACAGATGAAAATGTTGAACTGATGAAACCGAATCACAGATTTATTAGGATCAAATAAAATATGTACTTATTGGACGATATTAAATAGATTGATTTTCTGTAAATAAACATTTTTTTAATCAATAATTTTAATAATGGAATGTAATAGGAAAAATTTGGTTCTATGAAAAATGTAGTTAATTCAAATAAAAAAGAATCAAATAGACGCGGTCAGTTAATATCATAATATTTAGCGGAAAAAAATTAAAATATGCTTCATACATACACGTGGAAATATTTTTTAAATTTTCGACGTGCTAAAAATTAAAACAAAGAAAAATCGAACATTTTATTTAAAATCGACGATAATCGTCTGTCGCCATTTATCAACTCATTATTGAATAAACGAACAAAAACAAAAAGAAAAAAGAAAAAAAATCGAATGAGGTTGAATTCTAAACCGACAATTTCAATCCGTTAGAACATTAAATAGACTGTAATTAACACCCCAACGTTCCATATAGATATCAACATTATATGTTATTTAGATCTACACTGCCAGCGATAAGTTTTCGGACGTTCCACATAATCGCAAAACTTTTGAGCGCTGGATAATTGCCAAATAATGTTAGAGTAATATAATTCATTTCATTTATTATTTCACGAACATACTATAAAGATCTATATAATTAAGTAATTATACAGAGCTTTATAGTATCTTCGTAAAATAATTATTATTCTACCATAAGTTTGCAATGACCCAAAGTGATATTAAGTTTTGCAGTTATCTGAAGTGTCCGAATACTTTTGACTGGTAGTGTATATTCGAATATATTAATGCAACCACATATTTCGAGTATTATATATATATATATATATATAGTATTATATAATATATACCGTCGCTTAAAAGTTTGGATACACCAGTCGATATTTCTTGCTGCACTAAAAGTTACATAGCTTTGTAAAAAAAAAGATAACCAAATTTACCAAACGGCGTTTTGACTGGAATAAATTCAGCTTTATATTGCTTTTCTGAAATATTTTTTTATAATTTTCTTTTCGACCCGGTACGCACTTTTATACGTGACTGATTTTCGGCTTTTTTTCGACCATCGCGAATTGGGACTTATGAAAAAAAAATTGTTACGTTTATCCATGATAAACTTGAACGGGGTAGCAGGAACTCCATTTACGTTTTTTATAAAGTTTTGTACGATTTTTTTCGCAATGTTATTTCATTTTTTGCTAAAAAAGACTAATTCTAGATAATGCAATGTAACTCAAGAACTAGAGGGTTTAAGAAGAAATGTCAACGATGAAAAACGTCGCGTAAGCTTATACTGGATAGACTGGCATTTTTCAAGAATTTTCCTGTGAGATTTTTTCTCACAGGAAAATGCCCATTAATCGAATAGAATTGGAGTAAGACTGTATATACAAGCATTCTTTTATGAATTGCCTATAAAATAATAATAAATCGATAACCGATGTGTTGGTCTAGTGGTTAGAGTGCTTGCCTCTGAAATCAACACATCGGGAGGTCGCGGGTTCGAATCACCGTCTCGTAGTTTCGTCGAGAAATAAAAACACAGGCGCACAGTAGGAGAAAAGCCCAAAAACCTGGCCAAAACCTCAAATGACCTTTGACGGGAATGAAAATTGGCTTACAGGGGTTTTCAAGGTCGCTGATTACGAATCTGAAAGCCAAATTATCGTAAACAAAATGGCCGATCCAATATGGCTGACATGAATGTTAAAAAGTTGCCAGATGTCGACAAAAATTGGTATTTACGGGTTTTCAAGGTCGCTGATTACGAATCCGCAAGCCAAATTATCGTAAAAAAAATGGCCGATCCAATATGGCCGACATGAACGTTAAAAAGTTACCAGATGTTGACAAAAATTGGTATATACGGGTTTTCAAGGTCGCTGATTACCAATCCGATATCTATTGTTTATAACTTGCAACAAAGAGCTTACAGCAAATTGTTATAAACAAAATGGCCGAGTATCCTGCTAAATAGATAAATTAATATATTTTAAAAAATCATCATAATAAAATAAACGTGAACAGTGTATTCTACGCAATTATTATTTTTATTTCCAAAATACATACGGAACGTTTCAAAAATAGAAAATTTTATTCTTAATCAAAATCGTAATCGGAGTCGGAGTCGGAGTCAGAATCATTATCCGAGTTTGTATCTATTACAACTCCCGGCACGGCTTCAATCTCGGCGCAAAATTCGTCTGCTGCAGCAGTCACTTTAGGAGCGATCAACATCGCTACAGCTTCCGGCGACAAACTCTTCAGCTTCTTCTGTGGTAGTCTTCTGACACTTGAAATGTACGGATCAGAAGTAACTAAGAGCCGATGAAAAACATCTTCCATAGTTTTAACCCTGGAACTTTTTCGCGCAAAATCTTCTCGATATCGTTTGATGTCTTTGTTTCGAGCTTCCTGAGCATCTTCGGATAATTGGCCGATTGGTAATAGAGCATGAGTTATTATCACTGGACCATGAATTAATAGTTTGTGCACCGAAGTAGGCATGGAGTACCAAGGGTATAATGCAACGGTCTTTCTTGCCGTTTCAATAGCATACTGTTCAAATCTTTCACAGTTTATCTCGTGGCCACACGATATAACTTGTAGGATTACGTACAAGCGTTTAATAACTTCTTCGTTGACCCCCGTTATCGCAGCGGAAACCGTCGAATTTTCAAAGAATCGCCGAGCTGTGTTGCCATCATTGCTGCTGCCGTATCCAGGCTTTGGGCGATCGATATTTAGACCCAATTGCTTCTTGAATCCTTCTTGAATGGCCCTCTTGCGTTCCTGGGTAATTTTTTTTCTTCGGCACTTCGAGCTTGCCATTTTTTAATGCCGAGTTTGTAAGACACGTGTAAGCAATATCGAAAAAGTCTGTTTCGAGTCCTCAGGCACTACAACTGTACGTCCGGTGTCCTTGGAAATTTTTTCTACCATAAATTCGATCAAGGAAGCGAATTTATCGGATAAATGCTCGCTGATTATCAGAAATACTTCTTTCCTTGTCAGCACCAATTCTTTGTAACCGGATCCTGTAATAAAGACATAAAATTGTAGAAAATTGGTGTTAAAGGAAAAGATAAAATTTTCAATTAATACAAAAACTTGAACAATGTACATTATTTTACCAAATAAATAACCGCAATAATTGAAATAATTTAAAAAAAATTAGACAGAAAATATTGACATGGATTTGGTTAAAAGAAAGCTTTGCTTACTATATAATATATATATATTCAAATATTTTATTTGAATGTTATAACATTTCATTCATATTTAAGAAATTTTTATGTGGTTGATTTTAATATGTATATATATATATGCATACGTATATATCATAATTAAATCACAGAAAATTTATATATATATATATATACACATACATATATATTAAAATAATTTATTTCAAGCGTATAACAGCCGTCTTGTCCGTTATGATGCTACTTCACCCATTCTCAGGTAGAGGCGCAGAGGCTGCTCAATAGTGCCGCGTGCACGCTCGGCTACCGCACGATGCGAAAAAAATCATAACGGACAAGACGCACGTTTTCCGCAGGTAACTCTTGTAAATTTCGAAAGCTTATACATTAAACTAAAGGCCGAGACTAGGAGCTTTGCAAAATGTGACAAAATATATAACTTTTCGGACCGTTGAAAATATAAGTTTTCAAAATTATTCAATTTTATTTATGCCGAAGGCTATACTACATTTCAATCATTTATACATAAACTTTAGATTCAACCGATGTAAAAACATGTTCTACATACCTCCAGAAGTCGTATCCATGTTGCAGAATTGAAATTAAACCCGTCACTTTAGAGTTATGGGTTTTTGAAGTCAGCGTTATTTTCGTCTGTTCAGCGCGTGACACGTACACTCTTCACGAACACTAACTGCCAACTGACGCTGCGGCGCAGGTATCCACTTAAAGGGCTTTCCCTTCCACAATAGAATGCAGTTACTAGTCCTCTACCTGAATGACTACTCAACTGACCCTATTTCGAAAATTTATTTTTTGGGGTTTTGGCCAGATTTTTGGGCTTTTCTCCTACTGTGAGGCGTGACGTAGCTCCAGTTGTACACAGATCCGGTTGCACACGTACCGGTCGCGCACACGGACCGGTACGTGTGCGTGTCGGATGGGTATGACTGTAGCCTGTGAGCTATTTCTCGACGAAACGCGACTAGCTCCGAGGCTGGGAAGCGAACTCGTGACCGGCTGTATTGGTTATAGGTTTTCCGCAGTTTCCCTATACCCATGACAGAAATGTCATGATGAATATAATACAGAGGGGGAAGTCGGCTGCGGCCGCAATGGGGAGGGGGGATGATGGAGAGAAAGAACAAGTGTAGAGCGGTAAGTGGAGCCTTGTAAAAAGCCGAAAAGGCTGTGCAAGTAAAACTCGAATATATAATAATAATAAATCGATATTGAAGAAATTTGATTATTTTTGCATATTAATATTGCACTAATAATTTGATAAGGGGACGATGTATTTTTATTAATTTCGCATTATTTTCGTCATCGAACGGGTTACCGATCAGGCCACAATGGAATGATGATGGAGGAGATATCGAATTTTGGCCGAAAGCAGGTTAGGTGGGGTCGAGGCAACAGTTTGAGATTGAAAGCAGGTTAAGGAGGCCTGTGCTGTGCACGTTTCACTGAAACTGGGGGTCGAGAGAAGGTTTGGGAGGTCTAGCAGAGGCTACCATGGACCAAGAGGAGGTCTCTTCATGGCACTGAACTCGAAAAATGAGGTTTTGTCGGTTCAACGGAGGCTGGCGGCTTATGTATTACAAAAGAAATGGAGCCTGCGAGGGTTCAGAGGAGGCTAAAAATGTTGACTCGGGCAGTGGGGTCGATCAGTGAGACATTCGTCAGTGGGGTTAACGTTGTCTTTTTTTATTACTGGGCGTCAAGACGCTGCCGCGTATCTACTTTTGCGCGTTACATGTTTTTTTATTAATCTTCAAAAATTGCGGACGTATGGCACGATCTTCTAAACTGAATTTTCGAAACTAGCGTGACTTATAGCTAAAAAAATTAATCGACCGATTCTGATGAAAGTTGGTACAAATGTTTCTAACGTTATTGCCAAATGAAGCAATTTTTTGGGAAAATTCAATCCTTTTGTGTTAAAACGTACCTTTTCATCGATTTGCAATATTTCTCACTTTTTCTTGGTTCAGATCCTGCGTATGAGTGTTAAAGAAAGAAAAGTCTTTGTTGATTTTTTAAAGATTAATTCCACCAACGCTACGTATCACGCCGTCTGACAATATCCGCTGCAACCATTTTAAAAGACCGTGCCATACCTCCACCATTTTTCAAGATTAAAAAATACCATGTAACCGCCGAAAATATTAATAAAACATGAATTAAGTTTACAAAATGATGAAGAAATCGTCCCTTTAAAAAAAATCGTGAATATCAGCATTTTTCCTCGCCTCAATGTATCACCCCTTAAGGGGTGTGCACAAGCTTGACATTTCAAATATCCGTTTTTTTTTTATTGCATGACTTTATAGTGTAGGGCTTTAACGTTAATTTGCAACGAAGATTTTATAAAACATCCAAAAATTGAGCGATTTATAACGATTTTGGAAAGGGTCAGCCCACTTGCGCTATGACCAAGCGCCCCGCTGCGATTTATCCGTTTTTTTTTAGTTTTTAAAGTACACCTCTTCAGCCCACTGTTTCGTTCAGTTACGCATCTCGAGCGACATGCGTCACGTTCAATTGAAGATCGTTCACCCATGTCGAATTTTTCACTTTCAATGACTGCTGCTCGCACGCCACGTCATCGGTATATTTCGGAAAGTTAACATTGAATGAAGAGCACTCTCACATAAACTTGATATTTGCGCCTTTTATAACGGTTATGTTGTTTTATTGTTTTGGTTTATTGCAAGTCAATAATAATATATTGAAGAATTATTATTAATTATAGAAACAAAATAAAATGCAATTATAGTAGGTAGAGTATATACTCTACCTACTATAATTGCATTTTATTTCGTTTCATTCAAAACAAATAGTTTTTCAATAATAGAAGTGTAAATAAACACAATTATTTACATTTCTGAATCCCGTTTGTTAGTAAAATTATGATGATTCAATTCACTGCAATTATAATAAATAAAACATTTATAAAACCACCTACCAATAGTAACTCCTTTTGGTAATTGCATTTCAATAGCATTCTAATTAGTATCAACAGAATTATCTAAATTTTCGTTTTTTGACTCATTGAAATAGAAAATAATTTATATTATAGTTAGTTTTAAGTTTAAGAAGAGTCTATGATTAATTACTTAAATGAAGTATTTGATCTTACGATGGCGAGCGATGAAACTGTACCGACAATGAGATACGACACAGTAATTGATGCGACCTTTATAAAATATATGGAAAAAATTGAATTTGAATCCTTATTTACTTATTTCAGTTATCATAAATTAATGATTCCATGCATAGACTGCACAAGTCAAAGGGAAAACGAAATTAATAATGAAATAAAACGTCACGTAATAACCCTATATTATAAATAATAATATCTTATGTATTTTAGTTCATGTGTTTGGGTATTATTATTATGATTGTCAAAATTAACGCAATAAAAAAATTGAAAAAACATTTGTACCTACATTTACTTTTTTTCTCGTCGACTATTAACAATGAAACGATTAAACCAATAAGACGAAAAAAAAATGATATACTTTCGGCGACTTCAGTATAAAATCATTTGGGGCTATAGCAAAAAAAGTTTCACTTACACCGTGGATTCGTAAAACCACACCCAATTTTCTCGGAACTATAGTTTTATGAGGTGTAAGTCGTATCTCAAAATCTACTTGTCTAATTCACTTCAAATTCGGGCGGAGCATAGTTTACAAAATGTTCATCCTATGGCCAGATGGTTTTTTTATACATTTATCCATTTGTTATTAACAAATAACAAACGTTAATTTTTTAGTCGGAAAACGAACGTTCTGCCTCACAGCTTGGCCTTTTTGTCGTTTTCAAAATTTAAGTTTGTTATTATTAAATATTGAATAAATTTTTAATTAATGTTTAGTTTTAATTACTATTGAAATATAATAATAAAACGAATTTTTTACATTCTATTACATATTAAATCATTTTAATTAATTTTAAAATATAATGATAGACTGAAATTTCAATATTTAGTTGAAAATCAAGTTAATATTAAAATTTCATTTTATTATTATTTTTACTCTTACGTTTTTCTCGAAACTACGTTTCGTGAAACGGTGTAAGTCGTGTTGCATAATCAATTTTTCAATTTGACCGAACCGATAATTCTACCACACGTACAGCACAAATGCTGATTAAGTGTACTAACCTGATCCTGAGAAACATGGAATTGCCGCGAGTTTATCAGCCGCTTCAAATTTGCGCCAACTCCTCTATCCTTCGACGTATAATGCGTTATGAAAGGACAGACTTGAATAAACCGGCGGGGACAAGGGCTTGTACAGGACGCGTTAAAATCGGTAGGGAAGATCAGGCCTGGATGCATAGAGAACCACGATCGAAGTCGCGTATCCCAACACCGTGCGGTACGGTCTGCCCTGTCGAATTAGCATAGCGGATTAATCGGTCGGCGTGCGCGGCTTTAAGTCGACACGCATGGCCGTACACCGATAAGACTTTATTAACGTCCCCGTGGGTGTTATTTATCCTCCCTCTCGCTCAATTCGCGTCTCACGTTTCATAATACGACGCCAGAAAATTTTCCCGGCCAGTAGTCGAGCTCCGTGTATGCTTGGACGGTTTGCCGATCAATCTGCGCTCGTCTGAGCTCCGAACTAGCGATTTGGCGTACGTGCATAATGCAACATCATTTATGAATTCATTTGACATAAATATAGCAGTTCTCGCAACTAGGGTCAACTGGAATGAAAAATAAAAACATGTAGGGGAACTCGGGGCAAGATGAATACGCGAGGTAAGATGAATTGTCACATCCGAAGGGATAAGAGCATAATATTTTCGTTTCCCTCTTTGTTGCCTACGCCTTGCGCAATAGCACGGGATGAGGGTAAAAAGGCGTAGTGCGTGGGAAAGAATATAATTAAGGAATTGCCGCGATATTTCGGTACTGAGGAATAATTCGACAGAATTGGTGCACGATTGACAATATGTTATTTATTATAAGATTACTAGACGGGTTAAAGCGATCAGGCCTACGATGAATAGAGAATATTGCAAGTTGAATAATGAATATTGAAGAATGAATACAGAAAAGAAAAAGGGATGGTTAGCTTACATTGGTTGTGTTTGACGCTCGGTCGCTCGCTCGCTTGCGTGGATATTTGTTGTCGCTCGCGTTACAAGGGCCTTCGCTCTTGGCCTGGTGCGCTCGCTGGTACAATTGCTGGTAAGACGCTCGCGGGATTTTACGCTGGACGTGTGTATACTCGACGTGTTTACTACGACGAGCACTACGCGTAGATAGAAATATGAACGACGCGCAAGGTCGATGAATTGAGATTGATATTCACAGACTGATGATAGAAAATATACAAGAGTAAAATAAAACTTTTGTGACTCGAAAAATGAAGACGGTTCGTATGAAGGATAATCGGAGATATTCGTTAGGCTTCTGGGTTAAGACTTGATATAAGGAGTGATTCGATTGACGGAAATATTGGTTGACGGAAAACTGAGCTTTGAATTTGATGAAGATTGTCGGAAGACTAGTATTGAGACTTGATAGAAGAACTTGAGTCGATGGTAGTTGACGGGAGACTAGGATTGAGACTCGATAGAAGAACTTGATGTGATGGTGGATTACGGGAGACTGCTTCGACCTTTTGCAGAGAGACCCTTCTTGGCTCGCATACGAATTTTTAGAGTGAGTGGGAGACAATCTTTGGTTTCTCTTCTTAGAAATAATGGCGCTGGTGGAAGGGGCAATTTCGCTTTGTTAACGGAACGTGCATGAGGTGTGTAGTCGAAATTCGCGCTAAGTCGTTCGCGATAGCGCGATGACCGTTTGATTCGGACGGCCGGATGTTTTCATACTCCGCTCTGGTTACCGGGTCGAATCATGCAGACTTCTTTTTGTCCCCATGCGGATGGCTAGCGTAAAGTTTTTTGAGTGAGTGCCTGTTTGATATTTTTGAGCTGCGGCTTTTCGTGGAATATTTGCCTGAGATCGTGTTCTTGTTGAAAGCCAATGTGATAGGAAAAGTCAATGACTGTGGCGGTGCTGCTATCGTGTATACATCGCTATGATTTGAATATGCTCGCGGAACGTACGCAAGTTCCGTTTAACGCTGTTACGCGTCTTATTCTTAGATTTATACATTTAATACGCTTCTGACGGCAAATGAGGATATTGGGAATGACCGAGATGTAAAAAAAACCTAGATGAGAGAAGGAACATTCGCTAGGATGTAACAGAATAACGAAACGATGAGGTAAGATGAGCACAGTACTCCGGTTGGACTTTGGAGGGGTGGTGGTGAAGTCAGAAGGTGTGAAAGTATCAACTTCAATTTTTGGTACCCGGTGCGTTGGTCTAGTGTTTAGCGTGCTGGCCAGCGGATCGGGACGTCGTGGGTTCGAAACCCAGCCGTGTACTTTCGTCGGAAAATGTTTTTCTTCGACATTTTTCGGCGAAAGACGACTAGTTCCGTAACTGGGAAGCGAACTTGTGACCGGCTGTATCGGTATAGGTTTTCCGCAGTTTCCCTATGCCCATGGCAGATATGCCATGGCGAATACGATACAGTGGGGGAAGTCGGCTGTGGCCGCGTGGTGGAGGGGGGGGGGGGTGTGGAATGGGAAGGTAGGGGTGAGTTGTGGAATAGGAGGTTAGAACGAAGGTGAGGTGGATTGGGGCTCGTAAAAAGGGGAAGGAAGACCCTGTACGACTGGAAACAAACCAATAAAAAAAACTATAATTTTGGTAAAGTTTAACATCGTTTCAATTTATTTGAGTTGCTGATATTGGTTAGACACAGATAGGTTAACTCAATGAAAGTACTAATTATTAATATAATGAGAACGGTTTGGCAGAAATTTTCAAAGTTATTGCGTGATTTTCGTTCATTCATTAACCGTCTAATGGGGCAACATGAATACAAGCTATCGCAAACCCGCAATATTTTACAATGTACTATTTCCGGTAGAAAGAGTGAAATGGAACTAGTAAAACATTTTGTTCCTCTTCAACCGGTGTTTCTACTAGGGGAAGAAAAAGAACTTAAAATTGATCAAAATGATATGGAAGTAAAAATTATTCGGACTAATCCTACAGAACTTAGGCGATTGGCTTATCAAATTGATGATATTGAGCATGAAACCACTTTTATATGCGAAAGATGCCAATAACTCGTATCCCATCATTGTCCCACCGCTGTTTCACCTTGCTCCGCATACAGGGTAAGATGGGAAAAATAAAAGTTTAATTAAAAATATATATTGTATGGTAAAAATCAGAAAGACTGATGTTATTGCTTCCATAATTAAAATATTAATAAATGTTGATTAGTTTAAAAAATAATTAAAGTAAATTAACTCATATATTGTTTTATTTGACATGACCTTAGCGTTATCATCTTGCCCCAACTTCGCCTACTTTTAGTGTAATAATAAAACTTTCTTTAAACTTTCTGTGAACCTATCGAAAAAGGTCGAATTTTGAAAGCAAAAACAACTTTAATCATTCTTTATTAACAAATGAATTTAAAATTTCGACAAATCATTCGGTCATACGATAGAAAATGTTATAAATTATACTCTGTGCGAATTCATAGTGAATCGGACGAATAGATTTTGAGATAAGATTTACACCGTATGTGTTGTATAATTTCGAGAAAAACGCAAAAGAAAAAAAGGTAAATCGGACCCTCCACAAAAATCATCACCCGGCCAATTCGTTTAATTTCCACAAAATCTTTAGCAAATAAAGTTTAATTCATAATTTGCTATTAACAAATGGATGGCCACTTCGAAAAATCATCCGGTTGTACAATATAAAAAGTCATAAACTATGCTCTGTCCGAATTTTCAGTGAATCGGACGAAAATATTTCGCGATACGACTTAAACCGTATTCGTTGTGTGTAGTTTCGAGAAAAACGCAAAAGAAAAAAGCGTTAATCGGACCTTTCACAAAAATCATCATAACTCGGTAAATTTTTTTAATTTCCACAAAATCTTTGCTGCGAATTAAAATTAAGACCTCAGAATATAAACGTATGCAATGAAAAATCGTTTTTTCGAAACTTAAAGCTCATGCGGACCCTTTAATGCATGTATGACACATGTACAGAGCTGTGTATGGATAATACTGTAATTGTGGTTGGTAATTACATCCGCAGTCCGTACAAACCCGACAATAGGTCGGGTTTGTACGGCGAAGATCTCAATAATACTAGACCGTCGTGTCCTACATTACCGTGCACCAAAACTTCGTATTACCAATGTGGTTTTCGTGTCGCAGCAAGTGGTAACACAAGATTGTGACAGGATTCAGATCCGCATCCTCACCGATAAATTACCATACCTACAATCTTTCCTACAATCCTTGCTTGATAACAGAACCCTCCCAAAAATACCGACACTGGTGGAGTCGTTTGAGGCTTGACTGGCGGTCGGGTTTCAGGTCCAGCGGTACTTCGAGTTACGCAGGGTTATGCATGACCGATACTCGAAGCAGTGACCGCTTAGCCGTGCATCGATTGTCGCATCAACTAGTGAGCGGAAGACCAATACTTCTCAGACCTTGGTGTAAATACTTGAGTAAAATGTTTGTGCACCAGAGAATCAGAAGAATGTAGGCCCGTCTATACCGGTACGAGTTTTCCACAGTTTCCCCATGCCCCCGGCAAATGCGTCATAGCGTAGCTTTAGACGGCTGTGAACGCAACGGAAGTTAGGTTAGCTTAGCGAAGTGCGGTACACAGTAATGAGTGAGGGTTCAATTAGGAGGAGTAATACGTTTAAAGAACCGCAGGGTTATGTTACAACTGAGGGAATAATAAATAATGGATAATTCTCCCGAAATTATCATTTTGCATGTATGACTTGCATCTGACTTTCTGAATAGTTTCTATTTAATTACTCTGTAGTTTTTTTTCTAAACATCAATTTGAAATATTTCGAAATCTTCCTACAAAACAGATTTGGTAGAAAAATCGTCGTTATTCTCTTTTCTGTATTTTCACTACGAAATTCATTCCTCTGGAGTATTATTATCCAGATTTCATATGCACTAGCAAGCAGAAGAGATACTAAAAATTCAAAACATTCCTTGAAACCATTGGACCTTTCTTTAATTCCTCTTTGAAAAATAAAAATAACATAAGCGCAGGTATTTCACAATAAATAACGAAATTTTGTAACCGTTTTTCTCAAGCATTCCTCTGGAGAGCAGTAAAGAAGTTCACATCTTGTGTGACGGGTGGAGCTAGCTGTTCTGCTTGCCAGAACAGTGCCTTCTAGATCTACTTTTCCGAAGAGACTGATTGTGTCATATAATTTTTGTAGCTTACGTTTTTTTCTGCAGACCTTGTATGTTATGAGGTAGTGTCACATCCAAAGGAGTCGTTCCGCTGGTCATTCTTAACTGTATCATTTTTCAATACATTACTCATTACCTGTTCAAGTGGAACTTTTAGACACCTACTCACGGCCAGATTTTGAGATTATAAAAACGTATCATGCTGCGCTGTGCATGAAAACCAGGTTGAATCATCATACTTCTGACATCACTCACCTGCACTGAAAAAAAAACAATTGAATCGAAAAAATATATTGGTTGCTTCTAATAAATGTCTGATCGCGGAGTGCCACCAATATATGAGATTGTTACAATACTATAAAATATTGGAAAATGTGATTGATTCAAACAACATATTATTTTATTTAAAAATCTCTTCTGTTCTCTGAATATCTACATTATCCTTCAAATAAAATTATATTCTATTGAAGTCATTCTACATGCAATCCGTAGATGTATGAATGAAATAATTAAGCGGTTGCTACGACACTTTTTATTTTGTACAAAAATATAATCAATAGAATGAATTACTTCTTTACTACATCGAAACGAATATGCCATGAGAGGTGTTTTTCAATTTATTTTAAATCGTAAATAAATAGGAAGCATTAGAATGATCGTCCACGATAATAGTGGAGAAAATATCAGATATCCAATGGAATATCCATGGAGAGAATATCAGATGCTCAACTGATAAGAACAGATACTACACTTTGGAGTTTCTTCGGCGTTTGAGTAGATCTTCGGTTCGCGCTACGCTTACGAGAAACGAGCGCCCGTGCGGCTTCTAACGGTTACTCCGAGAACTACGGGTTTCCTCACACCTATAAGCTCGGCCATGATTTGGTTGATTTTTTTCAATCAAATGCGCAAGAAACAAATTTTATTTTCGCATAATTTTTTAACCAATTCAGACATTGGCTTTATATTTTTAAAGAAAAATGAAATGTTAATATTTTAACGAATAATGTACTTGAAAATCAATATCGGATATGGTGAAAAAATTAAATAACATATTTACTCAATAGAAATTTTATCTGAATCAAACGAGGGAAATTCAATTTTTCTTGTGTATACTCGAATGAACAATATTTATGTTATGAATTAACAATGATTTTTTTCTCAGTGTGGGATCCTCCTGATACGCGAGATGCAAAGGCATGATGGCGGCGCTAGAGGAATGAAACCATCTGGGTTACGCATGTGTGAAAATGCATGAGGTCACATAAAAATGATTCTCTTAAATTAATGCCACGCCGCTGTCGAAAGGAGAAAGGCTCCATAGAAAAAGAGAAGCTGAAAAACGAAGATACGAAAGGCTTAAACAAGATCCTGCAGGAAGAGAGAAATTGAAACAAAAAGAGTGGCCTCAATATTCAAATAAAAAGAAGGAAAAGATATCAATAAACCAATAAAAACTTGATAGAATAAGGTTTGCATCATTCCTCTGTCCTCATCATCATTCCTCTGGGTCTCCTATATCTTTCGATCGTGATAATCCTCTCAAAACTGGAAAATTAGTGTAATCTATAGGGAATTATATTATATCGATTATAACTGGAGTCAATTGCAATTGGGAAATGAAAAAATTAAAAATGCTTGTTTATCAATTTTGCTGCCCTGCAAAGTGAACATTTCAGGAGAAGCACCCATATACACTACCGGCCAAAACTTTGAGTATCCCAGTCGAAATTTCTTGCCGCGCTAAAAGTTAGATAGCAGACTCAAAAATGAAGATAATCAAATTTGCCGAGCGGCATTTTAAAGAGGACAAATTTACCTTCATTTTTCCTTTTTATAACATTTTTCACAATTTTTTTTGGGGGCCGGTACGCCTTATTGAAAATTGCTATTTTCAGCTTTTTTGCACGTTTAAAACTGCCCGCATAACTTCTGGTGAATTTCTGCACTCATTTTTTCCATAACAAACTTGAAGCGGGTATCAAAACCTACATTTTCGTTTTTTAGAAAGTTTTGTACGATTTTTTTCACTCCAGTATTGCATTTTTAGCTAAAAAAGACACTTTTTTTAAATAGGCGGGGTCCAATAACTATGGGGTTTTAAAGTTGAAAGTACAAAGTTGCGAAGATTCATACTGGACAAGCGTTTTCGGTTGAGTTGTGTCTCAAGACCTAATGACCGAATATTAAAAAGAAAAAACTTTAAACTTTGAAACTTGTTTTTTAACGGAAAAAAATAGTCAATCACGTCTCTTACCTTATTTATACAAGTTTTTCGTTGAATTTTTGGTCTAAAATCCGATAGGTTTTGAGACACAACAACTGAACCGAAGATGATTCTCCTAGTTCTAGTTGAAAAAATTGTTAAAATAATATTTTTTAAAGTTCTGAAAAAATTGTGAAAATAATTTTTAAACAAATTCTGAAAAAATGTAGTTAATTAAATATAAAAAAGTAAACAAATTTTCTTTCTTGATAGATTGTCCGAGACCTCATAAATTCCCAAATGGAGCCCCTCCACTCATCAGACACCCGACAAAAAATTGTAAAAAAAATTTCGAAAAAAAATTATGTAAAAATTCTGGCTACTCCAGTGTGAGTCTATGCAACTTTTACCCTCTTAACATTTTCTCTGAAACCCCTATAGTTATTAGACTACGCCTTTTTTTTAACATGTATTTTTTAGCTAAAAATGCAATACTGGTTCGCAAAAAAATCCTACGAATCTTTCTAAAAAACGAAAATGGAGGTTTTAATACCCTCTTTAAGTTCCTCATGGAAAAAGTCAGCGAAGAAATTCGCCAGAAGTTATGCGGGCAGTTTTAGACGTGCAAAAAAAAGAAAAACAGACATTTTCAATGTAGCGTACCGGGCCCAAAAAAAAATGGTCAAAATTGTTCTAAAAAGAAAAAATGAAGGTAAATTTGCCCTCTTTAAAACGCCGTTGGGAAATTGGTTTATCTCTATTTATGAATCCGCTATCTAACTTTTAGTGCGGCAAGAAATTTCGACTTGTCTACTCAAACTTTTGGCCGGCAGTGTGTATATATATATATATATATATATATATATATATATATATGCGCACACACACACACACAGTCCAGCGTCAATAATTCGGACGTCAAAAATCCGGACCGTCAATAATCCAGTTTCGATTTTGGCGAAAAAACGCATGAAGTGAACATTTGTTTGAAGCGTCGATACGGCTGTACAACTTGACGTGCAAACTCCGTGTTGTGTTGCGGAGGGTATGGTAGTGAAGCTGGGAGGTTCAAGATCCCTCTTATGGGTTCCTTTCGAAAATTCGAACAATTTTATTATCCGGAAGAGGTCACAATTAATTTGGATTATCGCCGTTGAACTGTATATACAATATATATGAGAGTGTGTGTGTGTGTGTGTGTGTGTGTGTGTGTGTGTGTGTGTGTGTGTGTGTGTGTGTGTGTGTGTGTGTGTGTGTGTGTGTGTGTGTGTGTGTATGTGTGCGCGCGCGTGGCCGCGTGTGTGTGTTTTTTTAAGAGGGGGGAAATGCTTTATTCACCGTAGGTTGCAACGCCCGTTGCAACGGGTTGCATGCAACCCGTGTGTTCGACTCGCGCACTTGCTGTACCAACTAAAACCATAAACCTCTTTCTCACTGACCTATTCTACTCCCGCGGGACCGCCGCTAAACATTACTTCGCGAGAGTGATCACAGCCGTAGCTCTTCCTCCGATGGTGCCAACGGGCTTTCTTCCTCTTTTTTCAAGCATCGGCGGCCATCGTCGCTGTCTCGCTGCTTCTCTTCTTTTCTTCTTGGCGCAGTTTCTTCAGCATCACCGTAGCGAAACTCTTAATCGCTGCCCAGTTCTCTTCTGTTTTCATCATGAGTCCCACCAAGGTCTCTGGAGTTGATGCTTCCACTAGGACCTCCTCCAGTTCCTCTCTTTTTCTTGGTATCGTGGGCACTGGAAGAATGCGTGTTCAGCATTCTCTGGTACTCCACATCCACTTGGACAGTCCGCAGACTCATCGTGACCGAACCTATGCAAGTATGCTCTGAAGCAGCCGTGGCCTGTTAGCATCTGCGTCAGGTAGTAGTTGACCTCCCCGTGTTTGCGGTTCAACCAACCATCTATCTGGGGAATTAGGCGGTACGTCCATCTCCATTTCACGGATGCATCCCACTTCTGCTGCCAGAGTTGTAGGCTGCGTTACCCGATTTTAGCTCTGTACTCATCTTGAAGTCCTGACGGTGACCTCCTCTGGTGGTATAGGGCTCTTCTCGTTTCGGCCAGGACCTCTATAGGTCGCATTCCCGAGAGTACGCACACTGCATCTTCCGACACTGTGCGGAGCGCACAGGAAACCCTTAAGGCGCTGAGCCGGTAGACAGCTGCCGTCTTACATCGGTACTTCTCGGTAGTCAATGCATTGCCCCAAATGGCAATTCTATAGGTCAGGACCGAAGTGACCACTGATGCCAGTAGCGTCCTCCTCGCCTGCCTCGGCCCGCCTATGTTTGGCATCAGTCGCGCTAACGCCGCTCTAACCTTTCTCGCCTTGCCAACGACGTACTCTACGTGCTCCTTGAAGCTGAGTCATACGTCGATCATCAGACCGAGGTATTTTATACTGGGTTGTGACGTAATTGTGTGATGTCCCACAGTCAGCTCTATCGTCTCTATCTTCGTCCTGCTGGTGATCAGCACAGTGCTCAGCTAGTTTTAAGCCAGCTGTACCCATCCAGTGCTGGTTCTGGGTGTATGTCTCTTCGAACATCCTGTTAGCTTCTTCCAGGTATTTCGTAACGATAACTACTGCGGCGTCATCGGTAAAGGCGACTATCTCTACTCCTTGTGGCGGTGTTAGTTTCAACAAGCCGTCGGACATTATTTTCCACAGAATTGGACCGAGAACCGAGCCTTGAGGTACGCCCCCAGTAATTTTGTACTCTTGTGGTCCATCTTCTGTGTCATACTTCAGGAATCTGTTGTCAAGGTAGCTTGCTATTATCCTTTTCAGGTAGGATGGCACGTTCAGCTTATCCAGCGCAGAGCAGGTGTTACTCCACCTGGCTGAATTAAAAGCGTTCTTGATATCGAGGGCGACCACGAGGCAATACTTCTTTGCCCCCCCTTTCCATCTGGCGCCGGAGATTGCTTGGCTCGCTGTGGTGATCACGTGACTTATCGCGTCTAGCGTCGATCTGGACTTACGGAAGCCGTACTGATACACTGCCAGGGAGTTCCCGATAGCGGCTTCTACCCGATTGTGGACAATTCTCTCCAGGATTTTTCCTGCGGTGTCCAACATGCACAACGGACGATATGACGATGGATCGTCCGGCGGTGTTTTGCTCTTTGGCAAGAGAACGAGTCGCTGCCATTTCCATGGATCGGGGAATGTTCCTTCTCTGAGGCATGCATTGTACATTTCTATGAACAATGCGGGAGCTTCTTTGACGGCTGCTTTAAGAGCGATGTTCGGGATGCCATCCATTCCCGGTGCCTTCTTATTGCCCACCTTTCTGTACGATCGGAGCAGCTCCTCTTGCATAACAGGCGGGATAGCTTCAATGTCCTCAACTTCCACTTGATAGTTGAGTTTCTCTTGTTGGGGGAAGAGAGTTGACACTATCCTCCTAAGTTGGTCTGGGCAGGTAGGTTGTTGACTTGACTGCTCTTTCAGGCACGTCATGACTACCTTGTAAGGCCTGCCCCAGAGATCACCTTCGACTTCACCAAGTAGCTCGATCCAGCTTTGCCTTTTGATCCGCTTGATTGCGCTGGCCAGCGCAGTTCGTGTCTCGTTCGTGGCTCGTTGGGCTAGCCTCCCCGTTCGGTTGCTTTCGCGTCGTAGCCCGGCAATCGTATCGTTCCACCAATACATAGGGGGGTGATGGTTTCCTTCCCGTCTTCGCAGCATCGTAGCATCACAGACCCTTGCTACCCTCTTCATCAGTTCTTGGGCTTTAGTCTCTGCGTTTTGGTTGTCGGTTTCCATTTCACTGCCGTCCAAGGCCTCGCGCAACACGCCTATGTCGAACATGTTTGTTTTCCAGCCGAGGACCTTGGATCCACCTAACGTCCGTCGCTCGCACTGCTGCCTCAATGTTTCCCATGTGATGGCGCGATGGTCACTATGTGTATAGATTTCCGATACCTGCCAGCGTGTACCGCCGTTAGCGAGTCCGCCACTGACGAAGGTGAGATCTATCACCGAGGAGGCCTCTCCCTTGCAGTACGTTGGTACCTTGCCATCGTTGAGCAGAACTAGGTTCAGTACGGACGGTGCTTCCAAGAATGCCTGACCGCTTTTGTCCGTCTTTTTACTGCCCCAGTCCAGTGCCTAGGCATTGAAGTCGCCCGCAATCGCATGTGGAGTCCGATCCTTGGCGTCTTTTACCAGCCGGTCCAGACTTTCTTCAAAGTTCTCCAGTGTCATGCTTGGTGGCATGTAGCAGCTGAAGATGTGAGCGCTGTTTATTTTTGTCCTAACAAAGCCGTCTTCCAGTCTCGTTGAGATGTCCTGGAATAGGTACTCGCCGCAAGCCCAGATAATGTCTTTGCCCGCTATATCCGCTACCCAGGAATGGTGGTCGAGGTTTCTGTATGGCTCCGAGATGATCGCCACGTCAGCCTTGTGCTCCCGCACAGTCTGCATGAGCAGATCCTGTGCCGCTTTACAGTGATTAAGATTCAGTTGCAGTACTCTCATTCTCGCTTACGGATGAGCGTCTGGTAGGCCTTCTTATACGCTGGGCATTTGAAACTTCCTGCCGCATGCTTGCAAGCATCATCATCCTCTTTGTCGCTACATAGAGCATAGCGGGGCTCTGCAGCGCACTTTTCGGCATTGCGACATTCGCCGCCGCACTTGATGCAGCACTTCGATCTGTTCACCGTGCTTTTGCAACTGCTAAACAGATGCCCATAGTGCCAGCACTTGAAGAACTTAGTTGGCTTCACTATCTCTCGGATTCGACAGACTGCCCAGCCAACTCGAACCTTCCCTATATTGGTAGCCTTTTTCGCGACCGAGGCAGGCAATGTCACCGTCGCTGTTAGGGTACCACTGTACGCTTTCCGGGTAGATTTGACAGCTCCAGTTTCCACCAAGGCGTTCTCGCCTAGAACGTTCTGGAGGGCTTCGCAGATCTCCTGCTTCGTCGTATCTTCGGCCAGGTCTTTGATTTCGATCGTAATGAGCTGCATCCTGCTTTTTATTGCCGCTTCGTCGCCGAGAGCCGTCGCGATAGCCGTAGAAAACTCCGCGGTTTTGCCTTGGCTTGCTTTATCGAAGACGAGAATGATGTCACCCCCCATCGTTCGACGTATTTTCGAGACACTTTGTTCCACCTCCTTCAGTGTGTGTGTGTGTGTGTGTGTGTGTGTGTGTGTGTGTGTGTGTGTGTGTGTGCGTGCGTGCGTGCGTGCGTGCGTGCGTGCGTGCGTGCGTGCGTGCGTGCGTGCGTGCGTGCGTGCGTGCGTGCGTGCGTGCGTGCGTGCGTGCGTGCGTGCGTGCGTGCGTGCGTGCGTGCGTGCGTGCGTGCGTGCGTGCGTGCGTGCGTGCGTGCGTGCGTGCGTGCGTGCGTGCGTGCGTGCGTGCGTGCGTGCGTGCGTGCGTGCGTGCGTGCGTGCGTGCGTGCGTGCGTGCGTGCGTGCGTGCGTGCGTGCGTGCGTGCGTGCGTGCGTGCGTGCGTGCGTGCGTGCGTGCGTGCGTGCGTGCGTGCGTGCGTGCGTGCGTGCGTGCGTGCGTGCGTGCGTGCGTGTGTGTGTGTGTGTGTGTGTTATATACCGTATATAAACCCTCGCAAGAATCATACACATGTCAAATGTTTTTTATATCACATATAAAAAAAAAATTAAGACAAGCGTGATAAACTTTATACGTTTCTTTGCTCTATCCACGAAATCGATCAATCGAGAAAACGTTGAAAAAGAACGAAAATTTCCACGTAAATACGAGAACACCATTTTTTTAAGATATAAATTATTAATTAAGTACTTGACTAATTATAACTGTGTCTAGTTACCAAATTGTGGCAGTAATCGCCAAAAAAATATTTACCAATATCTATTTTCTATCGCCTCCATTCTTTCGAAATCCATTAAATGTTTTCCGATACCCGAACCGATTGGGACAAGAAACGTACACTTTCAGTGACGTAACCTGCAGCCAGCAGTTAACGATTTATAACCTGCGAAAAATCCATTTTTTGCATGATCGTTTCATTATCCTTTCCATTTTATCTTCGGCATGAGCGGGAGTTTGGGGTTGGTGTCGGAAATTCGATCGATCAATATGCAGAAGGACCGAAATTTCGAATTCATTGATAACGAAAATTCCAACATAGATAGATCAATCTGATGACAGTCTCTAAAATAGTTAATAAAAATTGTGAATACAAATATCTCGAAATTGATTCATATCGAAAATAAATATGAGATTTAACAAAATCATGAAAGATATAATATCGACTTTCCGGTATAAATACACCGAAAAATTCGAGACGACAAATCATCGAGTTGTAAATATTATGATAGTCTACAATTTCGAATTAATTAAAGCAAAGAGCCAAAAAGTTGATCGGTTAAATAGCGATAGGCCCAAAAGGTGAATGGTCCGGATAGCGAAAACTTATGATCAATACGTTACTTGCGCTTCAGAGTGAAGCTGGCAGATGGCGCTGGTGGGCAGTTGGGTAAGACAGTCATCCCATGTTCGCTATTTAGGTATTCGCTATTTCGGACCATCGATCATTTGCGGATCTAAGATATACACATTCGAAGTTTGTATTCTCGATTTATAGCTTTTTGCTATAGATGGAATTACCAATATTAAATACTCACTTTTTTCTATTTCGGAGATATGAATGTTGTAGATTGTTCGAATGTGTATTTGTATGACTCAAACTGCAGATTATCTGAATACATGTTCTCGAATCAATAACCCTTTGGTGTAATAGTTATTCGATTTCGTCATCGGTCGAAGCATAACATTTCGAATAATTAAACTCTCATTATTTTGAGTGTAGAATTCTGTCATTTGGAAATCCTTGTCGTTCTATGTTTGGCCATTCGAAGTTTTGGCCTCTACCCGAAATTTGTCTTCATGGAACGAAGTTGTTTATTTTTTGAGGATGGAGCGAAGTACAACGGCAATGAAAAACGGTCTATTGAAAATAAAACAAACTTTATTTATTAGGTAATAAATGCTTAAACACTTTGACGAATTTCATTTTATGCGGAGTCTTTTTTCTGGATTTACAGTACGGTCAACGATCAACTCTTTAAGCATGACGAAACTTGATGTAGCGAGCTCAGAGAAATATCTCGCAAATAATTATTCGATGCACAAATTAATTATCGGCCTTTTAAAATAAAAATCAAGTCTTGAAAAGACATACGATTTAATACAGGAAGTAATTGCCCGTAGGATCTTTACTCATTTTTCGGTCAGCTGATGAATTGACTGTCGTCATGACACCGGTGATTTTCAGTCGATGAAGTCCGTCACGCATTTATCGTACGTTTTAAAGTGGGATTCCCGTCAATGGTATGGGGTGGAGCGGAACAAATAAATATGGGCCGAGACCTGTAAGCCGGAAGTGACAAAACTTCCTAGTCCAACGAATCCAGGCACCACTGGTCACTTTCGCCACATGTGGCCTGGCATTATCGTGCTGGGCCCGGGGGCCCTTGAAAGATCCTTTTACACGTGCTATCGGGGGCAGGATGTTCCCACAATGCCTCAGAAATGATTTATTCAGACTCGGACGCATTTTTTTCCTAACTCGAACGCGAAATCCGGCCGCTGTCTGATATTTTCATACCAAATGTCACCCGGCTTTCAACATACTCACGATAGATTTTTTGACGATGTGTGAGTTGCAGTTTGCAGTTTTATGCTCTGCTGTATCGGCATGATACTCTGCCATATTTGGCGGTAAATTTTTATAATCACAATTTCTTAAGGCCGTGAATTAATCTGAACATCCAATAATTAGGAACACGAACGAAAAAAAGAGCACGGCCGATGTTTTTAGTGAATTTTTTTTCAATGAATCGCGAGAGGATTGCGCGGAAATGATGCATAGAACTAACGTACAGCAACTTAAGTAAATCGTTAAAACTGCGAACGTAATCGATCCGTCTGCTGAATTCGTTGCAGTGATGACTTTCACGACGAATCAAAAGTACAAAATTAGGCTGAAATCCAGGCCATCACTGGTATTCACGGTTGCTTCTTAGTGGTATATGATTTTTTGTAAAAGTCCCAGAACATGTAAAATATCACGACAACGTGAAACATGTAGAGGTAGGCGAGAGGCTTGCGACTCGGCTCGCACGAAGGCATCAGCGCCTGGGCCGTGTGTAACACCATTACGACGAATTGAATCTGCAACGTAATTTTCACGGTTATTGGTCACACGTTTGAAAATGTTCCTGGCACTTTTTTCACGCTCATTGGTCAGTTGAAACGATGCCAGTCAATCGCTCGAGAAAGGAATTCTTCCAAATACATATTTTATAATTAGGATAAAGTTCCTAAAAGCTCATACCACCGATTTATTTGGAATTTCGTGTACACATATATTTTGACTCACGGATAACGAATATAATAGTGAACATACCCGCAAATTTGATTTTCAAGGTAAAAGCTCACAATAACTGATTTTTTGAAAGTTTTTTTTTTTCATTTTGACAAATGTTAATCTTAGAGCAAAATATTTCCCACAAAAGTTGTAGCCGACAAAAGGATTGATCTTTTATGAGCTATACAGTTTTTGTCTAAAACTATTACGTTTCGGGAAAAATGGGATAATGCTCCAATAAGTACGTTTTGCTCAACTCCATTAGTTTCGATATTATCTTCTTACGCACTTTACCGCGGTAAAGTTGGAGTTGTCTTTCAACCCAAACAAACGCAAACAAAAAATGAAAACATAAAATGAAGTACAAAAAAAACCTAACATCAAATAAAATATTTTAAAAACAAAATAAACTACATTTAAAAACAAAATAAACTACATTTAAAAACAAAAATAAAATACATAGAATACAAAAAAAAACAATAAATAAACATGCACTTCGAAGACTAAAGTCTAATGGAGGTCTAATAAAGAATCTAATGGAGGTTAGCAAAACGTTTTTATTGGACGTTTTTATTACATTATCCCATTTTTTTCTCGTAACAGAATGGTTTTAGACAAAAACTATATGGAACATAAAAGATCAACCTTTTTATAGGCTACAACTTTTGTAGGAAATATTTTTCTCTAAGATCAACATTTATTAAAATAAAATAGAAAAACTTTTTAAAAATCAGTTTTTGTGAGGTTTGACCTCAAAAATGAAATTTGCGAGTATTTTCACTATTATATTCGTGATCAGTGAGTCAAAATACATGCGTACACGAAATTCCAAATTAATCAGCGGTATGGGCCTTTTGGAACTACACCCTATAATTATAAGAGGTGTAAGATTGAAATTTAAAAAATGCGTTTTTGTCAAACGCAAATTATTTTTTAAATTTAAATTTGCTTCACCTTCTTTTGATTTCCACTTTATCTCAATTTTATCCGAAGTTTATCACAAATTTATCTCAAATTTATCTTATCTTCATCTCCACTTTATTACAACTTTATCTCAACCTCATCTCATGATCTATTCGTCCGATTCACTTCAAATTTGCACAGGGTATGTGCAATTTTATAAAATTTGTGCAAATTTATAACATTTTCTATCGTATGATCGGAAAATTTTCTTATATGTTCCTTCATTTCTTAATTTCAAATTAATTAATTTTTTTTTTTTCATAGAAAATAGACTTTTTTATCTATAGCTTGTCATTTTTCTGATTTAAAAAATTTCAAAAAAGTATTCCGTCGTATGGAAGTTTTATTATAATACTAAGAATACAATTTTTTTTTCTTTAGATGATCCTACTTGCCGGAAGCCCCTACACCCATTGGCCATGCAGCGTCGCGTCGGTGGCACATTCTTTAAATAATAATAACTTCATTGTTTATAAATATTTGTCAGTAAAAAAAGCCAAGCGTGCCAAGACTATATTAATTTGTGTATAAAATCACGACCTCGTCGTCCCGATAGTCTAATCAGGAAAAAGTTATTTTTTTTCTCTCAGTAGACGAAGAAAGAACAGAAATATAGGAAAAATAGTGGCAGATGGTGCAGCTCTTTTTCCTACATTTGCGGAGTATTTATTCATTTTTAAACAAAATTTCATAATTGTATAATTTTTATGTTAAATAATAGTTCGACCAACCGTCATTCCATCATTTCTCGTCAAGTTTTCCGTATATCCATTTATTTCTTCTGTTTGATTTAAAAAATCCACATACCAATTGGAGCATCGTGAGATACGATTTCCATCGCGAGATTCTCTTTTGCATTTCCGGCCCTAGGCAAGCTAGCAGATAATAAGTGTACATGATGACATGAACGACGCAATTGGGCATCATGATGAACGTCCACATGCCCCCTAAAATATCGACGTCGATGAACTTTCAGTGAGGCATCAAGGAGAACCAAAAAAAAGTCAGTCTGAAAATTTGGTTCATTTTACCTGGAGCGTATTTGCAGGCAATCCAGGCAAGGCTAACGGTTGTCACGTGATGATAGATATGTAGGAAAGATGACTGTTTGTATTTTTTGCGGAGGACAAATATAACGGTGTCGCCAAGTTCGCACATCTTGAGTAACATCAGCCACCAGACCCATCTGGCCATCTGCATTTTTTTACACGTTTATTACACTCGATATTCATTAATTGATGACAAAGATTGTATAAAACGATATAAAAGAAGTGGGGACAGCATCCAAAATATAGAAACTGTGTCGGAGGTGCTCAGAGCAATTTATTATAGCGATCACTCAAATTAAATAATTCGAATGAGTGAACGATACGCAGTTCTTGAATATCGTATTATTATTGTACGATGAAGTTTGTATCGTTGGAATGCAACGGAAATCGATTCTTTTTAATTGTTTTCTTTTCAGGCAATGTGTGTTCCGATTCAGGCAATGTATGCCACTCAGTAATATTGCACATTTCCGCAGAAATAAATTATTGTTCTATTTTACGTTACCAGTGTGGTAACAAACTTACGCTCATTGGCTCGGAATCGTAGGAATAATCGACAGGTTCACATCCCCACGATAGATTCGTTGTGAAGCCGGACGTGAGAAGCTGAAATTCCATGACCAATCTTAGCTCCGCACTTGTTTTATTTTATTCAGTGTTTTTTTTTTGTCAACGCTAGTTTATGGGAATCGGCAGAACTCACCCCGTAAAAGACCATGGCACTTGCGAGAGCTACGAAAATATTGTAAAATATCATAAGATTGTGGAGAGAATACGGTTGGCGGTGTTCCATGTACTTCGGACCAAGATAGAGGATGAAAACGAGATAGACGACGAGTATCGTTGCCACCGGAAATGGACTGGCCATCAGAGGCCAGTCAGCCACCCTTGGATCTGTTGGAAAACACGAGCACATCGTTTCATCATTCTGGCCAGCCGAGGTGAACCAAATATGATGAGAGTTATTTAAAAGTTCAATGGAAGAATATTTCTATAAAGTAAATTGATATTTTTTGACGTAGTTTTTTTCAGGGTCGCATTTTGTTTGTTTTATAATAGTTAATTTTTGTTAGGTTCACATGAAAGGTAATAAAAAGTTAATAACAAATTATTAAAATTGTTTTTTTGATTGGGAATCGAACTTTTTCTACAGCTTCCCATTATCGTAATTTTCAAAATTTCAAAATATTAATCGGTCATTCGTAAGTTTTATTATTATACGAAAAGTAATTTTTTAAATTTCTTCTCAGATGACCTCGTTGCCAGAGGTGCCTGCGCATATCGGCTATGTAGCTACGGCGGCATTTTGTTTAAATAATAACAGTTTCATTGTTTAACAATATTTTAAAACAAAATAAAAACGCAAACCTGGCAAGACGATGTTTTAAATGTGTGTAAAATCCCGACCTCGTCATCTCAATACTCCCATCAGAAAAATGTATTGAAAGCTGACCGGTTCTTTGAGTCTCAAGCTAAGCTTTGTGGACCACAGACTATTGTCGTCTCCTCAATCTTACCTGATATCTCCTCCATGAGGTAACGATACGCCTCCACGGGCCCCATTTCCTGTGATGCAGAGAAACCAACAAAATATTGTTCGTAGAGCACGCGTCAGTCGTAGGGCAATTCGCGTGTGACCGCGTATGCTTAGGGATTGTGAGAAAACTCCCCGACCGCGATTTTTTTTAAAATTTTTACGAAAACCCTGCGGAGACAGAATTCGATCCAGCAGGTAACCTGGGTACTTATATTTTATGGGAAACCCTCCGTTCCAGTACTCGACGCCGGCTTGACGCTCTGTGACCGAGAGACGAAGTGACAGAGTTGGCGGATCACGGAGTTAAAGTTGGCGGATGCAGTTGCAGTAAATCGTCAACGACCGAGAATGAGATAGGCAAGGAGAGAAAGAGAGAGAGAGAGAGAGAGAGAGAGAGGGAGGGAGGGAGGGAGGGAGAGGACAATAGTGAGAGAAACGAGCGCAATACTCAGCAAGTTGCAGACTCACTCTCGTTTCAGGTGACGGTTCACACATCATCGAGAATGCATCGCAACACACGTGCTCGCTGGGTGACATTAAGGAACTAACACGATTCGCTCGGCGCTGTATACACCTGTATACAACCTGCTGTATACAACCCGCATGTTCTGGTTCGGAGCTTAATTAATTTTAGCGTCCGATGCACGAATACCTGAGTAGAAATCTTGCTCCGGCTACAAGAAAGACCTGATCAGGCTTCCTGATTTATTTTTCCGGCCTTGATCAGGATTTCGCGTCAAGCCCTGATGCTTTTCGAAACGCAATCCCTGACTTCGGTCTGACGAGGGTAAAAAATCAAGGCCTGATGAGGGTAAAAATCAAGGCCTGGTCAGGGTGAAAAGTGAAGGCCTGACATGCAGTTAGAAGAGAGAAGTTCGCTGTTGCTACGGAAACCACGATCTCATCACTGCTACACAAATATTTAATTTCAGTAGGATCTATTTAAATCAAGTAGGGTTTTACACTACGATCATATTCATTTAAAATATATTTTATAGAATATTGAATAGAATATTTCATAAATAGAAAATAAATTGAAATACTTAATTCAGAGTTCTACCACAATGATTTTCTATCATAATTCGTCATTCCCTGGCATTCCGAATGGATTTTTTTCTAAAAAAAACAATCCTGCATCCCCTTCAGATCGAACATAGAACCTACCTACCTATACGTACGCACGCTGCCCCTGGGCTACCGAGTGTTTGTAGCTTTTCGGTGGCATAAGAGACCACATGAATTCCTATAATTATTTGTTGTATCACATAATCTATATGAATTAGTTAATATCATTGCGATAATAAGAAACTTTTAACGAATATCATGCTATAGATATTGAAAACATAACCTATGTGTTAGATGTACATATACGTATACAGATATACATATATGTTATATATGTAATAAGAAGCGATCTATACCGTCTCTTCGTATTACGGAATTTTGAGAAGTCGTTAAAAAAATCGTCCATTTTACAGCTTAGTCCGAAATCTAAATAATCTTCTACTTTTTTTATAAACCAGCAATTTTTCAGTCATACTTGTAAATCGGTTACGAATACCGACAATCTATACTTTGCCTCGAATATTTTTTGTCCATGCCCACATAATTTATAATTTTACTTGATCTACTTAAAACTAAACTAGTATATTTTCTTTCAGACAATTTTAAACCGAGAAATTATGCACGTAGCACAATTTTATCCCATAGTGGAAATCGGCAAAATATAAAAGTTCGACGTGACGTATGCGAAAAATCTCGCGTACGGTCGAAGCCACCTGTCAATTATTGATTACAGTCTATTCACGGCTAATTCCGCTTGACACGAGCATATACAAGTCATTCTCCGTAATGACTTATTCAGCCTACCGTTACTTTTGGTATTAAAGACAAAGATGCAGTACTGCTGCAAGGAGTAATGTTTTTTCGACAATAGCATCATCAATAATAAATGGTGAGAAAAAAAACTGCATGTGAAAGTGTTTGAGCCACAAATCGAAAGCTTGAGAATACGATTTTTCGCATAAGTTTATAGCCTGGGGTCTTGACATTAATTTGCAATCAGTTTGCATACAAAGACTCAGTACCACTGCGAGGACGCATTTTTTTTAGGTTTTTTTAGGTAGGCATTTTTTTTAGACATTATCGTCAATAAAAGACAAGGAAAATTATACGGATAAAAGTGTTTTGAAGAGATACAAATCGAAATTTCAAAAATAGGATTTTTATTGCATTGTTCGAGAGCCTGGGCTCTTAACATTAATTTACACCAGAGATTTTGTGAAAATTCCAAAGGTTCGGACAGGGCATAGCTTTTAACATTTTTTATCGTATGATCGGATGATTTATTTATATGTTTATCCTTTCGGTAATAACAAATAAACAAAGTGTATGACCGGATGATTTATTTATATGTTTATACTTTCGGTAATAACAAATTATCAAAGTAGTTTCTTTTGGTCGGAAATCGAACGTTTTTTTCTACAGCTTGCCATTTTCGTAATTTTCTTAATTTCAAAAAAGTATCCCGTGATAGGAAAGTTTTATTATTATACTAAAAGTACATTTTTTTATTTTTCCTTTCAGATGAGCCTGAATGCCAGAACCACCTACAACGAAATGCCATGCATCAACGGCAGCACTTTGTTCAAATAATAATAACTTCATTATTTATCAATATTTTTAAATTAAAAACAAACACTTTAACTTGGCAAGACTGCGTATTTATTGTGTGTGAGATCCTAACCTTTTCATTCCAATATTCCGGTCTGAAAAAAATATTGGAAATCGGCCTGTGTTTTTATCCTCAAGCTTCTACTCGAAAGAAAAAGAATCCTAATTCGAGCCATGAAATTTATTTCTAGACATACTCTTCCAACTTCGACGGTACCGGCGACACATTTACAATTCATCTCCCGAACACTTTCGGATAATCTCGTTATAATGATCGATGAAAATCCGCTGTGTTATAACTTAACTTCCCGTGATACGAAAAAGCCATTAATCAAAAAACTTTTTGTCTCGTTTAATTAAAACGAAAGTGTTCAAAGCTCGAGTGGATAAAGAACGAGAAAACGAGGATGATGAACAGGAGGGTGTTACGCCGGAGTCGATGGATATTAAACATTTAGCACAAGTCCTGAGGAGTGTGGAATATCGACAAACTGAGATTACGGTGGTCTTCTAATTTTTTTATACTTGATGACGCAAGTTAAAACTTCAGTAACCACGTTGAGGCGGAGTAAATGAATAGCCGGTAATCGGATCGAGACCGTTCAACCGATAATTAGCGATCGCTCTCATTGACAAATGAGATAATCACTCGGCGGTGATTGAATAACGCGCGGGGATCGATGCTCGATGGCGAAGCCCTTCATTTCGAGCTGACGAGCCGTTTTCTCGTCACTCGGAAGTCAATGGAATATAACTCATCATGGGTCATGACTCGGTGAATTTTTTAAATTTTTACAAAATCCTTGCTGAAAATTGAAGTTAAGACTCTAGGCTATAAAACTATACAATAAAAAAAATCATAAATTCAAAAGATTCACCCCATTATGACATTAGATTTAGAAGAATGCATCTAGAAATTCAGAAGATTATATCTAGAAATCTAGAATACTATATCTAGAACTCTAGAAGATTATATTTAGAAATCTAGCACAATTTCGAAGAAGATAAATTACATGTTGTTACATTTTTAAGTAAAGATATTTTTGTCGCGACAAATTTGCGATTGCATAAGATGGGAATTTCGGAAATACAAATTTTCTATTGTATAGTTTTATAGCCTAGGTCGTAACTTTAATAATAGGGCCTTGACTTCAATTTGCAACAAATATTTTATAAAAATTCCAAAAATTGACGAAGTTCTGACGATTTCTTCAAAGCGGCACAATGCCTACTGCGCTACGGCGAACCGCCTCGCTGCCATTCCCTCTTTTCTTCTCTGCGTTTTATACGAAAATATGTTTTATAAAGCGGTCTAAGTCGCATCTGAAAGTCTATTACCCCGATTCGCTCTCAATTCGGACAGAGCATAGTTTATGAAATTTTCTATTGTATGGCCGGATTATTTTTGCATATGCTTATCCTTTTGTAAATAGCAAATTATTGAAGTTTTTTGTCAAAAATTAAACTTTTTTCTACAGCTCGCTATTTTCGTAATTTTCTGAATTTCAGAAAAGTAGCCGGTCATACAAAAGTTTTATTATTATACTAAAAGTACATTTTGTTTTTTTTTTCACTTCAAATGACCCGAGTTGCCAGAAGCACCTTCACCGATTGACCATGCAGCAACATGGTTTACATAATAATGTGCTTTGTTTACATAATAATGACGTCATTGTTTGTTGATATTTTTTTATAAAAAAAAACTCACCTTTGACAAGACTATGTATCAATTGTCTGTATTAAATTCCGACCTCGTCTTCCCGAAACCCACATTTAAAAAAATGATGATATTCGACCTATTTTTTACTACTTTTTTTAGTACATCATTTCCCAACACCTTTTTCACCCTGTGCCAAAGTCTCGAATCGTTACCTTCCTTTTCTCGTCGAAAGTAAACCTGCAAACAGTCAGAGATACAGAAGGATTCGGAACGAAAGTTGGAAACCACACACGTACTCAAATCTACCCGCGGGCACGGCCATACGGTTCAGTGCGAATGGACAAGTGTGCGTGTATATTTGATCGTAGAATTGCACGCGATATACGAATACATAGTGATATGCCAGGCCGTAACTCGTGAGTTACGAGCAGAGGGGGGGGGGTGCAAAAATCGATAGTGCAGATTCACCAATGAAGGGACTAATGTATACCCTCGAAGGTGAATACTTGATCGAAGGGGAGTTCGATACGGGCACAGGACTCTCTCCCTCAGTATCGCAGGAACACGCGCGCTTTCAAACACCCTTACAAAACCGCAATTCCCTCTCCCTCTGGCGCTGCCTTGTTCGCTTTTTGGCTTTGACGAATAATGTTGTATAAACAGTCGTGATCAGCCGACCGTTCCGAAAATGTTACTAGGAATACAATATCTGCTCGTCGCAGAGCAGGGCACACACTGCTCACTGTCTTCCGTTGTTTCAGGATCCTTTTCTTGTATAAATGTGTGCGTGCGTGCGTGTGCGTGTGCGTGCGTGCGTGCGTGCGCGTGTGTGTGTGTGTGTGTGTGTGTGCGCGCGCGCGTGCGTGTGCGTGTGCGCGCGCGTGTGTGTGTGTGTGTGTGTGTGTGTGTGTGTGTGTGTGTGTGTGTGTGTGTGTGTGTGTGTGTGTGTGTGTGTGTGTGTGTGTGTGTGTGTGTGTGTGTGTGTGTGTGTGTGTGTGTGTGTGTGCATGCGTGCGTGCGTAAAACAGGAGGTACAAATTTGCACTTTCTGTGCTCTCTCTCTCTCTCTCTCTCTCTCTCTCTCTCTCTCTCTCTCTCTCTCTCTCTCTCTCTCTCTCTCTCTCTCTCTCTCTCTCTCTCTCTCTCTCTCTCTCTCTCTCTCTCTTCCTCCCCCTTTCACCCTCTGACGCGGTCAATCCTTGATGCGCTTTATACCAAACTCGCGCCTCATCGTTGATCAAACGCGTTGCGTCCGCCGGCACATCTACTTCGCATATGTGTATTAAGAAGATTCCCTAAATTTCCCCGACGAATTTCCGGGCTTTTATTACGACACGCACCTACGATAAAAATCGTCCGTTTCTTTTCTCGAGGACCCGCTTCTTTTTTCACGCGATAAAAATATTTCTCACCTCTCGTGCCGCACATTTAAATTCCTTGAGCAGGGCCAGGTTCCAGCGCTGAGCGGCGAAAAAAAAGTCGAGACGCGCGCGCGTCGTCGGAGTTGTGCGCGACGCTCTCGCGAGAGATCAATACGATTACCGCAACGCGGAAATTCCCTCAATTGATGAAATTGCGATATCCCGTTTCGACCACGGGTGTTGACATCTGTTTATTTGTCGTTTTTTTTTTTATGGACCTTTGGAGGAGAGATTTTTTAGCCGGTGATACAAAAAGTTGATCAACTCGAAATTCTTTTTTATCTCTTTGTTATTTTTTCAATGGTTTCTTTTTCGACTGCCGTCTTTACCAAGAGAGTATACTGTACGCGGGTATAGAGCGCCGCGCGGCAAACCGACGACTGTCTTTCAGGGCGATGGTCTACTGCTCAAGTTACTCTCTTCCACAGGGCATGCACCCCCGAGGCAGGAGCTTCCGTGCAGTGCCGGCCTCGCTCACCTGCAGGCCCCACGACTAAGTTCACGATACCGCCGCGGGCTGCAGGGCAGGAGGACGATCAATTGATGTGCAACATCTCTCAGACGGCGAACCAATAAAAATCGACTCAAATACGGTTTAATATTATTTGTAATTAATTTTTTTGACGCTTGCAAATGTTGCAAGACACAGAACGTATTTATTCTTCACTTCGTGCAAGCGAACAATAAACGGCAGTGGAGTTGTCACAATTTGACACATGGAGGCAGTATGACATATTTTTGTCATACAAAAATTTAATAGGAGAGATACTTTAAGACGCGGAAAAAATTGGTGATTTGCATGTCTTTTTAAGAGGAAAGATGTATTCACCATTTTTGAGACTTAGTGTAGGTTTTATTACTACTTTTGGCTGCTACATGGAATTTTTTAGTTTTTATTAGTATTCAAAAGTGACGTAGGTATGACACGGTCTCCTAAACGGGTTGCGGCCGATGTTGTCAGACTTGTTGGCAGATTTTTCTTTCACTAACATTCATACGCAGAATATGAACAAAAAAAATAAAAAATGTTGAAAATCGATGGAATGGTAAGCTTAGAAACAAAAAGATTGAATTTTCTGAAAAAAAATGGCTACATTTTGCGATAAAAACATACCTCCTTTTCAATTTTCTAAAACATTTAGGGTCATATTTTAAACAATAAGGTTAAAGAGATTCATACTAAATTTCATCAGAATCGGTCGATTAGTTTTTTAGCTACACGTCACGCCAGTTTTGAAAATGCGATTTAAAAGGGAGTACCCCCGCCATTTTTAAAGATTGATAAAAAAAAACCATGTAGCAGCTAAAAGTAGTAATAAAACATACCCTAAGTCTCAAGAACGGTGAAGAAATCTTTACTTTGAAAAAAAATCATGAAATCAGCAAATTTTTTCCTCGTCTAAAGATACCTCCCCCACAAAAGAGTATCAAATTCCACGGTAATATGCAAGGGGCTCCTTGTTATGCAGAAAAAATTATTCCATCAGCCCTGAGGAAAGTGCCAATGACCGTCTATGGTCGCAAGTTACTACACGCGACCTGCTGTTGATGTAAGGCTTCCCAATGCGCTGTCATTAGAATCAGGATTAGCCGGGAACACCGCCCGTACGTATATGCGCGCAGGTATCTCATACCGTTGTTTCTACACTCGCGAGGACTGAAAAGACAGAACAATTGTACAAGCCACTTTAATCTGGTTGTTTAAAAAGAACGGCGATACGAGCTACTCGTACTTAGCTACTTCTTTCGCAAGACAATAACTTATATATTTACTGAATTGATCGTGAGATCCGTCGATGTTGATGCCAAAATATTGATATTATAATTTCCCGCCGCACGATAATAAAATGTGATGTGCAAAAAAATGTATGAAAAATGCAACGGTACAAATGTGTGCATGTGTAAAAATATCAAGAAATATCATTCATGACAATGATGGACCAATCAATTATGAAGATATTTATAGACATCCCTGCATGGATGCTTTTTTTAAATATATGTTTATCCATTCGTATTATTAGTATTAATATTAGTTATTAACATTAAATATTATATTTGTCTAATATTTAATATTAGTGGTTAATAACTAAAAATAATTTTTGCGATTGCTTATCGTTATATATATATATATATATATATATATATATATTTATATTTATATTTATCTCTCAATCTTTTTTAACTAATAACCGTAATTTTTCCTGTCCTGCAATATTTATATTTGAAAAAATTACTTCATTATGGAAGCGTTTTAACAAATAGAAAAGTGTTTTCCCAAAACATTTTCAACTTATCCGTATTCAGTATTTTTTTCCGTATTCCCTTTTTCAAATAACTTTTGAACAGGACGATGAGAATCGACTTCTTGTTCGCAGTATGACAAGTCACAGTTCGAGGATTATTATATTTTACCGTAATAATAAACATAAATAAACGCATACAGTCGGGACAGAAGTGTCACTCATGATATTTTTTAATCAGCTTGATGAATTGTTTTCAATTTGCAGTATGTATAACATTTTGTTAAAACATGAGAGGATCACACTCTGTCAGTGTATAGTTTCCACAACGGCCACGAAGACCGCCACGTTGCAGGCCTATTTCCGAGACATGTCGGTACAATCGTGACTTAAGGGGGAATGGGGTTTTCTGCGATTATTTTTCGGATCAGATGGAATTAATTGAACGTAAATATACGCAAGCACATTTAAGCAAGCTTGAGAAACCAAAGAGACACCAAAAAGGCAATAAAAATTGAAACAACGTCGTAAAAAAGTGTTCACCTAGTTTCTTTTATCTCGCTTCAGAATAAGAAAGTCACCAGTGGATGACAAGTGACCGACTTTCTTTACGTTAAAGTCGGTCACTTGCTATTGCACGGTAGGGTAGTAAGCCGCAATTTTTTTGCCACAACAGAAGACATTTAATTCTTGATTTTAAACTCAAATCAAAAGATTTTGATCTTGATTGGGAGTTATTAAGGTCTTATCGAATTTCGGTAAAATCGGTAATATAGAAATCTGTAATGGTTGAGTTCTAATCTAATTGTGAAAGCATTCTAAAGAAAGCTGTCACAATTAGAACTTATACAAGCTTCCACTTTAGCGTAAACGTTAAAGGCGGTCACTTGCCATTGCACGGTAGGGTACCATCCCGCAATTTTTTATCAATACAGAAGAAAAAATTCAGATTATTGATTTCTAATTTGAATCTGATTTCTTGATTTGAAATTCAACTCCCAAGATTTTTTTTTATTATTGGAAATTTTTAAAACCCAATCGAATTTCCAAATATTAATTTTCATGCATTTATTTTCGATGTATTAGATTTCGATTTCTTTGGACTGCTTGCTATTGATATTATTTATTAAGGTGTTTCCAGGTCGGCTCGGACTTGGGTTTGCTTGAAATCGAATGAGTTTCTGTGGGTTCATTTTTAGGTTTTTCGCCATCTGAATGTTTTGACAGCTTACAGTTTTTTTTAAATGTACAAGAAAAAAACTTGTTCTAACAACGCGTTTTCTTCTCCCTGTCTGCCGGTTCTGCTGTTCATCCTTTATCTAGACCAGAGCAATTATACTGGGCGGCACTCAAAAAACGGGATAAAGCAGTCTTAAGGGCTGACGTCCGAATAGATGGGCAAAAAAAGACCATATTTGGAGATTTTTGGCTCGGGAAATAATTCCTTCGTGTGAAAACTTTTTTATCTGTTGAAAAGAGCGTCTATTCTCGCATGCATGTAAATTTTTAAATCAAAGTTAATAAACAATAAATATCGGCAACTGGCGTCAGCGTAAGCCCCGTGCTTAGAAATCCCCTTTGAAGTGTCCACCATTTTAGATTGACAAATCATCTCATACAAAAATAGGCATTTCATTTTTTATTTGTAATATACAACACAGTTAGCTACGGGCCGAAAAAAATGAAGAATATCAATTCGTAAAATGGCGGCTGTTTGAAAATGGAGATAATTTTTAGAGTAATTTTTTTAAGTTTACAATTCAATTTTTAAGGCCATGTATCACACCATTCGGCCGGTGTAACAGTACACAATTATGAGTGCGAAGTCTTCTCGAAAACGGCTCTACAGAATATCACGAGATTTGTACAGTCGACGTCAAATGAATAGAGAAACAACGTCTTTCTTCGCGATTTTCCCGATTTTTAAACAAAAAACCGTTTCTCTTGCCACGCGAGACCCAAAACGAAAGTGAGGGAGGAAAAATCGGTACACGTAATCGTCTAACAAAGGGGAGGCGGATGTTCCCTGACACAAAACGAATTCCAGCGAGGGCGCAGAGAAATGATTCTGTCGCGTCGATCAAATATCGACGTGTGTTGCTCGAGCTCGATAAAGTAGGGTTCGCACACAACTTCTGAAATGTATCCGGCGATTGACGTGTGATCTCGGCTCCGCGCTCGATTCTGACAGCCGATATTCTGCGGTCGGAATCTTTTAGAAGTTTTTAGTTTAAACAATTTAGTGCCGGTGTGAAGTTAATAAAAGTGTGAGTCAATAAAGTTCGACGTCGTACGAAGGATTAAGTGTTTTTATCGGGCAGGTCCACATATTCGCTGAAGCAATGTAAGGTTAGGTATCTTTATGTCAATATATTTTTATCCTTTCTAATACAACATTGATACCTTTTACTTTCGTTGTCAATCTTATTACTCTTTAGTATGCTACCATCACACTTTATAAAAATTATTGTTTCGGAGAGGGTTTGCACTGGAGCGAACCGTAAGTTAGGCTCGCTTTGCATAAATTGTCCTCTAAAATGGATGTTTTCACAATTGCCTGGCTCAACCAGTAGTACAGGAAGACTAGAGGTAAGGAGTACGAACATCGTGTCGTCGAAACGTCCGCAACAGCGAGGACGAGAAGGGCGGCGCTGCGCTGCTCTGCTACCGCACCGAAGTAAACTCAGCAACAAACCAGTGCCGTACGATATGCAGAAAGCACCCTTTGCTACGTCATATGGAGCGATAATTTGATCAAATAAATTGTAAAGGCAGTGCCGTACGATATGCAAAAAGCACCCTTTGCTACTTCATACGGAGCGATCATTTCGTAAAATTAATCGTCCAACCAGCTGGTCAAGGCAATTTCTATATAGATAGATACAATTCTTATATATAGATTGTTTTGGAGAATACCGAAATACAGCAATTAAGTCAATATTTTTTTTTCTTGCGGAAGCAGTAACAATCAAAATTTATTTATAGACACAAGGAAATTCATAAGAAATTTGCATCCAGACAAAAATTTTACAGATTATCACACATCATATTTACACATTACGACACGCTGTACAGATAAAGAATAATAACGAAATACAGAAATTAAGTCAATGTTTTCTAAAAAATTCTAATCCAGACAAAAGTTTTACACATTATCACATTTCATATTTACACATTATGATACGCTATACAGATTAAGAATAATAACGAAATACAGATATTAAGTCAATGTTTTCTTTTCTTTGCGGAAGCAGTAAAAACATTTATTTATACACAAGAAAATTCATAAGAATTTTGAATTCGAACAAAAGATTTACAAATTATCACATATCATATTTGCATATTATGACGCTGTACAGAAAAAGAATAATAACGAAATACAGAATTAAGTCAATATGTTTTTTTTGGTTGCGGAAACCGTAACAAAGTTTATTTATAGACACAAGAAAAATCATAAGAGTTTTGCATCCAGACAAATTTTCACAAATCATCACACATCATATTCACACATTGTGATACGCTGTACAGATAAATCGATCTTACAGTTTTTATTTTTTCCTATTGCCTTTCGTTTTTATTTTCCTTGCGTGATTATTTTCGTTGACCGATCGCGCTAGAAAATGTCCTCTCATGACGAGATAATAGTTTATCACTCTCTTCGTGAGCTCTTCGTTGTGTGCTTGGCATCCCACGTACTGCAAATTTTTCGTGTCCGAAACTTTGTCCAGAAATTAATGGAGGGCGTTGATTTTAACCCCAGTTCTCGATCGATCGCTGTATTCTAAGTTTGTCTCGCGTTCGGGAACTAAAAGCAATAATTCAAACGATATTACAAGTTTTTATTTAATGTGACTTTCTATGGAAATGGAAAATTGATATTTCACCCACTCACCCACTCACTTCCCATTTTCAGGCCTCAAAAATAAACATTATGTTTATTTTCGAGCCATGAGACAAAACGCGCAAGAGATAAAAAGTGCAATATATGAAAAATGCATATATTGCACGTTCTGTCTCATTGACGGGACACTTGCTCCGTGTCTTGCGTTTGTGATAATTTTTATTTCACTCGGTACGATAATGGTTCGATAAAACGAAACCATCCTTTTTATGAATG
Source organism: Ophion obscuratus (assembly GCA_964007375.1). Taxonomy (NCBI): domain Eukaryota; kingdom Metazoa; phylum Arthropoda; class Insecta; order Hymenoptera; family Ichneumonidae; genus Ophion; species Ophion obscuratus. The sequence continues at coordinate 67,985,581 of OZ023312.1, read as the reverse complement.
TAAGTACTATTTTTCTTACCTAAGATTAATTGTTTTCGCCGCAGATCACTAAATGTATTTTATACCGAGATACAATTATTTTTTTACATCTAACACAATTCGCAAAATTGGTTACCGGGAATCATCGATGACACATGATGTCGGTTGTGTTCTTGTCGCTTAGTTCACTTCCGTGCGGTCATGCACTAGAGACGCACGCCGTGAAAACACTAACTACTAAAATCCACAGTTTCGCGGACGCTTTTGGATCGGGCTCGCCAGAGGCGTTCGTACTCCTTACCTCTAGTCTTCCTGCAGTAGTAGCTCAATCACGATAAACAAGATCAAGTCTCTGTGATTGAACGAAAACCTTTTTTTTCCTATTTTTCTTCGCAATAAATTTTTTGAAGAAATAATACTTCCAGAGACACACCAGAAACTTGTTTTTCTTCTAAATCGTTGATTCTGCAGGGAATATGCAAGGAAAGATCTATGCACAGATCAGCGCTGCAGAGTGAAAACTAGCTCACCGATATTTAAAGTTACTGGATTTATGCAAAAGTAAAAAATTTGTCTTATTTCCTGTTTGTACCTATGGACTTATTCTGTGCAGGGAACATGTATTGCGAAGAGTGGTTGCGGTAGACTAAACAGTAATAAGATTCACTCTAAACCTTTGCGTTAAACTTGTAACTTTGAACATTAGTGAGCTACTTATTATCTTGCGGATATGATCTTTGCATAAATTGTCCCTTGTGAAGTCTGGCTAGAGAAATGCCCTGCATAGCCAATGATTGTCAAGGAAAATAAGTTTCCGGCGAATCTTCGGAAATATTGGCTCTTCCAAAGACTCCTCACACAGGAAAAAAACAGCAAAAATATTTTCATACGATTCAAAATACGCATGCTTGTTTTTCTTTACAATAACTGGTTATACTGAGCGTCTGTGTAGCCAGCCATCGCAAGGGCCAATTTATACAAAGATCAGTTTAGAAGGGTAAAAAATAATTCACTTATATTCCATGAACTAGTTTTATAGAGACAAAGTCAATCCAACTATAGTTAGAGTTGCTGTTAAAATTGATATCAAACTCCTGCAATACCTTAAAGAATAATCAACTAATTTTTCATCATTCATGTTACCAGTCGTTAATCATTATTTTCAGTAGATACTCAATTAAATAAATCTTTTTTTTTTATGTCATGTCTATGTTCAGCAGTGACTATAGGAGATAATCATTCCTGAAGCATTCCGCTTCTAATTGTAAGCCTCATTTTTACCAGCCCTGTGGCAGAAAAACTGCTCTGATTGCCGGCAGAGCTCACTGAGAGTACTGTTACTACCTGTGTGAAGTTGGCAACTGACTTTACAGAAAGTCATTTTTTTTGCATTCGTTTGTACTGGGTTTGTACCCGTTTGTACCGCCTTAAATTTCGTTTGTATCTTAAGGGGAAAAAAAGTACCAGAGTATGAAAAAATGAACCACAACCCATTTAGAGCTAAAAAATGATAATAAACGCGATTGAAAAGAGAATCGTTTGTACCCGTTTGTACCGTTGAATTTTTTTTTGAATTTTTGTTTTTTGGAAAAAATAATGTTCGATTTTTTTTCTAATTTCCATTTGTACCGACAAGTATATCGTTTGTACAACCTAGCAATTGTTTCTACTCGTTCGTATAGGTAAGTATATCGTTTCTACCACCGTGTAATCGTTTGTACCCATTAGTACTGACGAGTATATGGTTCGTACCACCGAGAAATCGTTTGTACCCGTTGGTATCGACGAGTATATCGTTTGTACCACCGAGAAAACGTTTGTACCCGTTCGTATCGACGGGTATATAGTTTGTACCACGGAGAAAACGTTCGTACCCGTCTGTACTATCGAGCAATCATTTGTACCCGTTCGTACTGACGAGTTTATCGGTTGTACCACCGAAAAAAAGTTTGTACACGTTTGTACTATCGAGCAACCGTTTGTACCCGTTGGAATCGACGAGTATTTCGTATGTACCACCGAGAAAACGTTTGTACCCATCTGTACTATCGAGCAATCGTTTGTACCCATTCGTACTGACAAGTATTTCGTATGTACCACCGAGAAAACGTTTGTACCCGTCTGTACTATCGAGCAATCAATTGTACCCGATCGTACTGACGAGTATATAGTTTGTACCACCGGGAAAACGTTCGTACCCGTCTGTACTATCGAGCAATCGTTTGTAACCGTTTGTATCGACGACTATATCGTTTGTACCACCGAGAAATCATTTGTACCCGTCGGTACAGACGAGTACATCGGTTGTACTATCGAGTAATCGTACAAATAATTTCTCGATAGTACAGACGGACACAAACGATTTATCGGCGGTACGAATACTCGTCAGTACGAGGGAGTACAAACGATTGCTTGACATTACAGACGGGTGAGAACGACTGCTCGATAGTAGAGACGGGTACAAACGTTTTCTCGGTGGTACAAACTATATACTCGTCGGTACGAACGGGTACAAACGTTTTCGCGTTAGTACGAACGGTATACTCGTCGATACCAACGAGTACAAACGATTTCTCGGTGGTACAAACGATATACTCGTCGGTACGAATGGGTACAAACGATTACACGGTGGTAGAAACGATATACTCACCGATACGAATGAATAGAAACAATTGCTAGGTGGTACAAACGATATACTTGTCAGCACGAACGGAAATTTAAATAAAAATCGGGGATATTTAAAAAAAATTGTCAACGGTACAAATGATTTCTCGGTGGTACAAATGATATACACGTCGATACGAACCGGTACTAACGATTGCTTGATAGTTCAGATGGGTACAAACGGTTTCTCCATGGTACGAACGATATACTCGTCGATACGAATGGGTACAAACGATTGCTCGAAAGTACAGACGGGTACAAACGTTTTCTCGGTGGCACAAACGATATACTCGTCAATACGAACGGGTACAAACGGTTGCTCGATAGTACAGACAGGTACAAACGATTTCTCGGTGGTATAAACGACATACTCATCGATAGGAATGGGTACAAACGATTGCTTGATAGTACAGACGGGTACAAACGATTTCTCGGTGGTACAAACTATATACTTGTCGATACGAACGGGTACAAACGATTGCTCGATAAAACAGACGGGTACAAACGTTTTCTCCTAGGTTCAAACAATATATTCCTCGATACCAACGGGTACAAACGATTGCGCGGTAGTACAGACGGGTACAAACATTTTCACGGTGGTACAAACGATATACTCGGCAGTACGAGGGGGTCCAAACGATTGCTTTATATTACAGACGGGTACAAACGATTTCTCGGTGGTACATACGAATTACTCGTCGATACCAACGGGTACAAACGATTTCTTGGTGGTACAAACGTTATACTCGTCAGTACGATTGGGTACAAACGATTTCTTGGTGCAGGTGGTACAAACGATATACTTGTCAGCACGAATGGGTATAAAGGATTACTTGATAGTACAGATGGGTACGAACGATTTCTCGGTGTTACAAATGATATACTCGTCGATACGAACGGATTCAAACGATTGCTCGACAGTACAGACGGGTACAATCGTTTTCTCGGTGGTACGAACGATATACTCGTCAGTGCGGGGGTACAAACGATTGATTGATATTACAGACAGGTACAAACGATCGCTCGATAGTACAGGCGGGTACAAACGTTTTCTCGTTTGTACAAACGATATACTCGTCAGTACGACGGGGTACAAACGATTGCATGATATTACTGACGGGTACAAACGATCGCTCGATAGTACAGACGGGTACAAACACATCCTCGTTGGTACAAACGATATACTCGTCAGTAGGAATGGGTACAAACGATTGCTCGATAGTACAGACGGGTACAAACGTTTTCTCGGTGGTACAAACGATATACTCATCGATACGAACGGGTACAAATGATTGCTCGATGGTACAGACAGGTACAAATGATTTTTCGGTGGTACAAACGATATACTCATCGATAAGAGCGGGTACAAACGATTGCTTGATAGTACAAAAGGGTACAAACGATTTCTCGGTGGTACAAACGATATACTTGTCGATACGAACGGGTACAAACGATTGCTCGATAGTACAGACGGGTTCAAACGATTTCTCGGTGGTACAAACGATATACTCGTCAATACGAAGGGGTACAAACGATTGCTTGATATTACAGACGTGTAAAAACGATCGCTAGATAGTATAGACGGCTACAAACATTTTCTCGTTGGTACAAACAATATACTCGTCAGTACGAATGAGTACAAAAGATTGCTTGATAGTCCAGATGGATACAAACGTTTTCTCCGTGGTACGAACAATATACTCGTCGATACGAATGGGTACAAAAGGTTGCTCGATAGTACAGACGGGTACAAACGTTTTCTCGGTGGTACAAACGATATACTCATCGATACGAACGGGTACAAACGATTGCTCGATAGTACAGACGGGTACAAACGTTTTCTCAGTAGTGCAAACGATATACTCGTCGATACCAACGGGTACAATCGATTTCTCGGCGGTACAGAGGGTAAACTCGTCAGTACGAATGGGTACAAACGATCACACGGTGGTAGAAACGATATACTCACCGATACGCATGAGTAGAAACAATTGCTAGGTGATACAAACGATATACTTGTCGTTTCGAACGGAAATTAAAAAAAAAATTGAAAAAAAATTCTAAGAAAAATGTTAACCCGTACAACCGGTTACAAACGATTCTCTTTTCAATCGCGTTTATTAAAATTGTTTAGCTCTAAATGGGTTGCGATCAATTTTTCCATACCCGCGTACTTTTTCCCCGTTTAGGTACAAACGAAATTTCAGGTGGTACAAACGGGTACAAACCGAGTACAAACGAATGCAAAAATAATTACTTTTTGTAAAGTCAGTTGCCAACTTTACACAGGTACTGATACTGATTGAAAAAATGTACATAAGTTAGGGTGGTACTCCTTTTTGATATGCTTTTTCAAATTAACAGCATTTATTTAAGAATTTTTTAAGGCGGTATGTACATTTTGAACGATATAAACTCGATTTCTTTTTTTTTCTTCTAATGATAAGACTACATATGTAGAATATTTTTCCAAAATTTCGAAGCAAAATTAGAAAAAATTCGAATGTTGGCTCTCTTCAACGCTGTGCCTCATCGCACGGATTTGGAGCGCCCACCGCAGGTAGTAGAGAGAGCGCAAAGGGACAGGCAGATATGGGCAAAAAGTTATTAAATCAACAACTCACAATTATTACACCTACAACTGTAATTAATAACTGAATTACTTTGTAAGAGTTATGTAATTAGTTACCATAAGCACCTAGTGCAGTTTAACTCAATTTCTATTTAAACTTCAAACACATGTTTCTCAAAACTGCATTTTCGAAAATTCGTGTGCAGGATTATTCAAAAACTATTAAGCCGATTTAGTTAAAACTTGGTAGTAATATTAATAATATTACCACCTCCTACTCAACGAGAATTGTTTTAGAGAACTTAGAAGAAAAAAATACTTTTTTAATACAAATGTTACAGATACTTCGCGCAAAATGTGTGTCAGTGAAGTTAGCAGAGCTTTTGCCAGCAGATCAAAATTAAGTGAGAGTTCTTTTAGCATGCAGTTAAGTTCTATAGTTCTTGATGGTTTTTAACAATAGTTCTGGTGATTTTGTCCAAAAAAAAACGTGAGTGAAAAAATGCTCTGCTAACTTCCCGTAGGAGATCATTTTGCAAAAGACCATAAATTACCGGCAGTTCTTTGTGCATGCGGATGAGTTCTATAGTTCCTGATAAATGTTAGCAATAGTTCTGGTGATTTTACCAAAAAAAGTGACGGAATTTTTTTTGTGTATCTTCCTATAGAAATATGCTGATGGATGGGCGTGAGTTCTGGGTGATGTTTGTGTGACATATTATCGTTTTGGTATTGTTTGATGGATTTGAGAACAATTCTGGCTTCCAGCTATTTTAAATAATTGATAAAATTGTTTACTATTATCTCAACTATACAAGGTTGCACTGCTGATGGATGGACATTAGTTTCAGGTGCTTTCTGTGTAAGATATTATAATGTATATTTGACTTGAACTTGTATAGTTGAGATGTAATGTTTATATATATCTCAACTATACAAGAGTGCTCTGCTGAGGGATAGGCCTCAATTCCAGGTGCTTTTTGGGTGGGATATTATTGTTTTGGTATTGTTTGATGTATTTGTGAATAGTTCTGGCTTCCAGCTATTTTGAAATAATTATTAAAAATGTTTATTAATATCTCAACTATACAAGTGTGCCCTGCTGAGGGATAGGCATGAGTTCCAGCTGCTTTTTGGGTGAGATATTACTGTTTTGGTATTGTTTCATGTATTTGAGAATAGTTCTGGTTTCCAGCTATTTTGAAATAATTATTAAAACTGTTTATCAGTATCTCAACTATACAAGGGTGCTCTTCTGATCGATAGGCGTTAGTTCCAGGTGCCTTTAGTGTGAGGTATTATAGCTTAGGCATTGTTTGATGTATTTAGGATCAGTTCTGTCTTCCAGCCATTTAAAAATAATTGTTAAAAATGTTTATTAATATCTCAAATAACCAAGTGTGCTCTACTGAGGGATAGGCACGAGTTCCAGCTGCTTTTTGGGTGGGATATTATTGTTTTGGTTTTCTTTAATGCATTTAAGAATAGTTCTCGCTTCCAGCTATTTTGAAATAATAATTAAAAATATTTATCGGCATCTCACATGTACAAGTGTGCTCTGCTGAGGAACTGCCATGAGTTCCAGGTGCTTTGTGGGTGGGATATTATTGTTTTGGTATTGTTTGATGTATTTGAGAATAGTTCTGTCTTCCAGTTATTTTGAAATAATTATTAAAAATGTTTATCTGTATCTGAACTATCCAAGGGTGCTCTGCTAATGGATAGGCATTAGTTTCAGGTCCTTCTTGTGTGCGATAATCTAGTGAACTGATTATGAACTACTAGATGACTAGATAATCTAAAGAACTAGAGTGGAAAATGGCTGGAAGACATATCTATTTTTAAATATATCAAACAATACCGAAAGTGCCATATCTCACACAAAAAGCACCTCGAACTCACGCCCATCCATCAGCTGAGCACGCTTGTATAGTTGAGATATTAATTAACATTTTCAACATTCAATTGAAAATAGCTGGAAGCCGGAACTATTCTCGAATATATCAAACAATACCTAAACTATAATATCTCACACAAAAATCATCAGGAACTATCGCCTATCCATCAGCAGAGCACACTTGTATAGTTGAGATATTAATAAACATTTTTAACAATTATTTGAAAATCGCGGGAAGACAGAACTGATCCTAAATACATCAAACAATGCCTAAACTATAATATTTCACACTATCGATCAGCAGAGCACCGTTGTATAGTTGAGATACTGATAAACAGTTTTAATAATGATTTCAAAATAGCTGGAAGCCAGAACTATTCTCAAATACATGAAACAATACCAAAACAGTAATATCCCACCCAAAACGCACCTGGAACTCATGCCTATCCCTCAGCAGAGCACTCTTCTATAATTGAGATGCTGATAAACATTTTTAACAATTATTCGAAATTAGCCGGATGCCCGAACTATTCTCAAATACATAAAAAAATACCAAAACTATAATATCACACACCAAAAGCACCTGGAACGCACACCCATCCATCAGTAGAGCCCACTTGTATAGTTGAGATATTAATTAACATTTTTAACATTGATTTGAAAATAGCTGGAAGCCAGAACTATTCTCAAATACATCAAATAGTACCAAAACAATAATATCCTACCCAAAAACTACCTGGCACTCATGCCTATCCCTCAGCAGAGCACACTTGTATAGTTGAGATACTAATAAACATTTTTAACAATTATTTGAAAATAGCTGGAAGACAGAACTATTCCTAAATACATCAAACAATGCCTAAACTATAATATCTCACACTAAAAGCACCTAGAACTAACGCCTATCCATCAGCAGAGCACACTCACAACTGAGATATGACTAAACATTTTTAACATTTATTTGAAAATAGCTGAAAGCCGGAACTATTCCCAAATATATCAAACAATACCTAAACTATAATATGCGATACAAAAAGCACCTAGAACTCACGCCTATTCATCAGCAGAGCACACTTGTATAGTTGAGATGCTGATAAACATTTTTAATAATTATTTGAAAGTAGCTGGAAGCCAGAACTATTCTCAAATACATCAAACAATACTAAAACTATAATATCTAAAACAAAAAGCACCCGGAACTAACGCCAATCCATTAGTAGAGCATACTTGCAGAGTTGAGATATTAATAAACAATTTTATCAGTTATTCAAAATAGCTGGGAGCCAGAACTATTCTCAAATCCATCAAACAATACCAAAACGATAATATCTTACACAAATAGCACCCAGAACTCACGCCTATCCATCAGCATATTTCTATAGTAAGATACAAGAAAAAATTCCGTCACATTTTTTTTAAATCACCACAACTATTGCTAAAATTTATCAGGAACTTTAGAACTCATCCGCATGTACAAAGAACTCCCGGTACTTTATGGTTTTCTGCAAAATGATCTGCTACGGGAAGTTAGCAAAGCATTTTTTCAATCACTTTTTTTTGGACACAATCACCAGAACTATTGCTAAAAACCATCAAGAACTATAGAACTCAACTGCCTGCCAAGAGAACTCTCACTTAATTTTGATCTTCTGGCAAATGCTCTGCTAACTTCACTGACACAAAATGTTGTTTTTCTCTGTAAATGCCTTTCTCTTAAATTTACACTTTCATCATTTTAGTTACTGCCAAATAGAAACTGTACATGTTCTAACTGAAAAAACGTTTGAATTTTTTGCAAATCAAAGTCTACGGGGACCTAGACTGCACGTCGAATCGCAACCCCCGCGGCAACCTTGCTGTAACACCCTGCCCACAGCGCCGCCATTTTGATGATAAACGAATTTTAGAAAATCATTTTGTACCTATACTTAAATATACAATTAAACGATACCTACAATTTGATAAATCTAGAATGATTATTTCTTAGTTTTAGAAATCTCTCGAAATTGCTTGGTTTTCCCCGTCTAATATGTAGTATTTTTCAATCTTTTTTTCATGACGATCGCTCCAACTTCTGAGGCTGATTTATGGATTATTAAGGTTTGCGTGGAATTATTGAAGAAACTCTCTCGTTCTTTATATTCGCTTACAAAAATGCATCAAATGCATGAGATATCTATAGATTCTCCAGTCGGCGTTTTAGATTTACAATGATATTATATCTACTAAGTATTTATACATAGTAAATGTTGATTTTCACTCAACTGCCAAATTTGAAAATCTCTTTAATGTTCTTAATGAAGTAGTTACTTTTTAGACAAATTACGACAAAGAAAACAGTTTATTTTAGCAAATTGTTTCTTTATGGTTGCTTGGATGAAACTTAAATAAAATTTATGCGAATATTTTACTTCGACTATTTTGGATCTATTTTTTTCTGAAGGGGGTCGCCGGCTCACCGGGCTCAAGGCCCCCGCCGTCGAAAAAAGTATTCGAGCCTATTTGTCCAAACAGTTTAATACCGCAAAACTGCGCTGGATAGCTGTCGTCTAAAAAATAATTCAAGCCTAATCTATTTGTTCAAACAGTTTGAAGTCGTAAAATTCCACCGCTCATTTGTAGAGCAAGTCTCTAGCGATCCTTATTGCTAGAGAATTGCTAGAGAAATGCTGAATTATTAATTGTTTAAATAATACATTTCACATTTCACAATACATTTTAGCGAGTGAGTCTCCAGCGATTTCGTTCGCTCGAGAATTTGGCCGATATTGAATTCATCGAAGACAAACTGCATCGAAAATATACATACGCTCAAACCTATTTGTTTAAACTATTTAAAATCGCGTTATTTTACTGCTCGTGTATAGAGCGAGCCTCTAGCGCTTTCGATTGTTGGAGAATTCAGATGAAATCGAATTCAGCATCGATACGCGTCGTTCAGAAGATGTATCATAAACTCACTTGTTTAAACAATTCAATAAAATGGTTTAATGTCACTACGTTTGACAGAGGACGTTCTTAACAATAATGCTATCTAGAAATTCCGATCAAAATCGAATTCCTGACCCTAGTGAGAAAAACGGTGGAGCTATATTGTTTAAACAATATATTATAAAATATCACCTCTTTTTCGTAGAGCGAGCCTCTCTACCAACATCGTTTGGTGAAAATGTTTATAATTCTTGAATCGGGGCGCAATTTCCAGACGCATTTTTATACATATATATGTACATGCGTGTGCGTGAATTGTTCATTCACATACTTATTAATTAATTGCATCGCTCTTTCGCGAGAGCGATGATCGGGGAAACCATTTTTGCCAGAGTCTGCACGCAGAGCAGATTCACGCCTGTACCAAGGTCGTCTAAGACTAGGTGTGTGTATCGATCGATCGATACACACACAACATACAGCCAATGTCTTCTTTACGACTGAACCGCGTGCGAAAAGGTCACTTGTTTCTTTCTGCACGTATCCGGCGTAACGAATACACACACGCGCAGCAACCATCGCCTATCGGGCCTCGACCACGGTCTTACATACAGGTCTGGAAACTCTCGTGGTGGGGGTATGTCGTCTTATTGAAGCACCGGCCGTTTCGCCTAGGATCACGAATATTGCTGTGATAGAGTGATGCAGGCTGTGCCAGAGAGATGGAAATAGCTTGTTGACTCATAGGAACGTAACTTACCTGTACAATTGGCTGATGTAGGCAAATTATGATGTAAAATAAAAAATTATGATATTCACTGTCAAAAATGCATGATGGGCCTAAATACAATTAAAAGTAACTTTATCGTAAACCTGAAAAAAGCTACAATACTATAGTTATCCAAGTAGGTAGAATCAAAGAACAGATGTTACATGGAACACCACGGACCGTGTTAAGACGGAATGACACCTCATCGCGGTCGGTATGGTAGAACAATTATAGATACCCAAAAATCTCTGAAACGGCTTTTCAGATCCCGTCGAAACTTTGCCAAACGACGTCAAATAAATAGACGAACAGCTGTCTGCCCCTCAAATTTTCTGAATTTGAGAGAAAAAAGTAGATAGACTTATCATAAGCCAATCGACATTTTTTTGTCTCAAATTCAGAAAATTGTAGTATTGACCAGTGATAGTCTTACCCTTTTCAAGGTAAATCAATGTATATAATTCCTCTCGCATCCCAAAAAATAGTAGCCATAACCTTGTTTGCCGATAAAATTGTGTTTGCTTTCTTTGGGGTTGGTTCCCCTTTTCCAACCCACTGTTTTGACTGTTCTCTATTTTCAGCAATGTAGTGGTGGACCCATGTCTCATCAACAGTTATGAATCGACGCAAAAATTCGTTTGGATTACGCCTATACAGCGCCAAATTGTCGGTAGAAATGGTTTTTCGAAGCAGTTCACTTCACTGGTGGCTAGCGTGTCGCGCTTACCCCTGCAAGTATATCTGTATAACCAACCGATGTGTTGGTCTAGTGGTTAGCGTACCTGCCTCTGAAATCAACACATCGGGAGGTCGCGGGTTCAAATCACCGTCTCGTAGTTTCGTCGAGAAATAAAAACACAGGCGTGACATAGCTCTAGTTCTACACAGATGCCGCGCACACGGACCGGTACGTGTGTGTGTCGGATGTGTATGGCTGTAGCCTGTGAGCTTTTTTCTCGACGAAACGCGACTAGCTCCGAGGCTGGGAAGCGAACTCGTGACCGGCTGTATTGGTATAGGTTTTCCGCAGTTTCCCTATACCCATGACAAAAAAAAAGAAAAAAAAAGAAGAAAAAACGGAAAAAAAAGTCATGGTGAATGCGATACAGAGGGGGGGAAGTCGGCTGCGGCCGCAAGGTGGGGATCGAGTAGGGATGTGGATTGGAGAAAATGGAGGGAAATGTAAAAAGGGGGAAAATCCCTGTACATGGAAAGCTAAAATTCGCGCAGCGTCCGCCGTAGCACATACAATTTATATCTGTATAACCTAAACAAAGCCAACCAAACCCAAACACACAAACACAAACAAATCCGAACAACCCCCAAAAAAACAATTAAGAACCCAAACAATTTCGATATCTCGTAAACTATTTGAATACGCCAAAAATCCCTTTAGGGGATGTCTTTATATATTAAATGGAACGTCTGTGCAAAATTTCAGCCAAATCGGGTGTAACAGCTTTTCGGAAGTTCACCCTCGTTAAGGAATCGTTAGATTTTTTACACGCGTGAGCAGTTTATATCAGGCATCTAGAGTTTTTTAGTGTAAAAATTATTCGATGGAAATGTGGCCAGCGTGTAATCTCTATAAAGCGCTGTACAAATAAGACGATTTTGAGCGTTCCAATTTTCGTTAAAAGTTCGGTAACTTGGTTTGACATTTTACCAGCACACTGGGATATATTTTTAGTTGTTTATAGACGAAAATCAATTAATTGTTAAATATTTAGGTTCGTGAAAAGAATGCCTTAAGACGGCATATATATTGAAAACGATAAAAAATTGTATTCCTATTTTTAAGAATAATATTTTTTTTAAAAGTAAAACGCTTTTTTTTAATGTTATGCGACAAAAATTGGCCGAGATATTTACGAGTAAAGTCCAACGGTGAGTAAACAATGCCACAGTAGTTTCGGCGTCCAGGCGCGCGCGCGCCTGGGCGCGAGGGTTCGAATCCACATTCGGGCTTTCGGATTTGAACTTTCAATTTTTCATTGTGAAATTTGAGTTTTAAACGTTATCCAGTCGCCAAATAAAGTATCAAACAATAAATAAACATATTAAAAATTGTTATCCATTGTTTACTCGAACAATGGAGTAAACAATTGTTATCCATTGTTTACTCGAACAATGGAGTAAACAATTGTTATCCATTGTTTACTCGAACGGAAGATGTAAAGATCTTTAGATCTTTACATCTTTCGAGTTAACAATAGACAATATTGTCTACCATTTTTTATTTATTGATTAATACTTTATATGGGCGACCGGATAAGGTTCCAAATTCAAATTTCAACATTCGAAATTGAAAGTTTGAACTTTCAATTTCAATTTCCATTTAACAAAAATTAAGGGATCTGCATTCACTTCCGCGAACGGCGATTCGAACCCGCGCCCACTCTTGCTTGGGTGCCGAAACTACTGTGCTATTGTTTGCTCACCGTTGGAATTTACTCGTGAATATCTCAGCCAATTTTTGTCGTACGACATTCTGTCCCGCGTATCACGTTCCTTGGAAGAAATCGCTGAGAGCATGCTAAAAAGAGATGGAACGGGTGTAATGGAAAAGAGCGAGGGAGTAGGAGCGAAAAAAGATCGATTTAAAGCCGGGACTCTCCAGCATAATGAACACGTGCCATAGACTGCTCGACCGTTGCTGCTGTTAACATTGGAATCTGCAAGAGAGCGAGCGAGACCCGAAATGACCTCAACCGTAGTTGGCTCGAGCATAGGAAGAGGTGGAGCTAGATGGAGCCAAGCGCGCCTGCGGATGTGTCGATACAGGCACATCGATACAGGCAGCGCTTTAGGTGGTTGGGTAAGTAACTACGAAACTCCTCCAAAAAATCTTGCCAAGTCGCCCCATAAGACCTGTTGTTCCATGTAATATCTGTTCTTTGATACAATGAATATGAATATTTTTTTTTATATAGATGTCAATGTGAGCTCGTGCTGGTCGAGGGGTTCGGTGCAAGTTTCGTAATGCAGCTTTCAGGGGTTCGATCCCTGTGCGCTCGCTTTTTTTACGTTTTAGCTTTTATAAAAAAAATAGGCTTTACGCGTTGTTTTAATTGACCGGAAAATAAGTGGAAACTATTCCAGACCGAAGTGGAATCCAGCCTGAAACACTTGCTGGATGTATTTCTTGAAAATGAAACTTAAGAAACAGTGCTTCTTTTGCAATTCTATATTTCCTCTTCGAAAAACTTTAATGCATGTCCCAAAAAACATTTTCAATAATCTCTACTTTGCAGTTTCCGAAACGATTTGCGTTGGTAAATAAACAAAAAAACACCTATTTTCTGACCTTTAAGCGAAGGACTCTCGAGTAGGATAAATGGAAATAATTCACTAACTTGGTTCTATGTTTTCCAGCCTGGAAAGTATTTATTGTAATGATCCCAATCATTTCTAATTTTTTTCAGGGTCCCGGCTCCAGCGCGAAATAAATCATTTCAATCATTCCCTCAATTGCAGGTTTTATTGTCCTTAAAAAATAGTTTTTTTTTTCATGTGTCTGGAATATCGTACGTTATAGGTGTGAGCAAAGATTGATGACGCTATGAGCAAACAATTTTATTTTGCAAGTGTCTTGCAACAGAATTGGTGGAATTAGTGTTTTTTCAGAGTATAGTTAGTCAATTTCGTGCTCTTTCTGAGAATAATGTTAATGTTGTGTCCATTTTGCCATTTATTTTGTTGGGCATATTTTTTTATCGAACTGTACATTTTTCTCAAGGGTATGTTTCTATAGGGCCTCGATGCCAGCATCGAGGACCTATAGAAAACGTGCGCTGCGCCATGAAGCGATAGTAAGCGGCGGCTCGTAGCTGAAAACTGCGAGCTCTTCATTACCGCCGTGACGGGAGGCGGCGTCGAATTTTTCCAGCGTGACACATCGCCTTAAATCTTTGTATGAATTTTCTGCGAAATGCCCGATCGAAGCTAGTGGAACAAAGCTTAGAACAAATCCAAGAATATCGTACATTCGAACTTCGATATAACGAACCTCGACATAACGAAATCCTTGATATAACGAAGATTTGGGCATTCCCTTCCGATCGACACCCCAAACTCTGATCCAACACCATAAACATATACAACATGCTCTAATTGCTAATTGCTTGTAAAAAATGATCTAATTTAAACCTTTATTTCATTGACAAATATCCCCATATTTATGATACCAATATATTTGTTTACGAACATTTTAAGGCCATGACTTCGGTACAACGAAAACTCGATATAACGAACTTCCTTTGAGATTCGTTATATCGAGGTTCGAATGTATCTTGAGATATCGTGACCACCGGTTTTGACAACAGCCCCGACTAGAAATTTTGATCCAGCAGCCTGAAGACTGATCAGGCCGCTATGAAACTGCGGTCCGTAATTAGTCCAGTCAAAAGTGGCCAAAGCCGAAAATTTTTGCGACCGCTTAGTGAAACACGTATTCCTATGTTAATCGACCCGGGGAATCCGAATTTCTAGGAATTTTAACTATTAACAGTGAAGGAAAGGGGTAAATACCGAAAAATATGCATTATTTCGAGAAGGAAAAGGAAATCGCAAAAAAGTTTCGAACAAAAGTTGTAGAGGGGAAGATTTTAGCCGGTAGATGTATATGATGTTTTTTCTCTGTCTCCAATAATTTAGCCGTAAAATTGAAAAACAAATTCACACCAACTATCAACGCGCGAGGCACACGGACGTGACGAAATCGAGAGGTTTCGGCATCGCTGGTATCTCCTCTCTCTCTCGCTCTCGCACGGCCGCTACCGCGCTTCGTTCGGGGGTCCCCGACGTTCGATCGGGTATTTTCGGCTGCCCAGAGGTACGTCAGCGGCTTCCCCTTTTGCCGGCACGGCGCGACAACCTGCAGCTCGGCTCGAGAGTCCCCGGGACCAATCGGGTGTTTTTGCGGGGGTTAGATAGGGCATTTAAAATGACAAATCCGTTACCTGCTAATATTTCGTAGACTGAAATAAAAAGAGCGAGAATAGAGCATTTCGTTGAAACAACGTACAGAAAAGTACCTTTTTTAAAGGTCAAGCTCTATTAGTGAAAACGCCTATATGAAAAGGATGGTATGAGAAATTTTGTTTAATAATGATTTTAAGATAATTTGTTTTCTTTGTGTATAAAGTTTTTTATACAGTAAAAACATATGAGTGAATGATAGAAACTCTAAATTCTAATATTGATACTATAATTTTTGTTAAAACAATAACATTTCAGACAATTATTATTGATGAAATAGCTGATTCTTTTATTCAAGTTAAAAGTAAATATCCTGCAAATATATTTGCCGTTAATCGAATTTATGAAGTTAAAAGACAAATGATATTTCTAGTTATTTCAATTAAAACTATAAAAGGTATTAAAAGAAAGGGGGTCTTCTTTTGAGGGATTACATGCGCAAATGCAAAGTTTGTATTGTTTAATGAAAGGAAAATTATTAAACCAAATCAAAATGGGAGGGAAATGTGAATTGAAAAAATTAATTGTCTTGAACTTGTAAAAATATATGGGACTTGTGAAAAAATATATATATATATGTATGCTTTATTCGATTCCCCGTAGGGTTACAAAGGCCTCCGTTTCCTCTCCTCCCTTACATTCTTCCTTATAATTTCCTTGTGAAAAATATATAAAATTATTTCTTAAAATTAATATAAATAAATTAGTGAATTCAATTATATTAAAACAAATAAATTTATTCAATAATTTTTAATTCTTTGAATAAAGTTATTCAAATAAAATTTAAAAAATTAATTAACGAACAATCAACTATTCGAAATAATATTGGAATAATAACAAAATTTAAATAGAAGAAATTAAATTTAAATCAACCATTGAATTGGTACTAGAATCTGTTACATCCTAGTGAATGTGCCTTCTCTCGGTTATTCCCAATATCCTCATTTGCCCTTATAAGCTTATTATTAAATGTATAAATCTAAGAATAAGACGAATAACAGCGTAAAAAGGAACGTGCGTACGTTTCGCACGCACATTCAAATAACAGCGATACCCAGGTAGCAATTTCAAAATAGTCGTCTATTAGTTGTCCAAATGGGTACCAAATGTCCGCTTGGAAGTTACCTATAAGTTATCATGTATCCAACAGTTATCTTTTTGGATGGTTGTTGACTTTAAGATAACTTCCGGGCGGACATTTGGCACCCTTTTAGCCGACTTTTGGACAACTTTTTGAAAATTGCTACCTGGGTATATACACGATAGCCGCACCACCCCAGTCACCGACTTTTCCTATCCCATTGCCTGTCAACAAGAACACGTTCTCAGGCGCATATTCCAAGAAGAGCTGTCGAACGAAAAATCAACCGCCAGCTCGATCAAAAGACTCCAGAAATCCTACGCCATCCCATCCGCATGGTGACCAAGAGAAGCCTCGACCCTAGATTATTTAAACATAACATAGACTAGACGGCTCCGCCGAACTTATAACTCCGGCTAAATAATAAGACATCCGGTCTCGCAGCGTAGTCCGATATACAAACTTCTCGATATGAGAAGTCACCAGAGCCATAAATTGACAACACAAACCATGCGAATTCTTAGGTCTCAGATATCGAACTCTATATCCAATGCGCTTTTTCGCCGCAACACGGGACAAAGGTCTCCTACCTTCCACGCGTGCAAATTCTATGTAAATAATGATCGAGATCAATTCTGCGAATCATGAATATCGCGACCAATCACGCTAAACCTTAAAGTTCCTTCTCCCACAATTTATCCCCTCCTAATTTCCATATCAAGAAAGACTTCCTTCCTGAAGTCAGTCTTCCAACAGTTTCCATCGCGTTCACATCTCAGTCTCGCAAAATCTTCCATCAAATTAACTTCACTTCTTAATCTTGTTCTGACAGAATTCGAAGTGTAGAACCGATATCATAGAGTTTCTAATCTTATACACCTTCGGGTTTTGACCGAAGTGTCGTATAAAAGTTTAGTCGACTCTCGCGGCCTCGAGTCCGTAAAATAGTTCAAGTGCTGTTTACTACGCGTATATACATAAACACTCTCAGCGCCCCAAAAGTCTGGTGCTGGTGACCGCTTTCCGAACGCCAAGCGTGGCGTCCGACAACGAGGCCCTTATCTGCGAGCGACAACAGATACTCTTGCGAGCGAGCATACCTACACACCGATACACTCGCAAGTTCATAGTCATAGTCATTATCAATTTTTCTATATAAGCAACTTTATTCACCCGATCACTTATTTGTAATAAACCTTTAGTTAAGTTTGTACACATTCGTCGAATTATTTCTAAATACCAGTCACTGTATGACTTCCTAATTTCTAACTCATTCCCAGCACTACCCCTTTTTACCCTCATCCCGTACTATTGCGCTTGTCGTAGGCAAAAAAGGAGACAATCAAAAAATATATGCCCACGTCCCTTCAGGACATGACAAATCAGAAATAGAAGAAAAAAAAATTCTTACCATTTAAAGACACATTATTAAAAAATTTTATCACTATAAGAATTAATACTTTTTTCAATCTAAATAAAACTATATTTAAAGAATATAAAAAATATTAATTTTAATAATTTAAAAATGACATTTTAACTTTATATTTCAACTCATTTCTTTCCTTAGAGGTAATTTTAATTACGATATATTGATTTTAGAGATCAAAACTTTAAATTCAGTCATCCAATGAAAATGGATAAGAAATTCATTGTAAAACATTTTCATGATTAGTTCTTTCAATTGCAATAGGTATAAATCTATGAGTTTACCACACATTTCAGAACGTTGTCCATAATATAATCCAGATAGATTTATATTAATTAAAGTTTGATTACTTCGGCCAGGGATTGAATCAATTTTCATACCTAATGATGGAACAGTTCAGTAATGAATTACATCTGAAGAATTAATTAATATACGCACTTGATTTTATTTGGAATGATTAGATTATTATCAACATCTAATAACCAGAAATTATTTATGTTCATATCATTATTTTTAATTATAAATAAATGAAATTTTATTTTATTAAAATCTGAATATTCATAAGATCAGTAATATTGATATCCAATAGATTTAATTATTAGAGTTAATATATAAATTTCATCGGTTAAATATAAAACGTTGAATCAAGGAATTGCTAGATAAATTAAAATTAATATCGGAATTAATGTTCAAACAATTTCAATATTTTGATTTTGTTAAATAAACTTATTATTCAAATTATTAATTAATGAGGAAAAAATAATATAAATGATTATATTAGTAATTAGCAACAACATTATTAATAAATGATCATAAATTTGTTTTAAGTTTTCTGTAAATTGTGAATTAGCATCTTGTATATTAATAATGAATTAGGTAGAAATTTCATTAATTTAGAGTGAATTAATTATGATATAGTAAAGGAGTTTAATTAAATCTATGATTTAATTGGGGGTAAAATATTCTTAATCATTCAATTGAAGAAATGGTATACATTGAAAAAAGATTTAATCGTTGAGGCGATAATCGTTCTCATATTCGAAAAATAAAATATATAATTTTTAATATTGACATTAAAGATCCTATAAAGGAAAAATATTTTAAGTTATATATGAATCAGGATAATCAGGATATCGTCGAGGTATTCCATTTAGACCCATAAATCGTTGGGGGAAAAAAGTTAAATTAACTCGAAAACTCAACTTAATAATTTTTTATGTAATGTAAGGCCGTTTATTAATGGATATCGATAAATAAACACTCCGATAATAGCAAATACAGCTCCCAGAGATAATACATAATGAAAATTAGGTACTACATTATAAGTATCATGTAAAGTAATATCACTTCATGAATTACCAAGAATTACTCCAGTTGATCCTTCAATTACAAATAAAAATACAAATCCTAATCTTCAAAGGTTTGAAAGAATAAATTTTATTTTTGATCCATGGATGGTAGCTAATCATCTAAAGACTTTATTTCCTGTAGGGATTGCAATCATAATAGTTGCTAAAGTAATAAGCTCGAGTATCTATGTTAATTGTACATATATAATGGGATCATACAATGGATCCTAAAAATCGAATAGCTAATATTGCATAAATTATGCGAATAGAACAAAAAGTTTCTTTTTTTTTATTTTGGTAATAAATCATATGGGAAACTGTCACGTCCTGAGGGGACGTGGGCATATGTTTTATCGCGGTTCCCTCTTTTTAGCCTACGCCTAGCGCAATAGCTCGGGATGAGGGTGAAAAAGGGAAAGGTGCATGCAAAGATGGGAGTGACGTAGTGACTCGATTAAGAAATTAATTGATCTATACAAATAATTAACAATTTGGGATTTATTGAAATTAACCAATTTAGTTAATTCCGTCAACATGAAAATACATAGAGGTTCGCTTACATTTATGATGCGCCGTGGATACGATAATCGGTTTACAGCGGTTGGGTTCGGGCCTCCGCAGACAGGTCGGACCCCTCGGTTGCGCACGCTCCGTGACAATGTTGAAATTACACGTTGATACAAATTTTCACACATGCGAGTTTCACACGTACACACTCAACGAAGACAGTTAAATGATTTCTTACAGTTCGCGGTTTTATGAGGAACAATTTGGAAGTTCAAGTTTCACGTTTTTATGAGGAACAATTTCAAAGTTCAAGTTTCGCGTTTTTATGAGGAACAATTTCAAAGTTCAAGTTCGCGCTTGCTGTCAGGAGATAGATGTTCTACTTATTCCGATGAAAGTTGTTGGGAGACTTTGACTCAGCGAGTGATGATGGAACACTCTGTTGGGAGACTAGGTCTGAACGAGTGGTGATGGAACACTGACTTCAAGATTTTTCCATCCTAGCTTGTAGGATATTTTGGGTGCTGGGATGGTGGGAGAAGAAGTTTCTCGAAAAGTGCATTTTCGTCATGCGTTAATTTTTTGATTGGTGAAAAGGATGTAGGAAACTTCCGAGTGCATATGATTGGTCGAGTAGGAAGGGGAAATATTTTTGGAGACTATGATTCGTGATCTCCATCTCGATTCTCGGAAATTAGTCCGCGTCTCGTTATCTGGAGCGTTGGAAAAATATAGGGAGGAAAAAGGGCCTTGGTCGCGTCGCCGCGCTTGCCTCAAGATAGGCATTGTTGACCCAGGTTTGAGGCGCATGGGAAATACCAACGTAGTTTTATTGCCGGGTCAACTTTTCGGCATGAAGGATTTTCATTTGGAGAATGTAGATTTTTGTAGAGTAAGGATTTGGATATTTTCGTGTGTCTTCGTGTGTTGTACGTTCTTATGGCTAAGGATTTTATCATCAACTGCGTTTGACGGTTGCGCGTAGATATGTTCAAGACCGACTGTGCTCTCGCGTGGGAAATTATGCGACGCTCGCTTCTTATCGATATATTTCGTTTCGACTGTGGTACGCCTAATTCTAAAGAAAATATAAGAACCCGTCGAAAAATGAGAATGCCGTTATCGTGTGTATTGGTTTTCGTAGTTTTCCACGATTTCCATGTGGAATCGGGTAAGCCCGCGTTTTCGCCGGAGTGAAATAAAATAGGAGAGGAAAAAGAAATAGATAGCGCTTTTTCTCGCGACGTTACAAAACCAAATATGGGAAATTATATGGTATAACCAAATCGTGGTAAAATTAAAATATAAGCTCCAGGATGTCCAAAACATCAAAATAAATGTTGGTATAGAATTGGATCTCCTCCACCTGATGGATTACAAATTGTATTCAAATGTTGGTCTGTTAAAAGTAAAGTGACCCCTGCTAATACAGAAACAGCTCATAATAATAAAGTTGTTGTAATTAATATTAATCGTGAAAAAAATCCGATGTGTTGGAACATTTAACAAATCACAATAGAATATTTTTTTATATTTATGATTGTGGTAATAAAATTAATTGTTCCTATAATTGGGGATAATCCTGCGAGATTAAGAGAGAAAATGGCTATATCTAATGATATTCCTTCATGATATAAATTTAATGAAAGAGGTTTCTTATCATAAATCAATTAATAGAAGGAGGTAAAAGTCAAAATCGAGATTTACACTAACGACCCCCCCCCCCCCCCCCCAAGTATAAAAAAAGAAAATCGAAGCCCGGAATTAATTCCAGGTTAATCGAATTTTAGACCTATCTCGACTGGACTATATAGCCGGTAGCGGAGTCTCCACAATCCGACAGCTTAGCTATATATACCAGGCTGCCGAAGTTACCCATTCGAATTTCGGAGTCCGTCACCCTAAGCACGTGCAGTGCGCCGGCAAGAGAGTAAGGGGCGGTTAGGTACCAGTGGTCTTCAGCCTTAGTCCAGTCAGAAGTGGCCGAAGTCGAAAATTTTTGCGACCGCTTAGTGAAACATGTATTCCTATGTTGATCGACCCGGGGAATCCGAATTTCTATGAATTTAATCCATCCGGACTGATTTTTTCACCTGACATCTCCCCGGCTCTTCGGCACAGAGTGATCCAGAAAATGAGCAATAGGAATTCTAGAAATACCACTGTATATGAATTTGTTAATTATGTAAATCAATAAATATTGATATACCAAAATATGAATTTTTTATTTATAATAAGGAGTAAAAATTAAGCCTTGGCCCCAACCGTTTTTTATTTTCCTGATCTTCAATTAACATTAAATTACATTTATTATCTTATTAATTTCAATAATTATATCAATCTGTTTTTTATTTTACACACGTAATATTCTTCCTTTAGGCATATAAAAAAATGATCTTAAAAATTAATCTATATTATAAAGTTTTAAAATTAATAATATAAATAATTTATGTATAACTTTATTTAGCAGTTCATTAAATGTATGAATGTTAAATAATTGAATTATATAACATTTTAAGTTAAAAAACGATTAATCTTCGAAATACAAATAAAAATTTACAGTTAAATCTTAATAATGTTATAGTAAAGAATTAATCTTTCAAATGAATTTACAATTTAGTACTTAAATCGGACACATTACTTAAAATTTTATAACTAATATATCTTTAAATTTGCAATAATTTTTGTTAACTAAAAATCATTCTAAAATGATTTTGTTTTTTTACTAATCATAATGATATTGGAATTCTTTATTTTAGTTTGGGAATGTTTTCTGGTATAATAGGTAATCCTGGTTACATCATTAATAATTATTAATTATATAATTCCATCATTACACGTCATGCATTCATCGTATTTTTTTATAGTTTTACCTATTATAATTGGAGGATTTGAGAATTTAATAATTCCCTTAATATTAGCAGCCCCAGATATATCATTTCCACGCATAAATTATTTGCGATTTTGACTTTTACCTCCTTCTATTAATTGATTAATTATAAGAAACCTCTTTCATTAAATTTATATCATGAAGGAATATCATTAGATATAGCCATTTTCTCCCTTAATCTCGCAGGATTATCCTCAATTATAGGAGCAATTAATTTTATTACTACAATCATAAATATAAAAAAATGTTCTATTGTTATTTGTTAAATGTTCCAACTCATCGGATTTTTTTTTCACGATTAATATTAATTACAACAACTTTATTATTATGAGCTGTTTCTGTATTAGCAGGGGTCACTTTACTTTTAACAGACCAACATTTGAATACAATTTGTAATCCATCAGGTGGAGGAGATCCAATTCTATACCAACATTTATTTTGATGTTTTGGACATCCTGGAGTTTATATTTTAATTTTACCACGATTTGGTTATACCATATAATTTCTCAAATTTGGTTTCCCATATGATTTTTTACCAAAATGAAAAAAAAAGAAACTTTTTGTTCTATTCGTATAATTTATGCAATATTAGCTATTCGATTTTCAGGATTAATTGTATGATCCCATTATATATGTACAATTAACATAGATACTCGAGCTTATTACACTTTAGCAATTATTATGATTGCAATCCCTACAGGAATTAAAGCCTTTAGATGATTAGCTACCATCCATGGATCAAAAAAAAATGTAATCCTTCAAACCTTTGAAGATTAGGATTTGTATTCTTATTTGTAATTGGAGGATCAACTGGAGTAATTCTTGGTAATTCATGAAGTGATATTACTTTACATGATACTTATTATGTAGTACCTCATTTTCATTATGTATTATCTCTGGGTATTTGCTATTTGCTATTATCGAAGTTTTTATTTATCGATATCCATTAATAAACGGCCTAACATTACATAAAAAATTATTAAGTTGAGTTTTCGAGTTAATTTATCTTTTTTCCTCCAACGATTTATGGGTCTAAATCGAATACCTCGACGATATCCTGATTATCCTGTATCATATATAACTTAAAATATTTTTCTTTTATAGGATCTTTAATGTCAATATTAAAAATTATATATTTTATTTTTCGAATATGAGAACGATTATCGCCTTAACGATTAAATCTTTTTTCAATGTATACAATTTCTTCAATTGAATGATTAAGAATATTTTACCCCCAATTAAATAATAGATTTAATTTAACTCCCTTAATATATCATAATTAATTCACTCTAAATTAATGAAACTTCTACCTCATTCATCATTAATATACAAGATGCTAATTCACAATTTACAGAAAACTTAAAACAAATTTATGATCATTTATTAATAATGTTGTTGCTAATTACTATTATAATCATTTATATTATTTTTTCCTCATTAATTAATAACTTAAATAATAAGTTTATTTAACAAAATCAAAATATTGAAATTGTTTGAACATTAATTCCGATATTAATTTTAATTTATCTAGCAATTCCTTCATTCACCGTTTTATATTTACCCGATGAAATTTATATATTAACTCTAACAATTAAATCTATTGGATATCAATGTTACTGATCTTATGAATATTCAGATTTTAATAAAATAAAGTTTCATTTATTTATAATTAAAAATAATGTTATGAACATAAATAATTTCCGGTTATTAGATGTTGATAATAATATAATCATTCCAAATAAAATCAAATGCGTATATTAATTAATTCTTCAGATGTAATTCATTACTGAACTGTTCCATCATCAGGTATGAAAATTGATTCAATCCCTGGCCGAAGTAATCAAACTTTAATTAATATAAATCTATCTGGATTATATTATGGACAATGTTCTGAAATGTGTGGTAAACTCATAGATTTATACCTATTGCAATTGAAAGAACTAATCATGAAAATGTTATACAATGAATTTCTTATCCATTTTCATTGGATGACTGAATTTAAAGTTTTGATCTCGAAAATCAATATATCGTAATTAAAATTACCTCTAAGAAAAGAAATGAGTTGAAATATAAAGTTAAAATGTCATTTTTAAATTATTAAAATTAATATTTTTTATATTCTTTAAATATGGTTTAATTTAGATTGAAAAAAGTATTAATTCTTATAATGATAAATTTTTTTAATAATGTATCTTCAAATGGTAAGAACTTTTTTTTCTACTTTTGATTCTAGTACCAATTCAATGGTTGATTTAAATTGAATTTCTTCTATTCAAATTTTGTTATTATTCCAATATTGGTTCGAATAGTTGATTGTCGATTAATTAATTTTTAAAATTTTATTTGAATAACTTTATTCAAAGAATTAAAAATTATTGAATAAATTTATTTGTTTTAATATAATTGAGTTCACTATTTTATTTATATTCATTTTAAGAAATAATTTTATATATTTTTTCACAAGGACATAATAAGGAAGGATGTCAGGGAGGAGAGGAAACGGAGGCCTTTGTAACCATACGGGGAATCGAATAAAGCATACATACATATATATTTTTTCACAAGTCCCATATATTTTTACAAGTTCAAGACAATTAGTTTTTCAATTGACATTTCCCTCCCATTTTGATTTGGTTTAATAATTTTCCTTTCATTAAACAATACAAACTTTGCATTTGCGCATGTATTCCCTCAAAAGAAGACCCCCTTTCTTTTAATACCTTTTATAGTTTTAATTGAAACAACTAGAAATATCATTTGTCTTTTAACGTGATAAATTCGATTAACAGCAAATATATTTGCAGGATATTTACTTTTAACTTGAATAAAAGAATCAGCTATTTTATCAACAATAATTGTCTGAAATGTTATTATTTTAACACAAATTATATTATCAATATTAGAATTTAGAGTTTCTATCATTCAATCATATGTTTTTACTGTATAAAAAACTTTATATACACAATAAAACAAATTATGTTAAAAACATTATTAAAAAAAATTTCTCATACCATCCTTTTCATATAGGCGTTTCCACTAATAGAGCTTGACCTTTAGAAAAGGTACTTTTCTGTACGTCGTTTCAACGAAATGCTCTATTCTCGCTCTTTTTATTTCAGTCTACGAAATATTAGCAGGTAACGGATTTGTCATTTTAAATGCCCTATCTAACCCCCGCGAAAACACCCGATTGGTCCCGGGGACTCTCGAGCCGAGCTGCAGGTTGGCGCGCCGTGCCGGCAAGAGGCGAAGCCGCTGACGTACCTCTGGGCAGCCGAAAATACCCGATCGAACGTCGGGGACCCCCGAACGAAGCGCGGTAGCGGCCGTGCGAGAGCGAGAGAGAGAGGAGATACCCGATGCTGAAACCTCTCGATTTCGTCACGTCCGTGTGCCTCGCGCGTTGATAGTTTGGTGTGAATTTGTTTTTCAATTTTACGGCTAAACTATTGGAGATAGAGAAAAAACATCATATACATCTACCGGGCAAAATCTTCTCCTCTACAACTTTTGTTCGAAACTTTTTTGCGATTTCCTTTTCGTTCTCGAAATAATGCATATTTTTCGGTATTTACCCCTTTTCTTCACTGTTAATAGTTAAAATTCCTAGAAATTCGGATTCCCCGGGTCGATTAACATAGGAATACGTGTTTCACTAAGAGGTCGCAAAAAATTTCGACTTTGGCCACTTTTGACTGGACTAATACCGTAGTACGGCATGTCAGATGAGTGCGGGACGTCCCCCGAACCAGTGGAAACTTAGTCCGGGCGCGAGTAGGTACCCTGAACAGGGCCAAGTATGATAGCCTGTATGCCGTCGTAATATGGCGTCCATAGACGCCGTGTTACGGCACGCTTGATCTGTGCCGGATGTCGACCGGATCAGTGAAGCCTTAGTACGGACGCAGGAAGGCACCTCGAACAGGCCGGAGTACGGTAGCCTGTATATGCCGCCGGAATATGGCGTCCAAGGACGACAGGTTACGGCAGGCCTGATCTGTGCCGTGGGTGGACCGGATCGGTGGAACCTTAGTGAGCGTACGAGGGGGCACCCTAAACAGGCCGAAGTATGGTAGCCTGTATGTCGCTGTAATATGGCGTCCATAGACGCCGTGCTACGTCACGCTTAATCTGTGCCGGATGTCAGCCGGATCAGAGCAGCCGTAGTTGGCGAATCAAGATTTTGAGGTTACGTTTCATTAACGTCTGCGATATAAACCGCGGGAATTCAAATAATCTACATCTGCGAACAAGTAATAAACAAGGACTAATTGGTAATATTCGAATGAACTGAAGCGATATTATTCAATAATACATAATTTAAACTATTCTTAATGGCAAAACTTAAAATGACTGATTAATACAATTATATATAGATGGGTGATTTATAATAACCTGTACACCCAGTGCTGGCGGGCTCAGGGTGTACAGGTTCAGGGTTCGGGGTACCCCGAGGATAACTGTCAAGGCTCTTTTGTCCCCGTTATATAGTTTTTGAACGGGAGTGATTCGAATTTTGGCGTTCGAAGAATTGTTGTAGGGCTGCAGGCTGCCCTTGACGACGACGCCACTGGAGGAATGGGTCTCAGCGCGAACAACGAAGCAGGTGACGTCAATGTCGATAGGCATCTGTCTTGCTTGCTCAGCCATTTGACGTTTCGCATATTATCTGTTATTATTTTCTGTCATCTTGGGTACGCAAGTTCAGAGCGTGAGCTGAGCCGCGTAACTAAGCGTGACTTGTTTTTTCGGATATCGTCTATCCCTATTTCTCGCACTTTCGTTTTCTTTTATTTAATGAGTGTCTCCTATCGCCTATCTCTCATGAATAAACATCTATCTTCTCTCTCATCCTCTTTCATCTTTGCGCAAACTTTTGTTTTTCCGTTCATTCCCTCTCGACGATTCTACCAAGGAACGCTACTTTGGTGCCCGCCTTCGATTTTAATGAAACTCATGTCCATGGAAGAGCTCTGGACTGGTATGACTGGAAAAACAGTTGCACTTGTTGAAACCCTTTTCAAATAGAAATAGCTTTTAAATGCGGCACTTTTTTTTGTCTCGGAGAAAAAATCTTTTTTTTCTCGAGATTTGATTTCTCCCTTCCTTGATTCACTGGGTAATGTTGACCCGGACAAATTCGAAATAAAATGCTCACTTTTCCATGAACGAAAGTTTTCAATGATTTTTTACAACAATTCAATATGACATTTTTCGAATTTTAATTATGCAGACGTATTAAGACATGTTTAAGTTCATCCCGAATTTGTTTCAATAAGAACCGACCGGTGGGTTATTAAGGGCAGGTGGATGGAGTACTATCCTGGTCAAAATGACCCAGTGTGTCAAAGTCGTGGCCAAATGTAAGTGTGTCAAGGAAGGTTTAAGTATTCGATGCAAAGTTGTAAGGCAAATGACGGAAAAATTCCCATTAGAAAATTTTCCTCATTTGAAAACCTCCACCCGGTACGCTTTTGGTACTGATAATACTGGCTGTAGAAAATTTGTACATTTTGTACATTTCGAATAAAGCAGTTTTGATTGATGTTTTTTCTCGAAATTTGATGAGTATTAAATGCCAAATTATGAGAAAAATAATGTTTTTTTCTTAATAATCATTAAATGAAGTTTGAGGAACAATAAACGTGCTCTTTAAATTTTTTTTAAACTGATCGATCCGGAAAGAGAAGCATGACCGGATCGATTTGGAATCTTATAGGGCTCTTAGGGATACAATTAACTGAAAAAAATCCGCAAACAGTACATATAGCAATATTTGCAAGGCAGAGGAGGATTATCTAAAAATCAAGAAAAGGTAATTTTCTGTACTTTTTTAAAATCAATGGCGGTCATGTAAAAAAAAATTCTCCAAAACAATAGTCAGGCCTCAAAGGGAATTGCTTAAAGTTTCAGAAACTGCTTGTCGATTTGCTGTACAATGATTAATTCTCATACTTCATGGGATATCCATGATCAAACACAAAAAGGTGACTTTTCATTCAGCGGCTGATACTACAGCAACTAATTGTCGTACCGAGGCAAAAAAAATCCAGCTGCACCTAAATGATAAGTTTCAATGATCCTGATATTGATTTAATCAGAAAAAAATATTCTGAGTCCAGGGACAACTTGAGAGAAAAAATAATAGGAATATCTTCGTCTCCTGATATTTATTTTGCTTGGGCAATAAATGTTACCCCAAAAAAAAATGTCATCAAAAGATTTCAAAACTAGAAACTGCAAGCTTCAAAATCCTTATTGCCACTAAAAAAATACTATCTTTGTCTAATTTTTTTGCTCCTTTAATTACATTAAGGGCAAAAATTAAAGGATCACTTTTTCTTCGTCGAAAATTCGCTCTTTTTCGGAAGGCGATATCGTGGTTGTAAATAATTAGAAAACATTAATAACAAAAGCATTATGTAGCATTAATTGTCAACTCCAGAACGTTTATGTTCATCAATTTTTATGAACTTTTTTCAACCATAAAAATGGTTGGTAAGCTAGAAAAACGGGAATTCAAAAAATTTGACCAACTTTGCCGGGTTTCACGGGCAACAGAATGTCTTGTAAAAAAAAGTCCGTTTCAACAATTTGAAAGCGTAGATCTTCTTCTCTTATTTTCTTTTTTCGAACCTCTGTGCAATTTTCATTCACCTAGTTATCACTGACCAAATGAAAAAAATGCATTTGTTGATTTTGGACGGTTAAAACGCTGGTCCAAATCATCGTACAGCATTCATAATGACATCAATGGAAAGCTTGGAATTTTTCTATAAAACATAGGAGTAGATGTACTAGGGCGGTTCTAACGCAGGGATCTCAGGGGGGAGCGGGGCGGGGGGCTCCAGCGCGGGGAAGCCTTGTGCGGGGGTACGGCGGAGGGTGGAGGGGTCGCCGGGCGCGTGTGACGTCACAGAGGGGCCTTTGTAGAGGGGCGGCCATGTGGTCCGTGAAGCGCTTGGCGGGAGGGGGAAGCCGGCGTCGATGAGTGTTTTGTGTGTGTGTGTGTGTGTGTGTGTGTGTGTGTGTGTGTGCGCGCGCGTGTGTGTGTGCGTGCGCGTGTGTGTGTGTGTGTGTGTGTGTGTGCGCGTGTGTGTGTGTGTGTTTGTGTGGTAGGAAGGGGGAGGGAGCAAAAACAATGGTTCGAATTAAATAACAATAAAACACTAGTTTATTAATAATTAAATTGAACAATCACCTTCCATAGTATATATTATACATAAAATCTTTGGTGTGTGTGTGCGTGTGTGTGTGTGTGGTTGCCTATTTTTCATTGCTTAAAACTATGGCCTCTGTGGAGGGGCGGCCATGTGGTCCGTGAAGCGCTTGGCGGGAGGGGGAAGCCAGCGTCGATGAGTGTTTTGTGTCTGTGTGTGTGCGTGCGTGCGTGCGTGCGTGCGTGCGTGCGTGTGTGTGTGTGCGTGCGTGTGTGTGTGCGTGTGTGTGTGTGTGTGTGTGTGTGTGTGTGTGTGTGTGTGTGTGTGTGTGTGTGTGTGTGTGTGTGTGTGTGTGTGTGTGTGTGTGTGTGTGTGTGTGTGTGTGTGTGTGTGTGTGTGGAAGGAAGGGGGCGGGGGCAAAAACAATGGTTCGAATTAAATGACAATAAAAACAATCGTTTATTAATAATTAAATTGAACAATGACCTTCCATAGTATATATTATACATAAAATCTTTGGTGTGTGTGTGTGTGTTTGCCTGTTTTTTTCATTGCGTAAAATTATTTTATTTGGAATATCCGCAGCGGATCCATTATGCTGGAACGTAACAAATCATGCATCTTATTAACCTGTCAAACATAATCATATTCTGAATCATACTAAAGATAATACGAACCATCCACCCAGTATAAGTTCAGTCAGGTGGGGCACGTGTCGCGCATTGAAACTTGGTGGGTCGGCCCGCCGCAGTTGGTACAAAAAATCCCCTGGATGTTGTTAAACCGTTCGCTGAAGTGGCCACACCTTTGAATTAGTCGATCAACCGCGTCCTGCATATCAAATAGCACAACACGCAAAATTTCGCCCGATCATTTTCGGTGAGATATTGGTAGATCACACAGCCCATGACTCCCCGGTTCAACCGATTTATTTGCTGCTGGTCCACTATGATTTCGCGCTCATAATGGACTCCTTTATCTGAGGCGTCACCCAATCCACTATCAAATGATTCCGTACTACTGTCCATCTCCGCCAGTTCCAAGTCATCATGTGCAAGCACTTCAATGTCCGCCCACTCACCATCGTCATCATTGGCGATATCAATAACGTCTTCGTCTACCCCAACTTCCACTTCGTCGTCATCGGCGATATTCACAATAACCTCTATCTCATCATCGACGAGATCGCTCACTTCTATTTGGTTCGACATTTTTCTTAACTGATTTTCCGTTCTCCGACTCTTCCACAATGACACCTTGCAGTTTGAAGACTGGAATGGCGAAAACTCCTGTTCCGATCCTTCTTCGGAATTCGATTTGTTGATCCTCATAGGCTTATTGTAGGGTGGGGGATGACCAACAGGATGTGTAAATAGTTTTCAACATTAGTTGCCACTTGTAGAAAAAAAAACCTTGCAAGATGGTGCATCCTGGCCAGGGGATAGGCGAAAAGTTTTTTTTCTTTAACTATCCTTGTGGGGGTAGGCATCTGCTGTCCAGAAAAGTGTGCACTTGTGGAGGTGAAAGCTGGCCAGGCTTGCCAATCATTGACTATCGCGATCTCTACAGAACAGCGTCTAGTTCATGGAGACTGAACTGGCGTATTATAAAGAGCATCTTAGAGTTTTAAATTTATATTGCCACGTGTTCCAGTATGTATGAAGTCCAGCCTGTCACGAATCATAGGGCTCATCGCAGAGCAGCATCAAACCTATACAAGTGACACTTGAGGCTATACAGTTCTTACCGTATCAGCCATATGCTTAAGGCAATTTTTTTTGTTCGTCGACGTTCGAAGCCACCCTCCGAGCATAGGGAACATTTTGAAAAATTAACATTCCGCTCAAGTAATGTCTTGGCTATCCAAAACACATATACGAAAACGAGGTACTAATTACAACTTATATTTTTTTGCATTTCATTTTACTTTTTTAATTTAAAAAAAAAAAAAATTATTTTTTTGCTCTTGTTGAACCCCGACCGGCTCGTTATGTGTATGTATTTATTTTTCATGCTTTCCACAATAAAAGATATCAACGTGATATTAAAAAACTCTGGTGGCAGTGATTCTATTAGATTTTCCGAGCTAGAAGGGAACGACAAAAATATTTTCTGATGGGAGACCATTTTTAATCATCGACAGCGCTCAAAAGTGGCCACACTTTGAATGAAGCAGTGAGTTCACATATCTCTCTGGCAAGACTTTTCAACTCGTTAATATGGAGAACAACAATGAACCATCAGAAGAAATCTTGTAAAACCAAGCCACGCTCTTAAGATCGATCGACGACTTTGCTGTGTGGGAGATACAGATCGTCTAGTTCATCGAACTACTGAAGACGCAAAGCCGAATTAAGCGCCAACGATTATCAACTAAACATCAATAGTCATTGATAGGCTGAATACCGCATCTGGAAGGATTGAAGTATTCCATGTACAGGCATTTTATATGCATCGGTGCAGGACACTACGGTGATGGGTTAATGTGGCGAGAACTCGACTTGAACGCATGATGGTCTATACTCTAACCCCTGCTCGATGAATTTCAACAAGGTGGAAGCTTTGCGAACAATACGTAATCTTACAATAAATGTAAATAAGTATAAATCAATACGCGTTGCATGATATATCTCACTGCCACGGGAAATAATGATTATGAGGGCTACGATTAATGTGCAATCAAGAGATAATACACGTTTCGCATGGGTGACAGTCATAGCTTTATACCCAGCTGAACGAAACAGTGACCACGGATCTTCTTACATGCATTATTCAATGGTATTAAATCTATCGAATATTGGATTCCCCATAACTATAGGGCAAATTTTAAAAAAATGGTGCTCCTAAACAATTTATCCATTAATGTGTGTACCACCGAAGAAACCATTGCTCCGATACGCGTGGCTCAACATAAGAAGAAGAAAATCATATCAATTTGCTATACATACAAGATACCGAAGATAACAATGTATGGCATATTACATAGATAAAGAACCTGTCAAGCCTCGTGAGCGCAGAACAGACGCAACCACTAAAAAATATATATATGTCATCGGTTTGTGAAAGTAACATAATTACTATATCTTTATATGCGCTAAACGAATTAAACAATAATCCATTATTTCGCAGGTGTCAGCATAACTTTAGATCAAAGGATAAACTGCAATCACATGATATCGATTGTGGAGCACTAAAGCACTGCCCCATCCGACTAACAAATAATACCAATAAGTAGCACCAAATCATCAACTCCAGTCGGAAAGCACGGCATCCATTCATTGAAAATGCCTATTTGGAGTGTTTTTGACTAATGATAGGGAGAAGATGAGAGTGTACAAAGACTGATGAGAAGAACGTAGCAGAGGATATGGATCAATATCATGAAGTATTTAGTATCGATAACCACATGTGCTTTTCATATGACGAATCGCTATCATAGTATCAATCACATCACAGCGCTGATTCCATATCATGGTTTGTGGTAGAACTGGAAAAACTAGTGCTGTGCATAAAATACATTTTCTACGAAAATTAATGCTCATCATGAGTTCATTCCAATACGTTCACGCTATGTCAATAATTGTGCATTCAGTCATCATCAACCAATAGAGGTAAAAGTTGAATTACTCAAGATACAATGGCGTATGCCCCACGCAATATTAGATGAGATCAATAAATTATCATTACTTTAAACATTGGAAAGTGGGCGATACTTGAAGATGAGTTTTCACTCTTGGGATCTATACGAATGTCCACCGCTTCAAAGCACAACGAAGCATTCATGGACCGTAAAAGCTGGCCCCCAACTAGAGAAACCAATATATTTAATTGGTGCGGCACAGACTGGTAAAAAAGATAATCTATGGCAAAGGACATTATATTATTGACCAACTGCAAACTCACAAGTGTTAAACTTTATCTCAATTCAGCATTCTTTTCTCAGGAGGGCTCGCATTTGGACTTCAAAAAAGTTTCGGCATTTTGTTCAATATGTACTCTCGATTTCGTAAATACCATTATGATTGCAATAGTGATCGTTCTTTACTAACCATCGCCAAGTCTTAATGTAACGGCCTTCTCGCGGATAATGATTGATCGCATCAGAACGAGCCTGTAAAAAATGCTGCCGTAGATGTGTGAATAGAGTTTAAATGCAAAGAAGATTCACCACCGAATACGACTGCTTATTGTTTTAATCTTACACGATCGCGTTGTTGGATATTGTTCATTGACCGATATTATGGGTAAAATTGTATAGATCAGCAAAATTCGGAGAGATACGAAGCATCGTGGTTGATTTGCAATGGTCTAAAGTGGGCCTATGGAAACGTTCCATATCGCGTGACTGAAGGTTTAATAACAGCTGCAGTTGAAGGTTCAACGGAAGACGACATGTGTCCAATCTTATATGTTAAGGGATATGAAAAACGAAAATGGATAGCTAATATACTAAATATGAAAAATTAGCTATTTATTGAGTCGTTGAATATAAACCTTGACGATATGGATGTCTCAAGTAAATTAGATGGAAGTTCTACTCTACGACGTGAAAAGCATACAAACAATTGTGTCCTACAAAATGTATTTAAAATCTTTAATTGGTGATTGAATCATAAAGATTCGTGCAAATAAAAGAAATGTAACATTATGTACTTTTTATTCTCCTCACTAAAATATTATTTTCGAAAGTGAAACTCATTTTTTTGTATGGAATTTGATTGAAAATAAAGTAATATAATCGCGCAATGATGATCGAATACATTCATCGGTATACGTTCGATAGATGTTCGTGAGCCGTTTGTTGGAAGTTTGCGAGCCATTTGAAAGTTTTCAACAGTTGTTCGTGAGACGTTCCAGAGACTTCCGAAGACATTCACAAAACGTTCGAAGACATTCAAGAGACGTTCGAAAACATTCATAACACGTTGAAGACATGCATGAGGGGTTCAAAGAGTTTGAAAAGATTTCCACGACGTTCATGAGACGTTTGAAGGCGTTCGTCAGACGTTCAAGAGACTTTCGAAAACGTTCATAAGACGTTTGAAGACATTCATGAGAAGTTCGAAGACGTTCAAGAGATCTGTGGCAGTATCCATAATATGTTTGAAGACATCGATGAGGGATTCGAAGACGTTTAAGAGACTTTCAAAGACATTCACGAGTGATTTGAAGACGTTCAAAAAACCTTCGAATTCGTTTAAGAGAGTTTTGACGCCATTCATAATACGTTTGAAGACATTCATGGGGTGTTCGAAGACGCTTGGGAGAGACTTTCAGACATTCACGAGGAGTTTGTCCGAAGACATTCATAAGACGTTTGACAACAGTCAAGAGACGTTCGAAAACATTCATAAGGTGTTTGAAGACATGATGAGGGGTTCGAAGAGTTTCAAGAGACTTTCTACGACGCTCATGAGACGTTTGAAGATGTTCGTGAGACATTCAAGAGACTTTCGAATACGTTCATATGACGTTTGAAGACAGTCATGAGAGGTGCGAAGACCTTCAGAGACTTTCGAAGACATTCAAGAGATCTTTGACGATATTCATAATACGTTTGAAGACATCGATGGGTGGTTCGATGACGTTTTAGAGACTTTCAAAAACATTCACGAGGGGTTTGAAGACGTTCAAGAAACTTTCGAATATGTTCAAGAGACTTTCGACGACATTCATAATACGTTTGAATACATTCATGAGGGGTTCGAAGACGTTTCAGAGACTTTCGACGGCATTCATAATACGTTTGAAGACATTCATGAAGGGTTCGGAGACGCTTAAGAGACTTTCAAAGGCATTCACGAGAGGTGTGAAGACGTTCAGAGACTTTCGAAGACATTCAAGAGATCTGTGATAATATTCATATTCCGTTTGAAGACATCGACGAGGGGTTCGATGACGTTTTAGAGACTTTCAAAAACATTCATGAGGGGTTTGAAGACGTGCAAGAAACTTTCGAATACGTTCAAGAGACTTTCGACGATATTCATGATACGTTTGAATACATTCATGAGGGGTTCGAAGACGCTTGAGAGACTTTTAAACACATTCACGACGGGTGCGAAAACGTTCAGAGACTTTCGAAGACATTCAAGAGATCTTTGACAATATTCATAATACGGTTGAAGACATCGATGAGGGATTCGACGACGTTTTAGAGATTGTCACACCCATTCACGAGGGGTTTGAAGACGTTCAATATACTTTTCCAATACGTTCTAGAGATTTTCGACGACATTCATAATACGTTTGAAGATATTCATGAGGGGTCGAAGACACTCGAGAGACTTTCAAAGACATTCACGAGGGGCTCGAAGACGTTCAAGAGACTTTCAACGACATTCATAATACGTTTGAAGATATTCATGAGGGATTCGAGGACGCTTAAGAGACTTTTAAATACATTCGCGAGTGGATTGAAGACGTTCAAGAGGCTTTCGAAGACGTTCAGAGTTCTTCGACGACATTCGTAATACGATCTCCGGCGACATCCATAAACCGAACACTTTCACGGCGTTTAAGTTTCGCTGGAATTATTTGGGTTTGTTTGGCATTTTCAGAGTGGTGAAATCTGTTTTTGTCCGGGACCTTCAGGAGACTTCCTACAGGAGCAATGTTAATGAATATTTTTGAAAATAAAACATGCCAATCTAAAGCTAAAAGATGCCACGACACTGCACAATACTTTTTGTTTTTTCACGATTTTTTTTCTGGAAAAGGATTTCAATTGGGTAAAACGAAAAGTATTATGCAGTGTCGTGGCATCTTTTAGCTTTAGATTGGCATGTTTTATTTTCAAAAATATTCATTAACATTGCTCCTGTAGGAAGTCTCCTGAAGGTCCCGGACAAAAACACATTTCACCACTCTGAAAATGCCGAACAAACCCAAATAATTCCAGCGAAACTTAAACGCCGTGAAAGTGTTCGGTTTATGGATGTCGCCGGAGATCGTATTACGAATGTCGTCGAAGAACCCTGAATGTCTTCGAAAGCCTCTTGAACGTCTTCAATCCACTCGCGAATGTATTTAAAAGTCTCTTAAGCGTCCTCGAATCCCTCATGAATATCTTCAAACGTATTATGAATGTCGTCGAAAGTCTCTTGAACGTCTTCGAGCCCCTCGTGAATGTCTTTGAAAGTTTCTCGAGTGTCTTCGACCCCTCATGAATATCTTCAAACGTATTATGAATGTCGTCGAAAATCTCTAGAACGTATTGGAAAAGTATATTGAACGTCTTCAAACCCCTCGTGAATGGGTGTGACAATCTCTAAAACGTCGTCGAATCCCTCATCGATGTCTTCAAACGTATTATGAATATTGTCAAAGATCTCTTGAATGTCTTCGAAAGTCTCTGAACGTTTTCGCACCCGTCGTGAATGTGTTTAAAAGTCTCTCAAGCGTCTTCGAACCCCTCATGAATGTATTCAAACGTATCATGAATATCGTCGAAAGTCTCTTGAACGTATTCGAAAGTTTCTTGCACGTCTTCAAACCGCTCATGAATGTTTTTGAAAGTCTCTAAAACGTCATCGAACCCCTCGTCGATGTCTTCAAACGGAATATGAATATTATCACAGATCTCTTGAATGTCTTCGAAAGTCTCTGAACGTCTTCACACCTCTCGTGAATGCCTTTGAAAGTCTCTTAAGCGTCTCCGAACCCTTCATGAATGTCTTCAAACGTATTATGAATGCCGTCGAAAGTCTCTGAAACGTCTTCGAACCCCTCATGAATGTATTCAAACGTATTATGAATGTCGTCGAAAGTCTCTTGAACATATTCGAAAGTTTCTTGAACGTCTTCAAACCCCTCGTGAATGTTTTTGAAAGTCTCTAAAACGTCATCGAACCACCCATCGATGTCTTCAAACGTATTATGAATATCGTCAAAGATCTCTTGAATGTCTTCGAAAGTCTCTGAAGGTCTTCGCACCTCTCATGACTGTCTTCAAACGTCATATGAACGTATTCGAAAGTCTCTTGAATGTCTCACGAACATCTTCAAACGTCTCATGAGCGTCGTAGAAAGTCTCTTGAAACTCTTCGAACCCCTCATCATGTCTTCAAACACCTTATGAATGTTTTCGAACGTCTCTTGACTGTTGTCAAACGTCTTATGAATGTCTTCGGACAAACTCCTCGTGAATGTCTGAAAGTCTCTCCCAAGCGTCTTCGAACACCCCATGAATGTCTTCAAACGTATTATGAATGTCGTCAAACTCTCTTAAACGAATTCGAAAGTTTTTTGAACGTCTTCAAATCACTCGTGAATGTCTTTGAAAGTCTCTTAAACGTCTTCGAATCCCTCATCGATGTCTTCAAACATATTATGGATACTGCCACAGATCTCTTGAACGTCTTCGAACTTCTCATGAATGTCTTCAAACGTCTTATGAACGTTTTCGAAAGTCTCTTGAACGTCTGACGAACGCCTTCAAACGTCTCATGAACGTCGTGGAAATCTTTTCAAACTCTTTGAACCCCTCATGCATGTCTTCAACGTGTTATGAATGTTTTCGAACGTCTCTTGAATGTCTTCGCACGTTTTGTGAATGTCTTCGGAAGTCTCTGGAACGTCTCACGAACAACTGTTGAAAACTTTCAAATGCCTCGCAAACTTCCAACAAACGGCTCACGAACATCTATCGAACGTATACCGATGAATGTATTCGATCATCATTGCGCGATTATATTACTTTATTTTCCATCAAATTCCATACAAAAAAAATGAGTTTCACTTTCGAAAATAATATTTTAGTGAGGAGAATAAAAAGTACATAATATTACATTTCTTTTATTTGCACGAATCTTTATGATTCAATCACCAATTAAAGATTTTAAATACATTTTGTAGGACACAATTGTTTGTATGCTTTTCACGTCGTAGAGTAGAACTTCCATCTAATTTACTTGAGACATCCATATCGTCAAGGTTTATATTCAACGACTCAATAAATAGCTAATTTTTCATATTTAGTATATTAGCTATCCATTTTCGTTTTTCATATCCCTTAACATATAAGATTGGACACATGTCGTCTTCCGTTGAACCTTCAACTGCAGCTGTTATTAAACCTTCAGTCACGCGATATGGAACGTTTCCATAGGCCCACTTTAGACCATTGCAAATCAACCACGATGCTTCGTATCTCTCCGAATTTTGCTGATCTATACAATTTTACCCATAATATCGGTCAATGAACAATATCCAACAACGCGATCGTGTAAGATTAAAACAATAAGCAGTCGTATTCGGTGGTGAATCTTCTTTGCATTTAAACTCTATTCACACATCTACGGCAGCATTTTTTACAGGCTCGTTCTGATGCGATCAATCATTATCCGCGAGAAGGCCGTTACATTAAGACTTGGCGATGGTTAGTAAAGAACGATCACTATTGTAATCGTAATGGTATTTACGAAATCGAGAGTACATATTGAACAAAATGCCGAAACTTTTTTGAAGTCCAAATGCGAGCCCTCCTGAGAAAAGAATGCTGAATTGAGATAAAGTTTAACACTTGTGAGTTTGCAGTTGGTCAATAATATAATGTCCTTTGCCATAGATTATCTTTTTTACCAGTCTGTGCCGCACCAATTAAATATATTGGTTTCTCTAGTTGGGGGCCAGCTTTTACGGTCCATGAATGCTTCGTTGTGCTTTGAAGCGGTGGACATTCGTATAGATCCCAAGAGTGAAAACTCATCTTCAAGTATCGCCCACTTTCCAATGTTTAAAGTAATGATAATTTATTGATCTCATCTAATATTGCGTGGGGCATACGCCATTGTATCTTGAGTAATTCAACTTCTACCTCTATTGGTTGATGATGACTGAATGCACAATTATTGACATAGCGTGAACGTATTGGAATGAACTCATGATGAGCATTAATTTTCGTAGAAAATGTATTTTATGCACAGCACTAGTTTTTCCAGTTCTACCACAAACCATGATATGGAATCAGCGCTGTGATGTGATTGATACTATGATAGCGATTCGTCATATGAAAAGCACATGTGGTTATCGATACTAAATACTTCATGATATTGATCCATATCCTCTGCTACGTTCTTCTCATCAGTCTTTGTACACTCTCATCTTCTCCCTATCATTAGTCAAAAACACTCCAAATAGGCATTTTCAATGAATGGATGCCG
The DNA here is from genome assembly GCA_964007375.1 of Ophion obscuratus. Classification (NCBI taxonomy): domain Eukaryota; kingdom Metazoa; phylum Arthropoda; class Insecta; order Hymenoptera; family Ichneumonidae; genus Ophion; species Ophion obscuratus. The sequence goes on along the minus strand of OZ023312.1, from coordinate 67,945,213 downwards.
TGCTTTCCGACTGGAGTTGATGATTTGGTGCTACTTATTGGTATTATTTGTTAGTCGGATGGGGCAGTGCTTTAGTGCTCCACAATCGATCTCATGTGATTGCAGTTTATCCTTTGATCTAAAGTTATGCTGACACCTGCGAAATAATGGATTATTGTTTAATTCGTTTAGCGCATATAACGATATAGTAATTATGTTAATTTCACAAACCGATGACATATATATATTTTTTAGTGGTTGCCGCTGTTCTGCGCTCACGAGGCTTGACAGGTTCTTTATCTATGTAATATGCCATACATTGTTATCTTCGGTATCTTGTATGTATTGCAAATTGATATGATTTTCTTCTTCTTATGTTGAGCCACGCGTATCGGAGCAATGTTTTCTTCGGTGGTACACACATTAATGGATAAATTGTTTAGGAGCACCATTTTTTTAAAATTTGCCCTATAGTTATGGGGAATCCAATATTCGATAGATTTAATACCATTGAATAATGCATGTAAGAAGATCCGTGGTCACTGTTTCGTTCAGCTGGGTATAAAGCTATGACTGTCACCCATGCGAAACGTGTATTATCTCTTGATTGCACATTAATCGTAGCCCTCATAATCATTATTTCCCGTGGCAGTGAGATATATCATGCAACGCGTATTGATTTATATTTATTTACATTTATTGTAAGATTACGTATTGTTCGCAAAGCTTCCACCTTGTTGAAATCCATCGAGCAGGGGTTAGAGTATAGACCATCATGCGTTCAAGTCGAGTTCTCGCCACATTAACCCATCACCGTAGTGTCCTGCACCGATGCATATAAAATGCATGTACATGGAATACTTCAATCCTTCCAGATGCGGTATTCAGCCTATCAATGACTATTGATGTTTAGTTGATAATCGTTGGCGCTTAATTCGGCTTTGCGTCTTCAGTAGTTCGATGAACTCGACGATCTGTATCTCCCACACAGCAAAGTCGTCGATCGAACTTAAGAGCGTGGCTTGGTTGTACAAGATTTCTTCTGATGGTTCATTGTTGTTCTCCATATTAACGAGTTGAAAAGTCTTGCCAGAGAGATATGTGAACTCACTGCTTCATTCAAAGTGTGGCCACTTTTGAGCGCTGTCGATGATTAAAAATGGTCTCCCATCAGATAATATTTTTGTCGTTCCCTTCTAGCTCGGAAAATCTAATAGAATCACTTCCACCAGAGTTTTTTAATATCACGTTGGTATATTTTATTGTGGAAAGCATGAAAAATAAATACATACACATAACGAGCCGGTCGGGGTTCAACGAGAGCAAAAAAAATTTTTTTTTTTTTTTTTTTAATTAAAAAAGTAAAATAAAATGCAAAAAAATATAAGTTGTAATTAGTACCTCATTTTCGTATATGTGTTTTGGATAGCCAAGTCATTACTTGAGCGGAATGTTAATTTTTCAAAATGTTCCCTATGCTCGGAGGGTGGCTTCGAACGTCGACGAACAAAAAAAATTGCCTTAAGAATATGGCTGATACGGTAAGAACTGTATAGCCTCAAGTGTCACTTGTATAGGTTTGATGCTGCTCTGCGATGAGCCCTATGATTCGTGACAGGCTGGACTTCATACATACTGGAACACGTGGCAATATAAATTAAAAACTCTAAGATGCTTTTTATAATACGCCAGTTCAGTCTCCACGAACTAGACGCTGTTCTGTAGAGAGCGCGATAGTCAATGATTGGCAAGCCTGGCCAGCTTTCACTTCCACAAGTGCACACTTTTCTGGACAGCAGATGCCTACCCCCACAAGGATAGTTAAAGAAAAAAAAACTTTTTGTTTATCCCCTGGCCAGGATGCACCATCTTGCAAGGTTTTTTTTTCTACAAGTGGCAACTAATGTTGAAAACTATTTACACATCCTGTTGGTCATCCCCCACCCTACAATAAGCCTATGAGGATCCAAAAATCGAATTCCGAAGAAGGATCGGAACAGCAGTTTTCGCCATTCCAGTCTTCAAACTGCAAGGTGTCATTGTGGAAGAGTCGGAGAACGGAAAATCAGTTAAGAAAAATGTCGAACCAAATAGAAGTGAGCGATCTCGTCAATGATAAGATGGAGGTTATTGTGAATATCGCCGATGACGACGAAGTGGAAGTTGGGGTAGGCGAAGACGTTATTGATATCGCCAATGATGACGATGATGAGTGGGCGGACATTGAAGTTCTTGCACATGATGACTTGGAACTGGCCGAGATGGACAGTGATACGGAATCATTTGATAGTGGATTGGGTGACGCCTCAGATAAAGGAGTCCATTATGAGCGCGAAATCATAGTGGACCAGCAGCAAATAAATCGGTTGAACCGGGGAGTCATGGGCTGTGTGATCTACGAATATCTCACCGAAAATGATCGGGCGAAATTTTGCGTGTTGTGCTATTTGATATGCAGGACGCGGTTGATCGACTTATTCAAAGGTGTGGCCACTTCAGCGAACGGTTTAACAACATCTAGGGGATTTTTTGTACCAACTGCGGCGGGCCGACCCACCAAGTTTCAATGCGCGACACGTGCCCCACCTGACTGAACTTATACTGGGTCGATGGTTCGTATTATCTTTAGTATGATTCAAAATATGATTATGTTTGACAGGTTAATAAGATGCATGATTTGTTACGTTCCAGCATAATGGATCCGCTGCGGATATTCCAAATAAAATAATTTTAAGCAATGAAAAAAACAGGCAAACACACACACACCAAAGATTTTATGTATAATATATACTATGGAAGGTCATTGTTCAATTTAATTATTAATAAACGATTGTTTTTATTGTCATTTAATTCGAACCATTGTTTTTGCCCCCGCCCCCTTCCTTCCACACAAACACACACACACACACACACACAAAACACTCATCGACGCTGGCTTCCCCCTCCCGCCAAGCGCTTCACGGACCACATGGCCGCCCCTCCACAGAGGCCATAGTTTTAAGCAATGAAAAACAGGCAAACACACACACGCACACACACACACACACCAAAGATTTTATGTATAATATATACTATGGAAGGTGATTGTTTAATTTAATTATTAATAAACTAGTGGTTTATTGTCATTCAATTCGAACCATTGTTTTTGCTCCCTCCCCCTTCCTACCACACAAACACACACACACGCGCGCACACACACACACACACACACACACACAAAACACTCATCGACGCCGGCTTCCCCCTCCCGCCAAGCGCTTCACGGACCACATGGCCGCCCCTCTACAGAGGCCCCTCTGTGACGTCACACGCGCCCGGCGACCCCTCCCCCCTCCGCCGTACCCCCGCACATGGCTTCCCCGCGCTGGAGCCCCCCGCCCCGCTCCCCCCTGGGATCCCAGTGTTAGAACCGCCCTAGTACATCTACTCATAGGGTTTGAAATAATTTACGTATTATTTTTAAATACCGTGAAATCAATTTCTAAAGACGTCCTGAGTCAAAATTTTTAGCCTCCTCTGAACCCTCGCAGGACCCATTTCTTTTGTACTACATAAGCCGCCAGCCTCCATTGAACCGACGAAGCCTCTTTCGTCGAGTTCAGTGCCATGAAGAGACCTCCTCTTGGTCCAGGGTAGCCTCGGGTAGACCTCCCAAACCTTCTCTCGACCCCCAGTTTCAGTGAAACGTGCAGAGCACAGGCCTCCTTAACCTGCTTTCAATCTCAAACTGTTGCCTCGACCCCACCTAACCTGCTTTCGGCCCAAATTCGATATCTCCTCCATCATCATTCCATTGTGGCCTGATAGGTAACCCGTTCGATGACGAAAATAATACGAAATTAATAAAAATACATCGTCCCCTTATCAAATTATTAGTGCAATATTAATATGCGAAAACAATCAAATTTTCTCAATATCGATTTATTATTATTTTATAGACAATTCATAGAAGAATGCTTGTATATACAGTCTTACTCCAATTCTATCGGATTAATGGGCGTTTTCCTGTGAGAAAAAATCTCACAGGAAAATTCTTGAAAAATGCCAGTCTATCCAGTATAAGCTTACGCGAATTTTTTCATCCTTGACATTTCGTTTTTGAGTTACATTGCATTATCTAGAATTAGTCTTTTGTAGCAAAAAATGAAATAACATTGCGAAAAAAATCGTACGAAACGTTATAAAAAACGCAAATGGAGTTGCTGCTACCCCGTTCAAGTTTATCATGGATAAACGTAACAAATTTTTTTTGCATAAGTCCAATTCTCGATGGTCGAAATAAAGCCAAAAATCAGTCACGTATAAAAGTACGTACCGGGTCGAACAGAAAATTATAAAAAGATATTTCAGAAAAGCAATATAAAGCTCAATTTATTTCCGTCAAAACGCCGTTCGGTAAATTTGGTTATCTTTTTTTTACGAAGCTTTGTAACTTTTAGTGCAGCAAGAAATATCGACTGGTGTATCCAAACTTTTAAGCGACGGTATATATTATATAATACTATATATATATATATATATATATTTCTATATATTATACTCGAAATATGTGGTTGCATTAATATATTCGAATATACACTACCAGTCAAAAGTATTCGGACCCTTCAGATAACTGCAAAACTTAATATCACTTTGGATCATTGCAACCTTATGGTAGAATAATAATTATTTTACGATGATACTATAAAGCTCTGTATAATTACTTAATTATATAGATCTTTATAGTATCTTCGTGAAATAATAAATGAAATGAATTATATTACTCTAACATTATTTGACAATTATCCAGCGCTTATAAGTTTTGCGATTATGTGGAGGATCCGAAAACTTTTGGCTGGCAGTGTAGATCTAAATAACATATAATGTTGATATCTATATGGAACGTTAGGGTGTTAATTATAGTCTACTTAATGTTCTGAAGGATTGACATTGTCGGTTTAGAATTCAACCTCATTCGATTTTTTCTTTTTGTTTTTGTTCGTTTTGTTTTTTTTTGTTTATTCAATAATGAGTTAGTAAATGGCAAACGGCCGATTACCGTCGATTTTAAATAAAATGTTTGATTTTTCTTTGTTTTCATTTTTAGCCCGTCGAAAATTTAAAAAAAAATTCCACGTGTATGTATGAAGCATATTTTTATTTTTTTCCGCTAAGTATTATGATATTAACTAACCGCGTCTATTTGATCCTTTTTTATTTGAATTAACTAGATTTTTCATAGAACCAAATTTTTCCTATTGCATTCCATTATTAAAATTATTGATTTCAAAAATGTTTATTTACAGAAAATCAATCTATTTAATATCGTCCAATAACTACATATTTTATTTGATCTTAATAAATCTGTGATTCGGTTTCATCATTTCAACATTTTCGTTTGTTCAAAAAAAACAATTTAGTTAAGTTCACTGAATGAATCTAGTTATTTTTTTTTTAATTTACCTTAAATAGAATTTTCGTAGAGTTAACCATTTTTCTATTTGATTGACCTAATGGTCCATCTTTATTGCAACACTCATATCAAAGGAGTGGGGGGAAGAGAAGGTGGAGGGAGAGGAATTATATGTGTGTGTGTGTGTGTGTGTGTGTGTGTGTGTGTGTGTGTGTGCGTGCGTGCGTGCGTGCGTGCGTGCGTGCGTGCGTGCGTGCGTGCGTGCGTGCGTGCGTGCGTGCGTGCGTGCGTGCGTGCGTGCGTGCGTGCGTGCGTGCGTGTGTTTGTTTGAAAAATCTATAGCATGTTATTCCATGAAACTCTCTAATTATCACAATCATATTAACTAATTCATACAGCTTATGTGATACAACAAATAGTGGGAGGTATTCATTTGGTCTCTTATGCCATATCAGCGACCAAAATGTTATAAGCACTCGGTAGCATAGGGGCAGCGGAGCGTAGCTATGAGTAGGTAGGACTAGGTTCAAGGCGCATATAGGGCAAATATTTTTCTTCGAAAAAAATCATTTCTAAAGGCCAGGGAATGACGAATTACGATGAAAAATCCTTGTGGTAAAGTTCTCTATTAAGGAATTCATTTTATTTTCGATTTATGAAATATTTTATGTATATAGTACACTTAGCTTTACAGTGTACATTGTAAGCAAATCAAGATTAATTTGAATCTCATCTTTATTAATATATATAAATATCTTTGAAAGAAATATGATCGTAGTAAGCTGTGAGACAAGGAAAAAACCTATTTTATTTAAATAGATTCTATATAAATTAATTTTTTTGTTTAGCAGTCTAATGTAGGCCGAAAGGGGGGGCAGTAGGTTCTGCGCGAGCGCGCGAAGTAGGCCGACCTGAGGTTCCGTAGGTTCAATTGTGAACCTCACTGACCTCCTTTGAGTCAAAAAGTCTACTTTCTGCCATGCCGGAGGTTCATCGGAGGCTCTAACGCATGGTACTTTCAAACATTGTACCCTCCTTTAGATACCCAATAATCCGCTCACGCCGATTTCTGCTCGCCTTCATTTTGTGCGTTCAACTCGGCTCGAAAATTTCGACTCGGGGTGTAATATGCCGATATTTACACTTACTGTCTTACACAATACCGTTGCAACCAACGCACAGAGCTATAAGATTTTTACGTTTTCTTAAAGCTAAGGGTACATAGGAACATTCCACCAAAAACCAGGCCGCTGCATGTAGGCTTTCATACTGACCTGAGGCTTAAACTTCGCGAAAATTGAGAAACGGCAATTTTCACGCGGAGTCTAATTTCTCGATTATCGACAGACGATCGGAAAGAATCTTCAATTACCTCTATAATATTCCCGTTCAAGGGAAAGTGAGCGGACATCTCCGCAATCGGGATTTTTATTTTTTCGGTTTTGATGAATTATAGAATGTTCATTGCAAAAAAATAATGATCAGCAAAAAATTATGTTTGGTAATTACGCTGGATGAACAAAAAAAACCCGACTACGGGACACCGCATTTAAGTGGTCAAGTAAGAGAAATACGGCATTCGCCTTTTTCCTAGGCACAGATTTAACGAGTTCGTGGAAATATGGGATATAAACAATCTACTCTTTCCAGGTGAAAAATAGCGACTTAAGTTTGCCTCGACTCCGGAACCTTATTTAAGGTGCCATATTGAAGAGGGCTGTGTGCTAAAGTTATCTTATTTCATTAAAATTGAATGCAGTGCATCGATCGGTTCTTGGTGCGGGATGCACCCTGCACAGATTTTGACTTGGAAAAACATGGCGTGTGGGGTTCAATCCAATGGCAGATAAATGACGATCTTATGTAAAATCTCCTTGAGGATTTAAACAAAATGGACTCAATCTAACATGGACTCGATCTTCCAATGCTACAAATCAATTTGGCCGTACCGCGCCGTTCGAAAGCCACAGTTTAAGGGGCGAGTTAAAACGTAGGCCCGGCATTGTATCCGAGTTTAGGAGAGGCATTTCGTAAAAATCGAGAGAGCCTCCATGTGTGCGAGAAAGCGATTTCGCTGTAATGCGATAGTCAAATACTTGATTTAAGGGGTCATACTTAATTTCATCTTATTTCCGGTCAGAACGAATGGATCACTTCATCGGTGCTCGAAGGTACAAGTTTAATCATAGAATCATTATTTACGCGACAAAGACGAAATCGACGTCTGGCTTTATTTCTCGGCATGAGTTGTAACCCCATTCGAACATACTCATCATTGAATTGACCGATTTCTTTTTATTTCTACTTCGAGCACCGATCAAATGATCCATTCGCTGTGACCGGAAATGAGATGAAATCGAAAACTAATTTGGGCGAATGATCCCGGCAATATCTGACAGAATACGCGAAACCCGTTCAGAGCAGCGTTTTCGTCTTTACTCGCTTGGTGTTAGCGGATAGCGACTTAGGATCCTTTTCAGTAACGTGCCTCACACGGCTCGGGGCTTATTACCTAAAGATAAAGCGAAATCGATCAATTCAATGATGAGTATGTTCGCAGAGGGTTACAGCTCATGCCGAAAACTCAAGCCAGACGTCGATTTAGTCTTTGTCGCGTAAAGAATGATTCTATAATTCAACTTGTATCTTCGAGCACCGATCAAGTGATCCATTCGCTCCGACCAGAAATAAGTTGAAATCGAAAATAATTTGGGCGAATGATCTTAGCAATGTCTGATAACATATGCAAAAACAGTTCGGAGCATCGAGTTCATCTGTATTATCTCGGTGTCAGCGGATAATGACTGAGGCTCCGTTTCATGAACGCACCTCATACGCTTCGGGGCTTATTACCTCATAATAAAATGAAATCGATAAATTCAATGCTGACTATGTTCGAAAAGGGTTACAACTCATGCCAGAAAATCAAGCCAGACGTCGATTTTGTCTGTGTCGCGTAAAGGATGGTCCTATTAAACTTGTATCTTTGAGCGCCGGTCGAATCATCCATTAGCTCGGACTGGAAATAAGACGAAATCAAAAACGAATTTCGGCGAATGATCTTAGCAATATCTGACCGAATATGCGAAAACTGTTCGGAGCATCGATTTCGTCTTCATTCGCCTGTTAGCGGATAATGACTCCGGCTCCTTTTGTTAGCGGATAATGACTCCTCCGGCTCCTTTTGTTAGCGGATAATGTTAGCGGATAATGACTCCGGCTCCTTTTCCGTAACGTACCTCACACGACTCGGGGCTTATTACCTCAAAATAAAGCAATGTCGATCAATTCAATGATGAGTATGTTCGAAGAGAGTTACAACTCATGCCGAAAAATCAAGCCAGACGTCGATTTCGTCTTCGTCGCGAAAATGATGATTCTATTATTAAACTTGTATCTTCGAGCATCTGTCAAATGATCCATTAGCTCCGACCAGAAATAAGATGAAATCGAAAACGAATTTGCGCGAATGACCTCAGCAATATCCGACAGAATTTGCGAAAACCGTTCGGAGCATTGATTTTATCTTTATTTGCTTGATGTTAGCGGATAACGACTCAGGCTCCTTTTTAGTAACATATCTCATACGTCTCGGGGCTTATTGCTTCAGAATAAAGCGAAATCGATCAATGCAATGATAAATATGTTCGAAGAAGGTTACAGCTCATACCGAAAAATCAAGCCGGACGTCAATTTCGTCTTTGTCGCGTAATAGTACAGTCGTGCTATATAGTGGAATCGGAAAAAATTAGAAGAAGGCTAGTTTTTCAACAGGTGATTTTGTAGGTGCCGCGGGTGCTAAATCCAAGTTTGCCTAAAAATCGGGGTGTAGGGTTTTTTTAGGGGATGAAAGGGGATGGAAGTGAATTAATGTCAAAGTACAACCCCCACGAGGTCGGCGCAGGGGAACACAATGTTCAGAAAAATCTGGGCTTTATTTTTGTCCACAGCGCCGAAGTCGTGAAAGTTCATTGTGGGGGAGAAAAAGCGGGGTGAAATTTCAAAAAATCAGTTCTCATTCGATAACTGTGTAGGAAAAATTCATACAATTTTTTGTTCTAATGGGAACGTTGTAGCCCTTGAAAAGACGTGTCGATTGAGTACTTGATCCACCCTCTCCGAAAATATCTTCACCCCCAAAAGAACTGTTGGATTATTTAAAAAAATTGTTTATTGAATAACTCAAAAACAATTGATTTTACTGTTCAATAACTGAGGGTTCAAGCTACAAGTTCTTTCATAGCGCCGCATTCGTGCGGTCAATAGTTTTCCCAGAATTTCATTTTGAATTTCCAACCCCCGAGGGGGGTTGGAAAATCAAAATTCAAGGGTAGTCCATAGAAACGAAAATATACGGAAAATTATTCTCTACATTTCGTACATATAAACCACACCCGAAAAACCGATAGTGTTTGAGTTATTCAATAACCCATTTTTTTTTGTTTGTATTTTAACAATTTTTTGGGGGGTGAAGATATTATCGGAGAGTGATGATCAAATACTTGATCGACGCGTCTCTTCAAGGGCTACAACGTTCCAATTTAAACAAAAAGTGTACGAATTTCTTCTAAAGAGTTATTGAATTCAAACTAATTTAATAAAATTTCACCCCACTTTTTCACTCCCAAAATGAACTTCCACGATTTCGGCGCTGTGGACATAACGAAAGCCTGGATTTTTCTGCACATTTCGTCCCACGGCGCCGACCTCATTGGGGTTGTAGTTTGGCATTAATCCACCTCCATCCCCTTACATCCCCTAAAAAACCCTATACCCCGATTTTTAGGCAAACTTGGATTTAGCACCCGCGGCCCCTACAAAATCACCTGTCAAAAAATTAACCTTCTTCCAATTTTTTTTCGATTACGAGGTTTTTCAGCGACATCACGACTATACTATAAAGAATGATTCTATGATTTAACTTGTATCTTCGAGCACCGATCAAACGATCCATTCGCTCTGACCGGAAATACAATGAAATTGGAAATGAATTTGGCTAAATGATCTTGGCAATATCTGACAGAATATGCGAAAAACATTCAGAGCATCGTTTTCGTCTTTATTCGCTTGATGTTAGCGAATAACGACTCAGGCTCCTTTTCAGTAACGTACCTCACACGTCTCGGGGCTTATTATCTCAAAATTAAGCGAAATCGATCAAATCAATGATAAGTATGTTCGGAAAGTTACAGCTCATACCGAAAAATCAAGCCAGACGTCGATTTCGTCTTTGTCGCGTAAAGAATGATTCTATGATTAAGGGAGACTTTGTCCTTGGAGTGCCATATTTCAGGTGTTTACATTTTATTTTTTTTAAAGGAAATGAGTAAAGCTTTTTGAGTGCGGTTTTTTTCTTACTTTTATTCATGATATACAGAACGTTAAAAAATGTTTTTTTTAAACCAAAATGGCGGCCCTTGCAGCTCCGCGAAAACAGGTCCTCAAATCGCGGGAGGTAAACGGCTGATATCGCTGCCCCCTCTTTGTTGATCTGAAACACAAATTCAAAGCATATTATCAATCTGTGACCCTTTGGTCATGGAATGACGGATGGGTTTTTCGTTTAGTACAAATTTCGGAAAAAGGCGGCAATTTAAAAAAATCGAGATAAAATCGAAGATAAATAATAAATGCAAAAATGTATCTATCGAAAAAACCATCCATCATTCCGTGAAGACATATTTTTTGAGTATGCTCTCCAAATTTCAGGTCGATATGTTAATTACAGCGGTCAGGAGAATGTCAGCCATTTTTAAAAACGTGTTTTCGAGAAAAACGCGTTTAAAGTTTTGTAATGTGTTTACACAAATGTGTTTATAATTACCGCTAATCGGCAATGCCTGGTCCATAGAGACATCCCTCCTCTTCTTCTAGCTGCTCATGTTGAGCCGCTAACATCTCCCGCTGCTCAATCAGGGCCTTTTTTGCTGCGTCGGTCACCTACCTCTCGGCGCGTTCGATCCTTGCTTTGTCCCGTGAATGGACCCAGCTCTCGGCGAATGTGCCAATCCGGACAATCATGAGATCGATGGCAATTAACAATGATTCCTCACCTTCGTTGAAGATAATCACTGCTAATTCCGTGGCAATATTGACCACATCTGCGCCGGAATGAAAATGTTTGGGCGCACGCATCCCAATCATATTATTAAGTGACTCATTACTGTTTTGGGTATGAGCACGCAAACATCTTTCGAGCAAATCGTCCGACGACAGGTCGTCGTGACCAATACATTCTTTTTTTTGACAGTAACGTCATCATAGGGATTGGCTTCAAGCAATCCCTTAAACGTTTTACTGTCACCATCCCCGACGTAAGTGACGTATTTGACTCCGTGCAATTCTACCGATCGGAGAAACATTTCGGTGATTCCGTCGGTTTCCATCTTTCCTGCGGAACCGACCTGGTTTACGGTGCACGTTTCCACGTGTGTTTCCTTCCATTCATCGTAACCAGCAGGATCTTCATCTTCTTTTTTCTCCCAAAAGTTGCAAGATTTGCAAAACTTCGATTTGACCATGGCGTCGACAACTTTTTTGGTGTGGTATCCAATGAGACTAGTCACGCCAATGAGAGATGAAAATCCTCTTTTTCCACGTGCCATCTCCTGAAACGATGAAGTGATCTTCCTGTAGTCCTCGAGAAACGTTTTCTTTCTTCTCCTCTGCTACAGCTTTCTTCAGAACCATGTCGTAAACCGATTTCGTCGCGATTCAGATATTTGCTACACAAGCGTAATATATTGTGGTCGTCATCCCGCTGGAAATGTCCATCATGCCACAAAACCTGCTCAAACCGTTTATTCCAAGGCCTAATAAACGGAAAACAAACACGATTCGGCGATTTATTTCATAAGCTTTACCGACAAGTGGACATGATGTAATTTTCTCGCATTTTAAATTCGCATTTTAAATTCAGTTTGAAACCGATGCCTCGTCGATTACGCATGGAAAAAGCGATTCATCCGTTGCACTCTTTACACAAAACGTCATCGGACCCGTTTATTTCAAAAATTTAATTTATATTTATATATAAATTTATATATGTATATTTATATATAAATATATATATATATATATATATATATATATATATATTTATATATTTATATATAAATATATATATATATATATTTATATATTTATATATAAATATATATATATTTAATAAAATATTAATTTAAGTAATTTAAAAAATTTATTTTTTGAAAATTTCAAGGACAAAGTCTCCCTTAAACTATCCATGATTAAACACCAATTAAGTGATCCATTCACTCCGACCGGAAATAAGATGAAATCGAGTATGGCCCCTTAAATGAAATATTTGACTATCGCATCACAGCGAAATCGCTTTCTCGCACACATGGAGGGTTAGCTCTCTCGATGTTTACGAAATGCCTCCACTGAACTCGCATACAATGCCGCGCCTACATTTTAACTCGCCCCTTGAAAGGTGGTTTTCGAACGGCGCGGTGCGGCCGAATTGATTTGTAGCATTGGAATATTGGGTCCATGTTAGATTGAGTCCATTTTGTTAAAATCCTCAAGGGGATTTTATATAAGATTTTACTTTACCTGCCATCGGATTGAACCCCTTAAGCCATGTTTCTCAAAGTCAAAATCTGTGCAGGGTGCATCCCGCACCGAGAACCGATAGATGCATTGCATTCAATTTTAATAAAATAAGACAAATCAAGTACACATAGCCTTCCGCAATATGACACCTTAAATAAGGTTCCGGAGTCGAGGCAAACTTAAGTCGCTATCTTGCACCTGGAAAGAGTAGATTGTCTATATTCCATATTTCTACGAACTCGTTAAATTCGTGCCTAGGAAAAAGGCGAATGCCGTATTTCTCTTAATTTGACCTCTTAAATGCGGTGTCCCAAAGTTTTTTTGTTCGTCCAGCGTAATTGCCAAATATTAATTTTTGCTGATCATTAATTCTTTACAATTAAAATTCTATAATTCATCAAAACAGAAAAAATACAAATCCCGATCGCTGCGATGTCCGCTCACTTCCCCTTGGACGGGAATATTATAGAGGTAATTGGAGAATTTTTTGATAGTCTGTAGAAAATCGGGAAATTAGACTCTGCGAAAAATTGCCGTATCTCAATTTTCGCGAAGTTCGAAGCCTCAGGACAGTATGAACGCCTATATACAGCGGCCTGGTTTTCAATGAGAATAACTAATACCCTAAACTCTGAGAATACGTAAAAATCTTAAAGCTCTGTGCGTTGGTTGCAACGGTACTATGTAATAGACAAAAAGTGTAAAAATGGGCATTTTACACGATTTTAAAAATCGATTTCACGGTATTTAAAAACAATACGTAAATTATTTCAAACCCTATGTTTTATAGAAAAAATCAAAGCTTTCCAACGATGTCATTATGAATGCTGTGCGATGATTTGGACTAGAGTTATGTCCGTCAAAAATAAACGAATGAACTTTTTCATTTGGCCAGTGATAACTTGGTGAATAAAAATCGCACAGAGGTTAAAAAAAAGAAAATAAGAGGAGCAGATATACGCTTTCGAATGGTTGAAACGGATTTGTTTACAAAAAAAATGCTGTTGCCCTTGTAGCCCGGCACAGTTGGTCAAATTTTTTGAATTCCCGTTTTTCTAGCTTACCAACCATTTTTTTTTTGTTAAAAAAAAGTTCATAAAAATTGATAAACACAAGCGTTCTGAAGTTAACAATTAACGCTAAAAAATGCTTTTATTTATTTGTTCCGGTTATTTACAATCGCGATATGGCGGTTCGAAAAAGGGCAATTTTTCGACGAAGAAAAAGTGGTCCTTTAATTTTTGCGATTAATGTAATTGAAGGAGCAGAAAATTAGTATTTTTTTAAGTAACAATAAGAATGTTGAAGCTTGCAGTTTCTAGTTTTGAAATCTTTTGATAACATTAGTAGTATAACAGGACTGATTCTAACTCCGTGATTTCAGGGGGGAGCGGGGCGGGCGGCTCCAGCGCGGGGGACCGAGGGCCGACGTCACTCGGCGGGGAGGGGGAAGGCGACGCAGAGAGGAGGTCTAGCGCGAGATAGCCGAGAGTGGTGGCGCGATGATACGCGACGCTGAATGATGAGGGGGGCGGGCGGGGGTTTGCGCGGGGCCGTAGACACCATAGGGCGGTGGGTAAATGTTGAAAACTCATAAAATCGTGTGATTTATTATAATCATTAAAATTATTTATATATTATCGATGCAGGTGGAGCGTTTTTATTACGTCACTGGAAGTCCGTACAAAGAACAATTTAGTTATGCGTGTCCACGTGTGTGTGTATGCGCGCGCGCGCGCGCGCGTGTGTGTGTGTGTGTGTGTGTGTGTGCGTATTTTTTTAAAGAGGTTTAGCGGGAAAATGCCTCCGCACCGTAGCAAATAATTGCCGTGTGTCGGGCTTGTACCGACTAAAAACCCCCGTTCCTCTGTGGCCTTACAAATTCACCCGCGGAACGACCGCTAGGTATTACATCGCGGGAGAGGCCTTAGCCGAGCTAATTAGCCGTAGCTCTTTCTGCAGTATTATCAGACGACCTTACCCAGATAGACAGTCGTGATCATCACGCCGTGCATACAATTGATGAAGCAAATTTTACAGAATATTGACTACATATCATGATGCAAAGCCGTGAACTCATTCAGTATAGTGAATGTACAAAGCATTTTGAACTCAATATGTCGTTTACAAATGCATCGTACGTTTGAAGCATGTTGAACTCATATCGCTGTGTTCAAGTGTCCACAATTAATATCTGCAAATTTTACGTCATATGGAAGTCATCCAATGACTGTGTTGAAGAATTCACTGGGTTAGCACTGGTAGTAGACATGCCATGCAAGCAATATGACGGCGAGATGCATGTTTGTTAGTGATACATTCGATGGGCGCAACATGACGGCGATATGCGTGTTTCTCAGTGATACATCCTATGACGGCGATATGCATGTTTCTAAGTGATACATTCGTTGAGCGCAATATGACGGCGATATGTATATTTTATCAGTGATACATCCCAGGCGCACAATATGATGGCGATATGCATGTGTCTCAGTAATACATTCCATGACGGCAATATGCGTGTTTTCAGTCATACATTCGGTGAGCGCAATATGACGGCGATATGCATATTTCTCAGTGATACATCCCATGAGCGCAATATGACGGCGATATGCGTGTTTCTGTGACACATCCTATGACGGCGATATGCATATTTCTAACAAGGAGAAGGCAGAGCCTGGATGTCGCAAATCGGGTGTTCCTTTTGTTGTCCGCACGTTCCCCACGGTCCACATACCCCTAATTTCTTCCGGAACGATCCTCCGGCCGAGAAAAACTCAGAGCACCATGCGTCCATGGCTACTCGTATTTAGAAGTTCCTCGGCAAGCCCTCCGGGGCAAATCTCCTGCAGCAAGGTCCCTCGGCAAGCCCTCCGGGGCAAATCTCCTGCAGCGAAGTCCTCGACGAGTCCTTCGATGACCGATGGCTTCCTTCGAAGAAAGCACGCCCTCGCCGAGGACGGCTCTGGCGACGCATCGGTGTGCTCCTCTGCGGGGAGCCCTCGCGAAGACACTGGACACTGCCACTGCACCTGGAAGGGTCGATGAAAGATTAATACCTCGCAGATGACCCTGCCGACACCCGACATGCATCCCCACGGTTCATCCCCCTTATTACCCTGTAAATAAATCCCCTCTCTGTATCTAACCTCCGGCTGTCACTCTTGTTGGAAAATATCCTCCCCTTAACAATCAAGTCATGACTCCCCCCTGCCCCTTAGTATTAGTTCACACGCGTAAATACCCCCCCCCCCCCCTCACAACTACCGCTATTACGTTTTTTCTTTTCTTTTAATTATTATAAGAGTAAAATACTTACCGGCGTTGCGCGACGAGCCCGCGCACACTTACCCGATACGCGGGCGAAATCCCTCGATGATCGCCCGTAATCCACCTAAACAAAGGAAGAAAAATCACGCACACAGAATGTATCGATAAAATCACGCGCACAGAGTGTATCGATAAAAACACGCGCACAGAACAAGTACGAAATAAATGTACAGCTCGCCTATGACAGCTCGGGGTTTCCCGCGTGTCATAGGCTAGCTCAACGGGTGCCCGGCGTTCCGCGGCACCGCCATTGTGAAAACGTTTTACCCAACCTTTCCCTCGCGGGGCACATGGCGCGCTCGGCACACGGCAGCGCGCTCGGCTCCCGTCGACCGCGCTCGACCCACCTCGGCCGCACGCGACGACCGAGCGTCGTGCGTAGTTCGCGTAGCGCCCGAGGGTCGGCGCCCTGTTCCGCGCTTTCCCATAACCGTTGGTAGCGTTGGTCGGGAATATAACCCGACCACCGGCTACGAACCAGGCTGGAAAAAACAGACGCGTTCGCAGCTCGTGCACGCGTCGGAGAGTGTCGCAGACCCGTTATCTCTCCATATCCAAGCATATCGTTTTTTCCTCTTTTTACGCCGTACGGTGTAGAAGAGAAAAAACACATATCCTACCTTTTCTTTTGACGCAGACCCGTGTTGAAGAAAAATGGCTCTTTGAAAAATTCCTACCTCTCCAAACGATCCATCTTTTTACAATATTATCCCTTATTTTTATTATCATTTTTAAATACGTTTTTTTTTCATTAAAACAAAAAAAAACAACCTCACCATTTCTTTATTTCTTTTTTATCACAAAAAAAAAAAACCTCCCCTATGCCAAAAAATCCACGTAACCCGGCTCTCATTCGGAGACAACTCCAACGGAAGGCTGCCGGGCTTCCTTACACGCCTATCCCTACCTATACCCAACACCGCCCGGATCCCCGTCTACCTCTAGCTCCTATCGAAAGAGACAATTACGAGGCACACTAAGAGTGGGTACAACGAGGTTTCCTCCATGGCGAGAAACTCCCGCCTCTCTCACGATTCATAGAATCCTTTCACTCTATCCCCCAGGCAGGGTCTGCAGACCCCCGAATCCGTACGCCCCTGGACGCGGAGGGGCCGGAGGAAGCAAGCACCGTCGGTAACGAGGAAAACCTTCCTCCGACGCTTGACTCTCCTCCCCTCTCCCCGTGGTCCTCGGACACCGAATTCGAGGAACTCTATGAGTCCCTGGCCCGGGAGGTAGAGAAGCCTATCCCTTCCAACTCCCGCCGCACCGCAAGAACCATCCCAGAATACATCCCCTCCCGCATCCCGACTCGACCCCGTCCAACGCCCACGAACCCTCGAGGGAGACAACCCCTCCTCGAGCTCCCCCCCTCGGCGTAAAGTTCTTCCTTTCTTCCCTATCCCCCTCCCCTCCAATTACCCCCTTCCTACTTTCTTTTTCAGTCTCTCTCCGACTTCCGGGGCTTTGCCCACGGAAGCGGCATTTTTGTGAACGCGGTCCTTTTCAGGACCCATAAAATACCTCAAACATAACTTTTCAGGTAATCCTCGACTCATCGTTGGACACTCTCCACCCACTCCTCACCATGGCTTGGAAGAGAGTGCGTCACTTTCGCGTGGTGAAAGTTGAAGACCTCCGAATTAACGTCGCTTTTGATTTTTGTTCCAATAAGCCTTAGTTGCTGAGATATCGCGATTTGAAAATTTGGGAGTTTCGTCTCGTGCGTAGAGTACATTGAGCGTTGACACTTGAGACAAGAGCAGCCGTAGCTAATACGGTAAGACGAAAGACCGGCACTCTGAAAGTTCGCGGTTCGCGTTCCTATGCTTTTTTTTAATTTAATTTTTATTTTATTTTATAATCTCTCATAAGACTTTACATGTGCAGGTAAATGAGAAAATTCGAAAATATGTATTACTAGTTTTATTTATCTATTATATAAAAATAATTAATCCAATAATGTAGTCACAATTACAAAGCAAAATAATATGGTATAAAAAATAAATAATTAATCTAATTTACAGGAAAGCATATTTGGAGATATATATCTTCAAATATGCTTTCCTGATAGAATTTATAAGGTTAAATATGGTTGCGGTGATATTACGTTAATTTTATGTTCGTGGTGTCGTAAGCGTGGTGGTGTGCTTCCCTTGCTTTTACGATGGTTTCCATCCTCCAATTTGTCAACATACTGATCTGATGGAAGAAGAATCAGAATAATTACCTACCGCGAAATTTGCAAGTGTGAATTAGATTAATTATTTATTTTTTATACAATATTATTTTGCTTTGTAATTGTGACTTGATTATTAGATTAATTATTTGTTATACAATATTATTTTTCTATGTAATTGTGACTTCATTATTGGATTAATTATTTTAATATAATAGACGAATTAAACTAGTAATACATATTTTCGAATTGACTTCTTTACCTGCACATGTAAAGTCATCAGACATCATAAAATAAAAATAAAAATTAAATTTAAAAAAAGCATGGGGACGCGAACTGTGAACTTTCAGAGTGCCAGTCCGTCGTCTTACCGTATTAGCTACGGTTGCTCTTGTCTCAAGCGTCAACGCTTAACGTACTCTACGCGCGAGCCGAAACTCCCAAATTTTCAAATCGCGATATCACAGCAACTAAGGCCTATTGGAACAAAAATAAAAAACGACATTAATTCGGAGGTCTTCAGCTTTCACCACGCGAAAGGAGAACCCGACTCGCGACATCCAGACTCTGCCTTCTCCTTGTAGGTGATAAATTCGATGAGCGAAATATGACGGCGATATGTATGTTCGTTAGTGACACATCCCATAAGCGCAATATGACGGCGATGTGCATCCAAATCCAGAATGATCAAGAGCAGTGCAGCCAGATCGCGCGCAAAAGTTACCCCCTCTCTAGTCTCTTGCGCGCCCATCGCACAATCATAATAGCGCGTGTCCGTGAGCGAGCGACGCTCGGACGTCTTCGGGAAGAGCCGAGCGCCACCGAAGTTCCCGACCGCTCCTTCGGCAGCTACACCAACACATGGACGCTGAGCACGTCCATGTGCGGCCAAGCCGAAACGCAGGATTCGAGGGAAAAAGCAATCTGAGCACGACTCGCGCGTGACGTCACCCGACGGCACGAGCGAGGCTTTTAGATGATTTCAATGCTTATTTAGCTCTTGATTCTCTGCGTTTAGTTATTAATGTATACAAAGAAATGATCGCACACTTTCATCGCTTATTTTTTTCAGTTTATACGTTAATTTAAATATAATAATAAATCTAAATCACAACTTATTTATCTTCTAAAATATTGTTTACGCTTTACTCACACCCGTCCTTATGCCAAATAAATTATAATTCATAAAAGTAAGCGGAAATATATTTATATTCGTATTATTATATTAATTCTCATAACTCTCATATGAAAAACACAAAAAAAACTTCAAAACCTTAGATTTCAACGAACCAAGAACATACATCTTCACATTTTCAATAATGACGAATTTTTAAGAACGATATCATTACAAACACATCTGAACCAAAACAATATACATCACCTGAATTATCAAAACATAAATCAAACAACACAAAATCACAACATCTTATACTCAACTCTTACTAATAGACAACAGGACACAAATAATAATATTTCTACTGATCCTCTGAATAATATAAATTCGACAATCACATTAAATAAAACGAAAGAATGGCTTATAAATCTCTCCAACATTGATATTCCGCTACACATTTCCACATTCTTGTCTCTAGGTGAAAAGTTTTGTTTTCCTCTTACCTCAAACTCTCAAGCATAAAAACTCATATCCACAAATCAATATCCGAACTTGAGTCCAAATTAGATTTTTTACTCGACAAACCTAGACAAATCGAAATTAGAACCAGATTCACTAAAATCTTAAACAAAATAAATATTCCAACATCATTTTCCAACACTAATCAAATTATAAAACACACGTCCTCTTTCTTAAAAAACAACCCTCAACTTTTAGTTTCACGAGCTGACAAAGGAAATTCAACAGTCATTCTTAACAAATCAGATTACATTACAAAAACTCATAATTTACTCGCAGATTCCTCAACTTACAAATTAACAAATAGAAATCCCATCAACACTCTACAAAAAAGCATTAACAATAAATAGTCCAACACATAAACTAGCTGAATTTATACAATCTAAACTTTCCAAATTAATCAATACGACTAATTCACACGTCAAAGATAGTTTCCACCTAAAACATTCACTTTCTAACATCTCAATTCCACTCCACTACAAATTGGTCTCGTTTGATGTTGTTTCTCTCTATACCAACATCCCATTACGACTTGTTATTCAAAGCCTTCAAAAAAGATCAAATCTATTTTCAAAAACATTTCCTTTAAACGAAATAATTAAAGCCATAGAATACATCATGTTCTCAACTTTCTTTACATTTCAAAATAAAATTTACCAACAAATCTCAGGGTTACCAATGGGCTCACCTCTGGCTCCAATACTATCTAACATCGTCATGATTGATCTTGAAACAAATTGTCTGGAAAAATAAAAATTTTCGTTACCACTATATAAAAGATATGTTGATGATATTATTATTGCTCTACCAACAGACAAAATTGAATCGACCAAAAAGATTTTTAACTCATATAACTCAAAATTACAATTTACATCAGAAAATGAAGTAGATGAAAAATGCCGTTTCTTGATATACTTTTAATCCATAAACGAAATTCGAGTATCACAAATTGGTATAGGAAACCAACCTGGTCAGGCAGATTCATAAATTTCTTTTCACACCACCCACTATCACAAAAAAGCCATAATTTACATGTTATTTGACAGAGCAATAAAATTATCTCATCCTTCATTTCACAAAGAAAACCTCAAGCTTATTAGTAACACGATGACACAAAATTGCTATCCGATCTCTTTCACAGAAGAAATAATAAAACATCGGGTTTCCACAATCAACAATCAAAAAAAGAATAACAACAATTTTGATTCTTCCAGACTAATAAATGTTCCTGACACAAAAAAAAACATCCATCATCAACTAATTCGTCTTTTCCAATAATACGACATAACATTAGTCACAAACAATAAACACAACATTTTATCGATTCATTTCATCAAACCAAAAATCCAACATATTTTATAAAATCGATTGTAAGGATTGCAATGCCACATACATCGGCTAAACCAAAAGATACCTTGAAACCAGAATAAAAGAACATAAAAATAGCCTAAAACATACTACCACAATACACACAGCCTTAGCACAACATGCAATAGAACAAAAACATGCCTTCCAAGTCGACAATGTAAAAATTTTGAACAATGAAAATTGGCTCAAAAAAGACTAATCCTAGAAATGATCCAAAGTAAGGCATACTCCAAAGCCATAAATTTTAGAACTGACATACAAAAACTAAGCTCGATCTGTAACTCTATTATATAACTATTAAAATATTTTACAATAATTTACTTAACATAACAATTTTTAAATTATTGACACTATAATTTAATTTTAAATACTCTTAATATGACGCACCAATTTTATTTCTCTTGACACGTCACTGCCTAAAGGATCTCTCTCCCCCGATTCGCAAAATAGAGACTCTAATAAGTTTCACGAAATTAAGATACCACTCCGTTTCTCTCGAACTCTCCGTGATCACACAACTCAATATGTAACTGAGTAATGTAAATTTCGAGTTTTTGTTTATTTTGGAAGAAAACTTTGAAAATCTTAAACTCAATAGGTAATCATCACAGTCATTTGATACTTTATTAAAATTTCTTTTAAATTAATCACGTATATTGAATTTTCACAAATAAAACACAAAACTTTCTTATAATTATTAATCCCTTACAGATGATAAAAATCGCTAAAAAACGATAAATTCTTCCATCTGTTGAGTATACTCCAGCAAAACAGTATTTAATTCCATAAATACTGTCTTTTGAAATAACCTTCCAAATATAAGCAAAATCTACAAATATCAACAACATCGAGGTGAGTCGTTTCTCATATTTCATTTCTTTATAACTCCATAGTATAATAAACCACACTCTCACACATCACTCATTTCGAACATCGATGAATAAGAAGAATTAACGCAATACAAGAACTTATGCATATCAAATCAATATAGTTATAACCAAAACAGAATTAACATAACAGTTATACAAAACGACACAACAAATTTATAACACAATCATAACATAAAACATTCGTGTATTTAATTCCTTCAAACTTGATTTGTAAAATTTGTGTATCAATATTTGTAGAGAAAAATATAATTTCTGAAGAGGACCCGAACCAAAGGGTCGAAACGTAAGAAAGCATAATTTATTTCCATCGCTGACTTTGGAAAACCTCTATTGGCCGGACTGAAGCCGAATCTTCAACTAGCAACTTGTCATCAACACGGCCGCACACATCTTTGACTCATTAATTCTCATACTTTCATCAAGCGATAAAGCATTATCCCCAAAAACAAGCCAATCATCCATCCGGCCGCGAATCGTCAGTACCAGGAAGTGCACATATTCGACAAGCGATGAGATGGTCTCGTTGGTAGCGTTCCTGGCTTCGGTCCGCAGGGGCGCGGGATCGTTCCCCGCGCTCAGTGCTTTTTTTAAAATTATTATTACTATTAATTCTTATTTGATTATTTTTATTAGTTATCACTATTATATTAATTAGTTATCTTTTAGTGTCGAAAAATTTATCGCGCACTCCGACCTCTTATTTTATTAGTTTGTACGTTAATTTAAATGCAATAATAAATCTAAATTACAACTTATTTATCTTCTAAAAAATTGTTTACGCTTTACTCACACCCGTCCTTATGCCAAATAAATTGTAATTCACAAAAGTAAGCGGAAATATATTTATATTCGTATTATTATATTCATTCTCATACTTTCATCAAGCGATAAAGCATCATCTCCAAAAAAAAGTCAATCATCTATCAGGCCGTGAATCGTAAGTGCCAGAAAGTGCATTTTTAACACAAGCGATAAGATGGTCCCGTTGGTAGCGTTCCTAGCTT
Organism: Ophion obscuratus; assembly: GCA_964007375.1. Classification (NCBI taxonomy): domain Eukaryota; kingdom Metazoa; phylum Arthropoda; class Insecta; order Hymenoptera; family Ichneumonidae; genus Ophion; species Ophion obscuratus. Next base: position 67,921,863 of record OZ023312.1, on the reverse strand, counting down.
AGGGGCGCGGAATCGTTCCCCGCGCTCAGTGCTTTTCTGTTTCTTTTTTTAATTATTATTTTCTTTTTGTATGGGGCGAATTATTTATACGTGAAACACGCTCGTTGAAAGAACATTATTCTGAAAATAGGAAAACTGCTCATGATGTTTTACGATTAAATTTTTTTTGTTCTGTCAATGGTCAGTGTTCACAAACAAACAATTCACCCCATTACAATGAAAATTACCTGTAAATGTAAAAACATACAAAAATGCCACTTTCTGGCAGTTACGATTCGCGGCCGGATAGATGATTGACTTGTTTTTGGGGATAATGCTGTATCGGTGATGAAAGTTTGAGAATGAATATAATAATACGAATATAAATATATTTCCGCTTAATTTTATGAATTACAATTTATTTGTCATAGGGACGGGTGTGAGTAAAGCGCAAACAATTTTTTAGAAGATAAATAAGTTGAAATTTAGATTTATTAGTATATTTAAATTATCGTAGAAACTAATAGAATAAGCGGTCGGAGTGCTCGATAAATTTTTCGACACTAAAAGATAACTAATTAAAATAATAATGATAACTAACAAAAATAATCAAATAAGAATTAATAGTAATAATAATTTCAAAAAAAGCACTGAGCGCGGGGAACGTCCCGCGCCCCTGCGGACCGAAGCCAGGAACGCTACCAACGAGACCATCTCATCGCTTGTAGAATATGTGCACTTTCTGGTACTGACTATTCGCGGCCGGATGGATGATTGGCTTGTTTTTGGGGATAATGCTTTATCGGGTGATGAAAGTATGAGAATTGATGAGTCAAAGATGTGTGCGGCCGTGTTGATGACAAGTTGCTAGTTGAAGATTCGGCTTCAGTCCGGCCAATAGAGTTTTTCCAAGGTCAGCGATGGAAATAAATGATGCTTTCTTACGTTTCGACCCTTTGGTTGGGGTCCTCTTCAGAAATTATATTTTTCTCTATAAATTTTGATACACAAATTTTACAAATCAAGTTTGAAGGAATTAAATACACGATTGTTTTATGTTATGATTGTGGTATAAAATTGTTGTGTCGTTTTGTATAACTGTTATGTTAATTCTGTTTTGGTTATAACTATATTGATTTGATATGCATAAGTTCTTGTATTGCGTTAATTCTTCTTATTCATCGGTGTTTGAAATGAGTGATGTGTGAGAGTGTGGTTTATTATACTATGGAGTTATAAAGAACTGAAATATGAGAAACGACTAACCTCGATGTTGTTGATGTTTGTAGATTTTGCTTATATTTGGAAGGTTATTTCAAAAGACAGTATTTATGGAATTAAATACTGTTTTGCTGGAGTATACTCAACAGATGGAAGAATTTATCGTTTTTTAGCGATTTTTATCATCTGTAAGGGATTAATAATTATAAGAAAGTTTTGTGTTTTATTTGTGAAAATTCAATGTACGTGATTAATTTAAAAGAAATTTTAATAACGTAACAAATGACTGTGATGATTACCTATTGAGTTTAAGATTTTACAAGTTTTCTTCCAAAATAAACAAAAACTCGAAATTTACATTACTCAGTTACATATTGAGTTGTGTGATCACGGAGAGTTCGAGAGAAACGGAGTGGTGTCTTAATTTCGTGAAACTTATTAGAGTCTCTATTTTACGAATCGGGAGAGAGAGATCCTTTAGGCAGTGACATGTTGAGAGAAATAAAATTGGTGCGTCATATTAAGAGTATTTAAAATTAAATTATAGTGTCAATAATTTAAAAATTGTTATGTTAAGTAAATTATTGTAAAATATTTTAATAGTTATATAATAGAGTTACAGATCGAGCTTAGTTTTTGTATGTCAGTTCTAAAACTTATGGCGTTGGAGTGTGCCTTACTTTGGATCATTTCTAGGATTAGTCTTTTTTAAGCCAATTTTCATTGTTCAAAATTTTTACGTTGTCGACTTGAAAGGCATTTTTTTGTTCTATTGCATGTTGTGCTAAGGCTGTGTGTATTGTGGTAGTATGTTTTAGGCTATTTTTATGTTCTTTTATTCTGGTTTCAAGGAACCTTTTGGTTGGGCCGATGTATGTGGCATTGCAATCCTTGCAATCGATTTTGTAAACTATGTTGGATTTTTGGTTGTTATTTATTTTGTCTTTGGTGGAGCCAGTAATCGATGAAATGTTGTGTTTATTATTTGTAACTAATGTTATGTTGTATTGTTGGAAAAGACAAATTAGTTGATGATGGATGTTTTTTTTGTGTAAAGAACATTTATTAGTCTGGAAGAATCAAAATTGTTGCTATTCTTTTTTTGATTGTTGATTGTGGAAAGCCGATGTTTTATTATTTCTTCTGTGAAAGAGATCGGATAGCAATTTTGTGTCATCGTGTTACTAATAAGTTTGAGGTTTTCTTTGCGAAATGAAGGATGAGATAATTTTATTGCTCTGTCAACTAGCATGTAAATTATGACTTTTTTGGGAAAGTGGGTGGTGTGAAAAGAAATTTATGAATCTGCCTGACCCGGTTGGTTTCCTATACCAATTTGTGATAATTGAATTTCGTTTATTGATTAAAAGTATATCAAGAAACGGGATTTTTTATCTACTTCATTTTCTGATGTAAATTGTAATTTTGAGTTTGTGAGTTAAAAATCTTTTTGGTGGATTCAATTTTGTCTGTTGGTATAGCAATAATAATATCATCAACATATCTTTTATATAGTGGTAACGAAATTTTTTTTTTTTTCAGACAATTTGTTTCAAGATCAATCATGACGATGTTAGATAGTATTGGAGCCAGAGGTGAGCCCATTGGTAACGCTGAGATTTGTTGGTAAATTTTATTTTGAAATGTAAAGAAAGTTAAGAACATGATGTATTCTATGGCTTTAATTATTTCGTTTAAAGGAAAAGTTTTTGAAAATAGATTTGATCTTTTTTGAAGGCTTTGTATAACAAGTCGTAATGGGATGTTGGTATAGAAAGAAGCAACATCAAACGAGACCACTTTGTAGTTGAGTGGAATTGAGATGTTAGAAAGTGAATGTTTTAGGTGGAAACTATCTTTGACGTGTGAACTAGTCGTATTGATTAATTTAGAAAGTTTAGATTGTATAAATTCAGCTAGTTTATGCATTGCACTATTTATTGATTATACTATTGGACGAAGTGGATAATTATTTTTATGAATTTTTGGCAGCCAATAGAGACGAGACAGGTTGCAATTTTCAGCTTTTAAGTATTTGTATTTTGTTTCATCAATGATTTTTAGAGTTTTCCATCTGGAGAGAATATTGTTAATGCCTTTTTGTAGAGTGTTGATGGGATTTCTATTTGCTAATTTGTAAGTTGAGGAATCTGCGAGTAAATTATGAGTTTTTGTATTGTAATCTGATTTGTTAAGAATGACTATTGAATTTCCTTTGTCAGCTCGTGTAACTAAAAGTTGAGGGTTCTTTTTTAAGAGTGAGGCCGTGTGTTTTATAATTTGATTAGTGTTGAAAAATGATATTGGAATATTTATTTTGTTTAAGATTTTAGTGAATCTGGTTCTAATTTCGATTTGTCCAGGTTTGTCGAGTAAAAAATCTAATTTGGACTCAAGTTCGGATATTGATTTGTGGATATGAGTGTTTATGTTTGAGAGTTTGATGTAAGGAAAACAAAACTTTTCACCTAGAGACAAGAATGTGGAAATGTGTAGCGGAAGATCAATGTTGGAGAGATTTATAAGCCATTCTTTCGTTTTATTTAATGTGATTGTCGAATTTATATTATTTAGAGAATCAGTGGAAAGATTATTATTTGTGTCCTGTTGTCTATTAGTAAGGGTATAAGTATAAGATGTTGTGATTTTGTGTTGTTTGATTTATGTTTTGATAATTTAGGTGATGTATATTGTTTTGGTTCAGATGTGTTTGTAATGATATTGTTCTTAAAAATTCGTCATGATTGAAAATGTGAAGATGTATGTTCTTGGTTCGTTGAAATCTAAGGTTTTGACGTTTTTTTTTTGTGTTTTTCATATGAGAGTTTTCATATGAGAGCTATGAGAATTAATATAATAATACGAATATAAATATATTTCCTCTTACTTTTATGAATTATAATTTATTTGGCATAAGGACGGGTGTGAGTAAAGCGTAAAAAGCGTAAACAATATTTTAGAAGATAAATAAGTTGTAATTTAGATTTATTATTATATTTGAATTAACGTATAAACTGATAAAATAAGCGATGAGAGTGTGCGATCATTTTTTTGTATCCATTAATAACTAAACGCAGAGAATCAAGAGCTAAATAAGCATTGAAATCATCTAAAAGCCTCGCTCGTGCTGTCGGGTGACGTCACGCGCGAGTCGTGCTCAGATTGCTTTTTCCCTCGAATCCTGCGTTTCTGCTTGGCCGCACATGGACGTGCTCAGCGTCCATGTGTTGGTGTAGCTGCCGAAGGAGCGGTCGGAAAACTTCGGTGGCACTCGGCTCTTCCCGAAGACGTCCGAGAGTCGCTCGCTCACGGACACGCGCTATTATGATTGTGTGATGGGCGCGCAAGAGACTAGAGAGGGGGTAACTTTTGCGCGCGATCTGGCTGCACTGATCAAGAGACGCGGCAGCGTCTTGACGCCAAGGAATAAAAAAAAAAAAATTTGACGCCACTGATCGATGCCACCGATCTCGACGCCACTGACCGACTGACGACACGCCGCGACTCTTTATACAGTAAGATGGGCTCTAGCAGACGACGTTTTAACTTTGTTCCGATATTACGCGAAAACGCGGCAACAAATCGAAAATCTAATGACAGTTTACCAATGTAATGTGATTTTTTCCTATCGATTTTGTTCGGGCTATTTTTCGATTTGTCCACTCAATCTCGGGATCTCATAATTTACGGCCGAATTTTCGGGTGACTTTTTACCCCAAAAATTCTTCAACACTCGTCCATTGTCTTTCATTGAATGAAATAAAGTCGTTAGCTCATATCGTAAACATAACACATACGCCGTTCTGTGAATTGATTAACACTTTAGCGCAACAGGCACAGCAACGCCACCGCTCTCTCGAACGGCACGACTCGAACTACACCCTGCTTGCAATATATATATATATATATATATGTATTCTAATACAGTCGCTTTGACAGCTCGAGTAACCAAACACGGTTAGTCGAGCGTGGATGTGAAAAAAGAAAACAAACGGCTCTTATTAGAGCCAAAAATTTATTTAACAAAGGTTCACGTCGTTCAAATTTAGGTGTGGATTATTTATTTGATCCTAACATGCATATATTGGCCGTGGCGCTCGCGCGGAAACCGTCGGAGAAACAGCGAGGACGATACGCAAATAGATACAGAGTAAGTTAAAAATTCAAGAATGTGCTCATTTCTTTCACTTGCTTATATAAAATCATTAAAAAATTCGCAGACAGACGTGCATGTGTAGCTTTTGTGTGCCTTGAGAGCATAACCTAGCTTCTATATGTCATTACCAATTTGTGTGTTCATAACCTCGTTCCCTTAACATTTTATGAACATATCTTCTAAATTTTCTGAACAGAATCTTGTCATAGACGATGAAGTTTTTTTTTTTTGTAGAAAATGCATTCGACTCTGTAGAATTTATATTGACGCAGAGCTTGACAATTATTTTGCCTGAAATATTATTCATTGCTGAAAAATCTCTCATGAGAAATAAAGGCTTTGTGCAACACGATATATAAACCTAGATCCCCTACGGCGTCCAATAGAACATGTAAAATAGAACGCCATTACATGACCATTCCAAGTTCTTGCGAATTTTGTTCATAGGGGCCGTCCATAAATTACGTCATTTTAAAATAGGGGGGGGGGGTCTGGTCGTTAGATGACGGTAACGTTAATTTGATCACAACGATATGACGGATAGGATGATTTCAGGGGGGGGGGGGGGTCAAAAATCAGCAAAAGTCGATGACGTAATTTATGGACGGCCCCATACGAACCCGTGATCAAACATACAGGTATCAAATAGGCGGCCTAATTAACATACATGCGATGCAATCGACACCTGTATATTTGATCACGGGTTCATACGAATACAATTGGTGCGAACCTGTGATTGTCGCGTAATCGTGTTCTAGGACAACACCTAATGTTTGGCTCGATCTCACAGACTCAAGCCTGACAGCGCTTTCATATGTCTTGCCATTCTTTTCATACTGTGGTGATCACCATATTTCATTGTTGCGGCTGCACAATCTACATCTACATGGAACGATGATAGTCTGCCATCTCCGAGAAATCTTCGACTGCCACACCTGCATCGAAGACTTTCCTTGGTTATGTCGTTCAACACCTTGAAGTTTATCGTCCCAAGTGCGCTCAATGTGTCAAATACTATGGAAAGCCAAACTTCAGATACTCCATGTCGCTCGATGCCTCGAATCGAGCAACATTTGGGCATGAAACCCTTTTCCGGTACGGAGAGCGACAACGAAACCTTTTGACATTTTTCCAGCTTGACATAACATAAAAATGATTAAAACATGAATTTTAGCATTTTTCATAAAATGAAAAGGCCTTAGGACTATTGTGCCATCTGGCCAAGGAAGGCCAGATTGTGAATGATTGTGCGCTTTTTAATGTTAACATGAAAGTGTGATTGAAGCTGCATATTTTATGTGTTACGTGATTAGCGGCTATTATGTAAATTTAAAATAAGATGATTGTCAACGAAACCTTTTTTTTGTCAGACCGGCTTTAGTTTTAATTTACTGTAAAACAACCTAAGATTTCTTGAATAAAAATCCGGAAACTGAGTATAAATGTGTGATAATAATTTCTCTAATTTCTATTGTGCCAAATTAAATATGGTTAATGAAACTGAATTGATTACATTTATCAAACATTTGAAACGTAGGGACCCTCAAACTTTTATTTATAGTCATATATAGGTGACTGGGTAAAAAAAATATTTTACACTTTTTAGTACATTAAATAAAAGCTTGTTTAAAAGTAAAGTTTTTTTTATATACAAATTTTCCGTACCAATCTGAAAAAAAAAAGAAAACCCGCGTTTCGAAAATATATGGTTCTGCACTTTAAGGTATTTCTTTCACGAACCCGAATATTTAACAAATAACTGATTTTCGTCTATTATTTTTACACGGTGTTTACATTCCTTTATTCAACCGAATTCATTTTAAACGATAAATGTCAATTGTCTAAAAGAAAGAAAAAAAATATGAGTTCTCTTTGAAAATGAGCTTTATTGAAAGTATGGCCCGGCCACGGTGACCATAGGCATTGAAACCTGTGTGCCATTAAGCCTTCATGCGACGTTGGCTCGCTCCACCTCTCCGTTTCGTCGCCGGGAGAAAAACTGACGTCTTCATTTACATAAAAGTCAATATTTAATAAATGCCGTAGACGGATCATTTAATTTTTGGGTGACAATTTTGGTAATATACTGAATGATTTGACATTTTTTCATAACATCCTTAATATTTTGTACACTATTCCGTGTGTGTAGTTTTTTTTTTCCGTTTACCATTACCGATCGGCATGAGTCTAGGCATCTTCTTATGTAAAAACTGTTTGTTGAATTCAAATTTAAAATTAAATTATGAAATTAAAAATTCAATTCAAAATTATTAAAATCAAATATTAAAATTTGAAGGGTGCATTCAGTATATGTAACGAATCCACTATATAAATTTGAACAAATGGTAACATTTGATCATTTGACCCGAAGCTTCTTAACGATATAAGGAAAGACGTGTATTTTTGAGCAGCCTCCAGCAGGGTAAATGTGACGCATTATCCAAGTGCATCCGGTTTTTGTTTACAATGAACAAATCGATTTGCATTCCACTCGCTGAACACGCAAATAAAATATCGCAATGAAGTTGGATTTTCGTAAAATATTTTTATTGATCTCTAGTTTTTTTTATTAAAAGTTTTCTCCTGCTGCCACAAACAAAGCGCAATTCATGAAACATGGAGACGGTATATCAAAAAGTAAAACATTAAGAGGTACAGACTTGGGCGTAATTCTATTTATAAATACGAATATGAATATATTCACATCGTGATTTTCATGTGAATATAAATACAAATGTATTCATACTTCACTTTTTGTATTCACATCCATGCATACAAATACAATTGTATTCACAAATATTCTGAACATACAAATAGATTCACAGAAAAACTTGTGAATATTCACAAAAAAGTGAATATTTACAAAAAATCCTGTGAATTAAAAAAACATACACATCACAATCTGTAAATGCAAATGTATTCATAAAAAATTGTAAATACAAAAAAATTCACAAAATAAGTTGTGACTTTTTTCATATTTAAGACAAATTAAAATCAAATTCACAATAATTAGATTAAAATTTACACCATTAGTGAGTTCGTACGCATTTTGAGAGAAAACTTTTGCCTCAACACAATGGTTTCTCTCAAAATACATAAGAACTCACTTGTGGCGTAAATTTTAATATAATTGTCGTGAATTCGATTTTAATTTTCTTCAACTTGAGGAAATTCACAACTCATTTTGTGAATTTTTTCATATTTATGATGTAATATTTGGAACTCACTTTTTTTGCAAAAATTTCTTCGCCTCGACGCAATGTTTTCTCTCAAAATACGTAAGAACTCACGTTTGGTGTAAATTTTAATCTAATCATTGTGAATTTGATTTTAATTTGTCTTAAATACGAAAAAATGCTCAACTTATTTTGTGAATTTTTTTGTATTTACAATTTTTTGTGAATACATTTGCATTCATAGATATTGATTTGAATTTTTTTTAATTCACAGGATTTCTTGTAAATATTCACATTTTGTTGTGAATACAGTAGAACCTCGATTATCCATACCAATTGGGACCGAGACTAGTTCGGATAATCAAAAGTTTGGATAATCGAAACGTGGGTTATTTGGGACGAGATCATAAACAACAACCTTTTACATAAAAACAGTACAGTACATGTCAAATTTTAATATATATGTATGTACTGTTTTTATGTACATACATATATCAGGTGTTAAAAAATATATATATATATATATTAAACAGCTGAAAAGAGTCGAATGCCTTTTTTTAATATATTTTTTATAAAATCGTACATTTTTAATTGACGAACGGCCGTAACGCGTTTTTGAGCGGCTAAGTGTCGCAGCCGTTTGAGAAGGAGAAGTTGCGTTGGGTTGCTCATTGTTGCTCACGGCAGTGGCAGCGAGCAACAATGTATCTTTCACGCCAACGTTCGGATAATTGAGCGTTCGGATAAACTAAGCTATCGTTCGGATAATTGAGGGTTCGTATAATCGAGGTTCGGATAATCGAGGTTCTACTGTATATATTAAACACCTGAAAAAAGTCGAATGCCTCTTTTAATATTTTTTTTTTTATAAAATCGGCCATTTTTAATTGACGAACGGCCGTAACGCGTTTTTGAGCGGCTAAGTCTCGCAGCCGTTTGAGAAGAAGTTGCGTTGGGTTGCTCATTGTTGCTCACGGCAGTGGCAGCGAGCAACAATGTATCTTTCGCGCCAACATTCGGATAATTGAGCGTTCGGATAAACTAAGCCATCGTTCGGATAATTGAGGGTTCGGATAATCGAGGTTCGGATAATCGAGGTTCTACTGTATTTCCAATTTTTTTCTGTGAATTTATTTGTACACGTTCAGAATATTTGTAAATACCATTGTATTTGTATGCATGCATGTGAATACAAATAAGCGAACTATGAATAAATATTTCACTAATAGGCGTTTGTAAATCACCCTGCAAATACGTCGATTTAATAGTGGAAGGGACTGAAGACTTAAAAAAAAATATTTATAGCATTTGGTAATATACAAGTTTTCAGAAACGACGTGTCGTGTTTTTTTAACTATCTGTTTAAATCTTACCCTTTTAGAATCTTTGAAAAAGTGAAAAAAAATAATACCAAGTAATGAAAAGACATTTGAATTCACTCCTCTTTGAACTGGCGCAGAACGAAAAAAAGATTTTTCCCCTTTCAAAAAGATATGAAATCCCCTTTAAAAACTTTTAAAAAGTAAAAAAAGAACGCCAAGTAACAAAATACCCCCGAAACCATTATTGCTTGTTTGATCATATACAAAATTCTGATTTATCTTGAAATATTTTTTAATTTTTACAAATAGACAGACAAAAAGAAGATTTGCACAAGTGTTAGAATGGCTAGGTAGGTAGTGTGCTCGGCTCTCGAATTAGAAGACGTGGTTCAAACCGTAGGTAGGTACAAAATTTAACTAGGCAGAATACGTTTTTAATCCATTTATCATATAGGCCGGAATATCAATAAAGCGTATGGGGATAATAAAAATCCTACCAGATTTTTATTATCAATATTTCTGGATTTTTTTTATTTTTCACGCTATGAAACTCATATGAGCTCCATATGAGCACAGCATAGTCACGCCATGCCGCTAATATGAGCTCCGTGTGAGTACAGCATATTTACGTCACGCCGTGCCGCTAATATGAGCTCCGTATGAGCACTGCAGTTTCTTCACGTCATGACACCCATATGAGCCCATATGGACTCACTTTTTGTTAGATATTCGTGAGCCAAATTTGCTAGTCTGATGAATGCACTGCATGCATATTCGCGTGAGAACAACTTTGCTTCATTTGGATGTATTATTGTGAATCATCATGTGATGGAAATATGACTTCAACGGGAGCACTCATAAGGGATACACAGCTGTGAGACTTTCTATGCCGCAGTGATGATGTACATATGATGCCAATATGAGGTACATCCGTCTATCTGGGTGATTTCATCTATGATTGCCTGGTCTTCCGGCGTCGTCTTCTTCCTCGCACGTTCTGCACGTCGCAACTCCTTGATTACTGCGGCAGCATAAGCCGATACCGCTGTCTATGCGGCGGCTGAATTCAGCATCAGTTTAACCAGATTGTCCGGGGTGATGCGTGTCTCCAGCTGATTCTCGACTATCGTGCGGGAGGCACTAAAACGTGAGCATTGGAACAATGCATTTTCAGCGTTCTCCTCGACTGCTACACATGCCGGGCAGTCCGGGGAATCTTCATAATTAAACTTATAGAGATAAGCCCGGAAACAGCCGTGTCCTGACATCACTTGAGTGAGATAATAGTTGAGCTCCCCGTGTAGACGGTTCACCCATATCTCCACCTGCGGGATTAGTCGATGTGTCCACCTTCCCTTGGTAGAGGAATCCCACATTGTCTGCCACTGGTTGAAACTGGTTGCTCTCGCTTCTGTCCTTGCATAACTGGGGTTTCTAGCTCCCTTCTGCTGGTCCATCGATCTACGCTCCTCGGCGAGCACCTCAATGGGCAACATTCCCGCGATAACGTTGATAGCGTCCTCGGAGACAGTGCGAAATGCACAGGCTACCCTCAAGGCGCTGACGCGATACGTTGCTGCAGCCTTCCTGCGGTACTCCTAGATTTTCAGTGCATCAGCCCATATGGGTATGCCATAAATGAGCACTGAGGTCGTCACTGATGACAGCAGTTTCGTCCTCTTCTGTCTGGGGCCACCAACATGAGGCATGAGTCGCGCCAGTGTGGTAGCCACCCCAGCGGCCTTCCTGCTGAACTGCTCGGTTTGCTCTTTGAAGTTCAGCCTCGAGTCGACAATCACACCCAGGTACCGAATGAACGGTTGGGATGTGATTTCGGAGTTTCCAACCCTGAGCGTCACCGTTACCATCACATTCCTGCTGGATACGAGGAGTACTTCTGTTTTGTGGGCTGCAAGCTGCAGTCCAACAGAAGACATCCATTCCTTTATCTTGGCGAAAGCTTCGCCGAAGAGTGCGGTGATTTGCTCCAGGAATTTGGCGATGACAATCAGCCCCACGTCATCTGCGAACGCTACGATGGACACTCCTTTCGGAAATTGTAATAGCAGCAGATCATTGTACATGATGATCCATAGAGGCGGTCCAAGTACAGAGCCCTGAGGAACTCCTCCAGTCGCCCTATACGTCTTCGGTCCATCCTCTGTGACGTGCTGTGTCGCCACTATTCTCCGTAGGTACCATGGTACAGCTAATGTTTTTAGGGCATCCATGATACACTTCCATATCGCCGAGTTGAAAGCGTTTTTGAAGTCGAAAGCGACAACTGCGCAGTACTTCTTGGACCCTCCTGCCTATCGTTTCCCCGCAGTCGACTCCTGCGCCTGCTTCACCACTGTGTTACTGGCATCCAGAGTAGAGCGCTCCTTTCTAAAGCCAAACTGGCCCTCCGCCAGTAGAGAGTCCACGACCTTCTCAATCCTGCTATGGATGATTTGCTCGAAGATCTTCCCGGTGTGTCCGTGCGTGCGTGCGTGCGTGTGTGTGTGTGCGTGTGTGTGTGTGTGTGTTTGTTGCCATATGAAGGGGGGCCTTTCACGTGCCATTAAATGCCGCCCTTACAGTTTCACGTTTGCCGCACACCCACACACACACACAGTTGCCATATGAAGGGCGGCCTTTCAAAGTACCATGAAATGCCTTATGCATTATATGCAGCTGCGGCTATGAGATGTGTCATTGTTCCAAAAAAACAAATTTTAATCCCATCAAAATTTTGGTTTCATCCCGAAATATAACGTCAAGATTTTCACATGTGCAAGTATGTATGCAGTGCATCCGGCCAAACACCCCCTGGACTTGACCAAAAACGAGCTCGAACAAGTTCCAAAGGTCTTGCTCTTAAAATATTAGGGTCATTATATTGGTTTACTGTGCGATCGATTGCCCGAACATCATCGCAACGACAGAGAAGTGATATCATATCTTCCATCCATGGAGCATTATAATACCCCACAAATGAAAGATCACATTGATGGCCCCCCACCTGAACGTCGAGACTGTGAAAAATATCGTGAGGTGGGAAACTTTCCACGTGGGAGCAGGATCTAGTTCCACGAACGTGTTTGAACCCGTTTTTCATTATTGGGAAAGTGGGGAGAAGTTTTAAAATTGGAGTGGCGGGGTTACAAAACGAGGGAGCTTATAATTTCATGGGCCAAGCTCAGACTGCACTATTCCACCACCACATCAACATCTTCAGAAACAACTTTGAACATTTTTTTAAAAGAGAATAGTGTGGAAAATGGATTTCACGAGTATAAACAAAGTCAGCCGAATGGCGGAATTCCTTCCAACGACGAAGCTGTCAGAACTCCTCGTTCACTGGGAGCATCCAATCTCCGACATGAGGGCCGTACAAACCAAGTTTGGAAAAGGCTACATGGCTGACATCGCGAATGCGTTCACTGTCTTCTTACCAGCGCGACTTGTGAAGGCCTTCGACGAAGATTTGGAAACGTTCGAGCGTATACGGCAAGAGGCACGCGATCATCATCTCTTCATGAGGTACATGGTTGGAAAATACAACAGCGTCGAGTTCTATCGATTGTGAGCACACCATGGTGGAAAAGGCAGAATGCGTTGGAACACCATCGTCGAACGGCTGTCCGCATCATCGAGAGTATGCTGTAACTGGCGCGCCATGGTTAACTCTACATGCAGTTGCGGAAAATACAACAGCGTCAAGTTCGATCGCCTCTGAGCATGGTGGAAAAGACAAAATTCGTTGGGGCAGTATCGTTGAGTGCAACCGGCGTCCGCATCACAGCCGCCTCGCCATCGCTTTCGACGTTTTTAGTGTTGAATTTGTAAAAATGTATTAAAAAACAACCGTATTATGGAAATGTATGAGAAAGAAAAATTCAAACTATTTTCGTCGTAGAATAAATAAAGAATACAAATGATATATATTTTCATTAAAATGGTTTTTATTCATTAAAAAAAAATCCTTCGCTGACACAACGCTTCGTATACACTTAACCAGCTTTTCAGCGATTTTACATTCACATGCGAGCATTTGGAGTTCGTGATTTTCGGCAACTTCTGCAGCGATGGACAGTCCAGAGACTCCAAGTCGATGACCTTTGTTGCGGGATCCGTGAATCTTGATAGCTATGAGCATTTCTCGAAACCCTTCGCATAGATGGTTGGAGCTCCTTGCAAGATTTCTCAAATTGTCTTTCTAGCTGCCTCATATGGTATGCCGCTGTGATCCCATCGTATTCCATGGAAATTGCGTTCCAGCCACGTGTTTGTCATTTTGTTCTTGGCCAGTAAAGAGTCTCACGCAAATGGTGCGTCGAAGACGAGCGCTAGCGGTTCAGCATTCTTGTCGTGGAGTTTGACGATGGACATCTCCTTTCGAACAAATTTGTTGATGGGTCTCTTAAAGTCCTGCACATCGATGATAAGCTCCATGTTGACTGACGTGGACGCGAATCATCGGCATGATTTTATACCAATTTTTTCACTCCACCACTAATTGGATTCTACTCAACAATACAATCATGGAGGATCATGCATTATGCTGAGGTTTGCGGTGGAATATTTTTTTTTCAATTCGAACTCAAGACGCACATCCACAGGACCGGAATTGAGAGAATCGTTTTGCTTTGAGCAGTCAATGATAACGAGGGGCGTTTGTCTAAAAATTCCATCCTACTCAGTCATGGTTCAACCTTTGTTGTAATAGGTCGGCTGAAAGGTTGCATGCATCTCGTAGAGTAGAGCATATTGATTTTGATCAATATACAAATTCAAATTTCCATATCGATAACATTGCGGGTTGAGGTATAGTTTGACATTGCTCTGGTTACAATGATCAAAGTGGCTCGCATTGTGTTGTTTCTTATTTTTCCGTCCCATCTGCAGCGCGAGTATGACATATCGTGGCTTCTGCGGGTGATTGGAGGTTTTCACAGACCACACGTGCTTGGAGGTGGCAGAGAACAATGGATATTCATACAGTTCCCAGGTACGAAAACTCATGGAAATTGGTGAGTCTTTGGCGAGAAACTTGAACAGTTTAAATTTTCGCTGATCTGAGACTGTGACATACGGTACGAGCCATTCTATTTTATGCAATGCGAGTTTGTAGTCTTCGGGCGCTGTTTGTACAATGGCATTGTCATCGGTCTTTGATCTTGTGAGAATCAACTCGTGCTTGGCATTTACGACAATTTTCCGATAATCTTCAGGAAATCCGAGGAGCATGCTGAGCGGTATACACTGTAACGGTTTTCCCCGGTCCGCACACTTCTCGGCCCGCGCACCGTACACCCCCACCGGGTGTCCGCTGACCCGCCGGGTGGACGTGGGCGCCAGGTATAAAAATACCGCCGGCCAGAGGCCGACTTAAATTGTATCCGCTCCGTACGGGTCCTTGATGGTAGGACACCCGGGGCGGACGGGCGCGGCCGAGGCGGTCCGGCTAGCTCGGCTCGTCGGCGAAGATGGTAGAGGGGCAGGGTCAGGAGTCGAGTGCCAAGGGGGTCCCCTTAAGGAACCACGAGACAAGGTTTCGCGAAATAACACATAAGCTGGATCGTGTTGTAATTGACAAGGTTTTATTCAGGTTAGGCCACTTGGCTCTTACATTCTGTTTGCCGCAAACACGAGGGGTGGCCTCGCACCACCCGCGATCGGTATGGCGGCCGTCACCTCGGACCGCCGCCTAAGCAGGTCTGGCTTAATCGACTAACGGTGTGGATAACGATAAATACCGCTGGTAATCCGAGGGTTCCTCATAATCCAGTAGGCAGCCTAACCCGAAAGAAAATAACAGAGGAAACCCGAATTATGACGATAAGCGGGTAGGTAACCTAAGGAACGGGGATAAATACCGCAGGTATTTCGAGATGTTCCGCTAATCAAGGAGGTAGCCTAACCCGAGAGAAAATACTGGAGGAAACCCAAATTATGACGATAATCGGGTAGGTAACTTAAATAATGGGGATAAATACCGCAGGTATTTCGAGATGTTCGGAGAATCAAGGAGGTAGCCTAACCCGAGAGAAAATACTGGAGGAAACCCAAATTATGACGATAATCGGGTAGGTAACTTAAATAATGGGGATAAATACCGCAGGTATTTCGAGATGTTCGGAGAATCAAGGAGGTAGCCTAACCCAAGAGCAAATACCGGAGGAAACCCAAATTATGACGATAATCGGGCAGGTAACCTTAATACATGAGATGAATATCGTCGAGAACTCGAGCGAGGTCGCTCAACAAATAGGCGACCTATTTATTACACACAAATAACGCAGGTACTGGGTAGGTGTCGGAAGGCGAGTAGGTAACCGTAATACATGAGATGAATGTCGTCGATAACTCGAGCGAGGTCGCTCAACAACGAGGCAACCTAATTATCACGCACATATACCGCAGGTACTTGGTAGGTGTCGGATGGCGGGTAGGTAACCGTAATACATGAGATGAATGTCGTCGATAACTCGAGCGAGGTCGCTCAACAACGAGGCAACCTAATTATCACACACAAATACCGCAGGTACTTGGTAGGTGTCGGATGGCGGGTAGGCGACCTTAATACATGAGATGAGTATCGTCGATAACTCGAGCGAGGTCGCTCAATCAATAGGCAACCTAATTATCACACACAAATACCGCAGGTACTTGGTAGGTGTCGGATGGCGGGTAGGTAACCTGAATACATGAGATGAGTATCGTCGATAACTCGAGCGAGGTCGCTCAATCAATGGGCAACCTAATTATCACACACAAATACCGCAGGTACTTGGTAGGTGTCGGATGGCGGGTAGGTAACCTTAATACGTGAGATGAGTATCGTCGATAACTCGAGCGAGGTCGCTCAATCAATAGGCAACCTAATGGTCACACACAAATACCGCAGGTACTTTTGTCACTAGGTAGGTCGCCTAAATATCCCGTAAATACCTCATCTTACTTTCGTCACTGGGTAGGTAGCCTAAATATCCCGTAAATACCTCAGCTGACTTTCGTCACTGGGTAGGTAGCCTAAATATCCCGTAAATACCTCAGCTGACTTTCGTCACTGGGTAGGTAGCCTAAATATCCCGTAAATACCTCAGCTGACTTTCGTCACTGGGTAGGTAGCCTAAATATCCCGTAAATACCTCAGCTGACTTTCGTCACTGGGTAGGAAGCCTAAATATCCCGTAAATACCTCAGCCGACTTTCGTCACTGGGTAGGTAACCTAAAAATCCCGTAAATACCTCAATACAGTAGATAAATAACGTCTATAACTCGAGCGATGTCGAGTGGCAAATAGACAATCTAATTAACGCACCCAAATACCGCAGGTACTGGGTGGAGGTCCGATGTCGAATAGGTAACATCAATACATTAGGTAAATACCGTCTATAACTCGAGCGGTGTCGAGTGGTAAATAGGCAACCTAATTACGCAACGCAATCTGGCAGGTAACTCGAACTATGGCGCTACTCCCAAGATACTCGGAGACTTTCGCCACATTTATTCGCGCGGATAATTTTGTGGTGAGCAAATATGTCGAGCGGCTTCTGTTTCGTGAGAATCTCGCTAACGCTCGACGAACGATAGATGACAACAGCACTCGAGAACGTAAACATTCGCGAGAGACCACGGTCGCGCGGCGACCCTGAGCGCGCAGCGCGGAACAAAGGAATATTTCGGCGACAAAGGAATAATAATAATGGCTTAACTCTAACAGGTAATGGCTTCGAACTACATCGTGTATCGCGGTTCGAGACTCGCCCAATTTTTGCCTGAAGGGACTCTAAATTCTCGCGATAATGTCGCCCAAAGGGGACGGAACGAATTAATGATAGGTATGAGCTCCGACTCAGAAAAGACTGACTCTAAAACTCGGTCCCCGGGGATCGGGACGCGGGCACCGGGAGCGATCCCATCGCTACCCGGAAGCCCGCGAGTCCCTCGATTCCCTCGGAGCCGCAACTTTCCCCCGTGGGATAAAACTAAATCGCCTCGTGGCGCAGCACAGGAACGACAAAAAAAATATAGTCGGAGCTCCTACCTTTCTGGAGAGAGTATCTCAACGGGTTCGGGCTCACCGCCGGAATCGTCGCAAAAGTCGATAACCGACTTTTGGTCGGTTAATCAATCAATTTCTATGGCATTCAATTCATATCGCACTTCCTCAAACAAATGACAAATGGCATTGTTAACGAGACTTGTAGCAGTGGTTGGCGCCCCATCACGCTTGGATAATTTCCCATATATGTGTAGGGAACTCTTGCTTGGCAGGATAGAGAGGTCTTGATGTTGGATGGCAATGCGGATTTCATTGCTGTTATTGAAGGTTGAAGATGCATATGGCTGATGAGTGTTAATCTCACAATGGATGATGGATTCATCAAAGACTACGGGCGTTTAAATGTTTACAATTTCTTCTTCCATTTCACGCAACAGATGCACAAAGCACAGACTAAATAATTTTTTACACGCTTTCGCCACGCACTTTGAGACCCAAATTCTTCAAGAGTAGCACGTTTTGGGGTGTTAGCACTTTGGGCACTGACCGACGACTGATTGTTTTTATCCAAGACCGTTTATTGTTATTGGAAGATCTATTGAAAACTATACCCATCACGACTTTATATGCAGGCGTATGGTGATTACTTCACCGTGGAAATTTACCAAATTACCATCCTGGTCCACTATGCGAAGCTGTATCGCATGAATCGTTCGGCTCGTGATTGGCAGATAAATAACGTGTGAAGGAACTTCAATGATCGTATAACCCGGTGGCACAGATGGAAAAAAATCGTGAATTGTGTGTATTTTTTGTCCGTTAATATAGGCTCCAGCGGTAATATTGCACTCAATGCCTAGGGCGTTCACTTTGAGAATGGCTACAGGAAGGTCAGATTCGTGTCTTTTATTGGCTTCCAATTTGCGTGCGGTGAAGCCTAGAAGATGGCCAATAGAATCTTTGAACTCAAAATTGACATCATGATCACACTCGATGTCACTGCGTAGCGTATTATTATTCGGTTTAATGCTGATTTTGATGTTTTTACGCGTGAGCTCTGCTTGTAGAAACGCCTCAATATTTTATAGCTACCCGTAGGTATCGTCAACACCTCATTTCCCACGTAAAGTTTATCATGGTCAATTTTTATGGTAAAGGTTATCAACGTCGATATTTGGAATATAGTTGAAGGTTAACAATTCAACGAGACCGAGGGTATAACTTTTGTATGGGGAGAGTTCGATGGGGGGAAAGTACTGCGCCTCGAGTATAGACGATGAGCCAGATATGGTCAAGGTTAAGCTATCATCCATGGTGCTGGTAAATTGACAACTGAATTCTTCACGTCATTTCCTACTTATATATAGTGCAGCAATTGTCGAGAAAGAATCTTCAGACACAAATGTCCACATTCAATCGTATCATATCCCTGATATGCCTTATAATTATAATTAACGCTACCAACACGCAAATATCTCATGAGTTCGGATGGTGGTGGAAGATTGCCGAAACTATCAAAGTACACGACTTTCCATCCAGCCTTTTTGTAAGCGACCCAGTGTGTCCCAGGACCGATATTTTCATCCAAATTTACAGTTGCTGCTTTACATTTGAGGGGTCCACTCGGTGGCAATGTATCGCACATGTAAACCCCACGGAAATATGGAATCTTGAAGATTTGCGCATATTTAACAAGGTCGATGTCGGTGAGGGGTCGGTGAGGTAGCGTTTCTTCTAGTTTTTTGGCTTGATATGAAGACCCAATCCTTGCTTATATGATTTCAGATGTAAGCCCTTGCCCAATGCTATTGCTTCAATTGTTCGATTATGGCGCTTATTTTCATCCAATTCACGTTTAGCTGCTTGAGCATCATTTACAGCTTTAGCTATACTAGCCGCACCACCTGACAAAGCACCAGCAGCGCTAAGACGCGCAAAAATGGGCACGAGGCACAGTAATAAACCACCAATTTTATGGGGTAAAGGTAGAACCCGAGGTGTGCACACTTTGCCACCGTGTGTCTTTACAGCTGCACGAGCACCCTTTAGAGCTGATTTAATAATATTTTGTGGATCATTACTTTCAATAATTGTCTTCTTTGCGGCGCCAATTACTTTTCGAAACAAATGCCACCCTTACGAGCCTTCATCCCCATACCAAATTTTCTCTTTGTCCTCATAATATTTCCCACCCCCGAAGCACTCGCTTTGTCACCGATACTAGCGTCTTTAGCGGTAACACGTTGCCAAGCCCGTTCAGACAACACTTTATCCGCCAAATGTCTCGCTTCAAGATTATCAGGATTTTACGAATATGTAATATCGTGTTGTTTGCATGCCGTATCCAATGGATTAATACCCGGATCACCACGAGCAAGCCGCTCGGTCAACTTTGTGCCTGGTCCGCAATTCTGATACCCGGGTAGATATAGTTCAACGAGGAGTTTGTTGATTAGGCGGTTGACGAAACCTTTACCACTCTTGCCATGCACAATCATGTCTAAAGGCAATACGCGACTGATGGATCATCCCTATAAGAATGCTATTTATATGATTTCGCCGTTAGTCGTGGGTGAGATGACGCCCAAAAAGCTAACTATCGGAGGCGGACTTCCCGTGATAAATTCCGATGAATTAGTCGAAGATGCTGGAGCGAAGAAGCGGTAAAAACTTCATAGCATTTATTGCCGAATAGCATGCGTGCACTGTTTTGTGGTCCATCGAATTGTGGGAAAATCAACGCTCTGCTCTCTCTTATCATCCATCCCCATGGTTTGAGATTTGAGAACATTTACTTGTATTCCAAATCGGACAAAAACAGGATAATGTTAGAGCCTTCTTTTCCATGGGAAGACACGAGATTGTTGATAGTTTTTATCTTCGTCAGACGTACACCCGTATTCCCAAACATCTCGTGAGAGATAATGCAAATTTCGTGGTGCTTTTCAAGCAGGACGATATGAACCTCAAACACGTCTACAACGATCATGTTAATACGGATATGACTTATACGTGCTTTAAAAACATGTACATGAAATGCTGAAATTCCGACAAGTATGCATTTATCACGATTGACAAGGATAGTGGTATTAATAAGGGTTGAAATAGACAAGGTTTTGGTTATTTTCTGACCATTGATAAATGATTCATCGCTGGTGGTTGAAGAGACAGTATTGTGCATACCTTGACAGTGACAGCATGAAGACCGAACAACTTTTGCGTGAAAAAGATGTATTGTGTGAAATTGCCAAGGCGAGCAATGCAATCAGACGAAAGCATCGAATGATGAAAATCGGAAAAGATAGCGACGAGCAGAGAATGCAAGATGTCTTTAAGCCTATAGTGAGACCATTGGAGAAATTGGTGTCGTATAAAAACGGCATGGTAGCAAAGGAGGAAATTAAGGATGAAAAAGTGAGCGATAATGCTGAAGGAGATGCGATAAATAGTGTGAAAAATCAATTGAAGAATGAGACACAAGATTCCTTCAAGGGTGAAACACAAGATTCTTTAAAATTCATATATGAGGATGATGACGACTCGCAGAATATTGATGAATTAATCGGTGAATATCTCCTATTGTTACGAACAAATAGAAAGGCAGGCTTGGATGTATTATATGGTGCACGGAATCTCGCAAAAAAACAAATGAATGATTGGCAATTCTCCGATAACTTTCGAGTCTCAACATATTCGTGTGGGTGATGTGAATTATCCGAAAACTGTTGGATTAACGGAGCTGTTGTTTAAAAAAGTGCCCAATGTCGAAACTATCACACTGGACGATTTGAAAAACTATGAAAAGATTGTCATCTCGACAAATGCACACAAAACATTTTATAAGCCTAATGAGGCTATACGACGTAATACCTGCCATAAATTCAACACTTATATCGCAAATATAGTCGATAATCATGTGGGAAAGGATATGCCAAAGTATAAGCTAGCCAGAAAGAACACCCAATTGGACTATATTTATTGGGATAATCCAAACGAGCTATCGGGTCGTCTTCGCTTACTTCTGGCATCGCAAGCAACCGGAAATTCTGCGCATTCGAATGAAATCATATCGATTATCGAGGAATTGCGCAAAGCTGAAATAATTTATTAACTCAGCATCGGAGAATTCACGCATTCTCAACATGAGTGTCAATGTGTTTGGACGCCAATTAAATAAGGGTGTACCGCTCAGTAAGCAAGGTCCTCCGGGCCGACCTGGGATTGGGTTTAGAACGACCGCAGATGGCCATTATGACTTGGGGCAGAAACGATCGTGTAACGTCGCCTATCCGGAAGAACAAGACGACGCCATCACTCTAAGTGCTTTACATAAAAAATCTCGAAATATCATTAAGAACATACGCAAAGAAATGAATGAGAGTAATCAGTTGTTGGTTAATGAACTTGAAGCTACGATGAGAGACATTGCAAAAACACTCGAGGCCGATGTAAAAACTCTACAAGATTTGGTGATTCATAATTCACGCACCATTGCTGCACTGGATGCGCGACTGAGTGGACTAAAAAATGATCGAGAAAAAGAGCGCTCTCGTGCTGGAGCTACATGGGTCTGCTCGACGAAATTATCCTCGTCGACATGTGGACATCCGTGGTTTGGACGAAACCTGGCAAGCTGATCTCGTCGATATGTCATCATACGCGCGTGAAAACTCCAAACATAAATTTCTGCACACCGTCATCGATACTTTCTCAAAATTCGCCTGGGCTGCACCAATGTTGAGTAAGAATGGCAGAGATACAGCAGCCGCAATGAAGTCGATAATCGATAAGGGAGGACGGACACCGCAGAACTTGCATGTCGATCATGGAAAAGAATTTTATAATTCCACTTTCAAGTCTCTAATGCAAAAGCACAATATTATCATATATTCAACGTATAGTAATTTAAAAGCATCCATTTGCGAGCGTTTTAATCGTACACTGAAAAACAAAATATGGAAGCAATTTAGCCTTCGTGGTAATTTTAAGTGGATCGATATTATTGATTACTTAATTGTCGAGTTTAATGACTCTGTACACCGTACAATTTGAATGAAGCCAAGGAATGTCAATGTCGGTAACGAGAATAAAATATTGCGGCAAGTTTTTAACAAGACTCAACCTCCAATGAAGGAGCCACAAAAATTCAAAATTGGCGATAACGTGAGAATCAGCAAATTTAAAAGTGTATTTGAAAAGGGTTACACACCAAACTGGAGAACGGAAATATTAACAATATATAGTGTGAAAAACACAAGCCCTGTAACGTATAGCCTGAAAGACCATACGGATAAACCTATTGCAGGTGGTTTCTACGAGCAAGAGCTTCTAAAAATTAAGTATCCCGAAATCTATCTCGTGGAAAAAGTACTGGAGAAACGTGGCAATCGAATGTTTGTAAAATGGTTGGGTTTCGACAATACCCACAATGGTTGGATAAATACATCTGATTTGTAGTGAACAATAAAAATTTTTTTTTTAATTTATGACTCCGTCTGTTCGGATCATACCTTAATGTATGATCCGAAAGCCCCAACAAATGGCGGTCAAGTGCCGTCTCCATCTCCGCAGGTGCTGCAAAGGATGAAGAGTCCGTTTTCCCCGACACCGCATTATCTGTCCCCTGGGTAGCTCTTTTTTTGCTCCTCGCATTTGAATCTCTTTTTCCCCTGGAAAAATGCGTCACGGCGATATGGAGGAAAATAGCTCGAATTCATAAATGGATTACAAAGGGTAATGTTTTTTTCCTTCTTTATTTTCTACCAGATGAAAAATATACAAAAAAGATTGCGATGTTATAGAATATATTGGTGTTAAAATGGTATCCTGTAATTCCCCCATGGTAATGTGTTTGTGCTATTGGGTATGATATATCGCTTATCATCGTGTGGGCTAAGAGCAATTTTTCTTTCGCGAATAGTATATACATCCTGCAGTGTGGATCTTATACTCGTTTGGCTCCGACACACTTCAATCTCCTCATTTAAACACTGCATACAATCATCAAAAGTTATTGTTCTTGCGACAACGCCACTCTTTACACCATTAACTTTTTTGGTATCCTTTTTACCATCTACTCTTAACGCATACATTTTTTACCGTAATCCGACAAATTCAGTCATTATTGCACCGTTGTTTTCATCCTTCAGAAGACCTGGCACTTTCTTATTTACTAATGGAATATCGAAAACATTATCGATGGGATAATCACTCGTATCGAACCGGACAATAGTTTGCTTTATACCTTCATATACATCTTCGCACTCAGTGTGATAGACAAGGCTATCGGTATCGGTGTACATTATCTTACATTTTTTACGATACAACGGAGCCATATGATCATAGTGAAACTCGCACAAACACGTTTTCGATATATCGAGTATGCACATACCGACATATATTGGTTTGTAGAATTTTACTTCAAGTTTACGCAATTCAACGACAATCAAGGTTTCGGAAAAGATGCTCCTACTGTGAAAGTTGGGCTTCGCAATCATCGCCTCGGCACCATATCTCCCCTCCCACTTTATCAACAGTTTCACGTCAACGTGATTTCGAACGTTTACCATTGTTTTGCCAAATACCGCATTATTCATCAACTTATATAAATTTTTTTCAAAATCATTTTTCGCCATGGTTCTGAATTGCGTGTTTAGCTCGATGTAAGACCGTAACCATGAAGATTGTTGGAATTGCAATATTCGCTGGATTTTTGGTATACGGAGCCCTTGGCGTAGACACTGTTGAACATTCCGGTAATATACAATATAGCGCTCTTTATTTTACAAAGTTGGGAGCAACTTGTCCTGCCGCTTACCGGGTGGTTTTCCACGCGTTGGACAAATCGGAAGGTCGCTATGTGCATCGTGTGAATTTTGTGGATGATCTAAGTCTACCTCGAGAATGTTGACCGTAGGTGAACCGTTTGATATTGATGATACATCAAAACGTGACAGGTCGATGACGCATTTGAAATTTGCATAAGGCAAAAATTGACACATTGCCCAGCCGTACAAATTGTTTACATCGAAATACTTGAGATACGATGAAGCTTTAGATGAATCGTGTGACTCTATATGTTTGTTATTCGCGTTAGCATATCTGTTCGAACATTGACTTAGTCCGCCACGTATGCCACGTTCGATAAACATGACCATGTCAATGTCAGTAAGCAATTCGAATATAATACTCGTATACTTCAACATTGCGTCCCATGTATACCCGGGGAGTGAATAGTAATATGCTGGGTCACGTCCATAGCTCTCAATACAGCTATCACGAAAATTTTCAAATATGTCTGCTAATAACAGGACATCCGTTTTCAAATATATAGATCGCTATATTCACCTAACGTTTGAATAGAGAATTCCTTCCAGACATTTTTGGCGTGTGTATAGTCGCTCTCGCTTACAGTGCCACCACTCAATGAACTGTAAAATGAATCAATCGACGGTAGGCACGTTTCTTGCAGCCGACTGACGTCATCCACATATTCATATGGGAAAACTCCTTTGCGTGTCAATAAATCGAATTGTTGATTGCTAGGAATTGCAGATTTCAATTTTTTTAATTTATCCTTGGTAAGAAACGATGCTAATTTATCGAGAGAAGTATTGAGAAATCTGTACGAATCGATAAATCGCAATTTGATGTCATTTCGCGTATCATTCGTGAGTTTCACATTTTTCGTAAATGAAATATACTTTTCTTTTGTTATGGGAAGTACTTCAACACTCCTTTCGAAAGCTGTAGCCACTTCCTTAATAATGAAATGCGCATCATATCCGGATAAATTGTGAATTACGATGGGGATGAAAAAGGATTGCTGAAAGTTCAAATTGCAGTTCGAATGCCCGGGGCCTCGATAACGCCCAGTCAAATGACAATGATCTCTAACACGTGTATCGCCTTGCGTAAATGTTTTCTCACATATGTGGCAGTGCGTAGCGCGGCGGAATTCTGCCCATTCTTCGCGTGTCAAATGTATCATGGGGACATTAGTACATAAAATGGTTTTCACGCGAATAGCTAAACTTTTCAGTTCTTGAACTAACCAGGAAATACAACTATCACTGCGAGCCGACTGATATGCGGATAGAGTATTGACCGACCGATTTTTTTCAAATACATAAGTATGTCGCATTTTCGATTGTATTGTAGGTATACATACCGATCGCAGATATATTTTCGATCGACCAGTTTGCTAAGTTGCGAGCCTGGATAAATTTTTAATCCACGCAAAATGTCCAACAATGGCGTCTGATGGATCTTGAAGGTACAGCAAATTTACATGCTTCTCCCTTTTGTGCTCACCAATGCGTATTGGAAGGGTTTTCTTCATCTCGACGGTATACACATTGATTGTTAAATTATTTTGTCGTTCGATTTTTTTTATTTTTTTCTAGAGTCACAGGGAAGGTAATGCAGATTTTAAACCGTCGAAAAATGTGGATATGAAAATTCACGATCACTGTTATGTTCGGTGGGGTATAGAGCCGCGACCACGGAACATGCAAAGCACGCATTGTCATTGGACTTTATATTTACTACTGCACGCTTTGTCATTACTTCCTTTAGCAATTTAAGGTGGCAGCCGGCACGCATTGGATTATATTTATTCACACTTATGGTTAAATTTAGATTTTATAACAAGGTCCACCCACTATCGCGTTCTTGAAATTCGTCAAGGGATGCTAGAGTGGGTTCGACAATGCGTTGTTCATACCACTCGTCTAAATCAGATGTTCGAAAAAGTTCAAAGTTTTTTGTATTGACACTTTTGTTTGCGTGCTTATCACCTGCCACAAACTCACCATTGAACCTGGTATTAACCTTTACACTAAAATGTTGTTCAACAATGTTCTTCACATGTAAAAGCACTATGTCTCGGGCATCTTCGAGAAACTGACGTGGTTCAACATGGTTGCGGTTAATTACTGAACCAGTCAGTATGCGACTGTCGAATGCCGTCTCAATATTCCGCCAAATCAAATAATTTCCTCGCGCACTACATCCAGTCCCCTTTCATGCACAAAACGTTGACCTATCGAATTTTTCTAACTTTTAAGTCGCGCAATCTGAGCGATTAATGATTGGCGATTGCCAATTGTCGATCGCGGACGTTTATTTCGACTTTGGTTCTCCAACGATGCAATTAATTCACTGTATTGTTGCTCCCACGCATTGTACTCTTCCACCGAATTTATGAGTATAGCTTGTTCTCGTAGTGTTTGTTCTAACACGATGCTACACATATTTATAAGTTCGAAAAAATTGTTGAAGTAAGAAACGATGTTGGTTTGTTGACTGCTCCATTCAAAGTGTTGAAACTTCCGAGCAGCAGCAATCACAACGTTCCACAATTAAAGAAAAAATTATTTTCCCTCTTTATCATTATATTAGAAGTCTTACAGCCTCCCCTCAGGCTTTTATTGTATCATCATTCGTATAGAGTCGGGGATAAAGCAGAAAAAAATAGAGCGATCAATATAGGGTCTGTGAGGGATTTTACGAGTTTTTAAGGACGGGCCGTGTTGCTGACGGACATTAAACGCCATTCGATATCTAGTCCGAATATTCAACATGGTGTCAGAGGCGTGAGTGAGAGAGACATACTATATATATATGCAAACCAATAGGACGTCTATGCTCAAGTCGTGCATGCACAGCAATCCGAAATCCCAAAATACTGGGGTGTTCGCTACGAGAAACCACTTTTGCCTCTACGATGTAGGGTCACTTTTTTACAGTGCATCAACACCCTTGCCGACAGTCAAGAAAGAAAAAAACATTGAGAAAAAATCTTTCGACATCGTAGAAGGTCATTTTTTTCCTACCCATCCCCCTATTTCCTACAGGCTTACGAGCAAAACCGTTTGCAAATCCTAGCATTGAAGTATGAAAAAATTGAGCAATACCATTCCCACCATTCTGCATCCCAATAGAGATCCAAAAAATCGAAATCTCAGAAAGAATCGGGACACGATTTTTCCCCATTCCCCTCCAACCTCCGAGGCGCGTATTAAAACGAAAGAGTCGTAGAAAAAAAGAAAAGTGCAATAATGGCTGATCAAATCCGCAAAGTTGATGTGATTGATATCGACGACGACGACAACGAAATAGACGTTATGGATGTAGACGAACTGGAAAGTGATATCGAATCGGTAGATTCCGCGTATGAAAGTGAATCTGATGGTGACAACCACGATGTGCGGGAAAACAGAATGGACATGCTTCAAATTTATCTTCTCGACCAGAACGTCGAATATTGTGTGAATTATTTTTAAATTACAACAAATGGTCGAGCGAAGAATTGCTCTTCGTGCTATTTCCACGCACGGGACGCGTTTGGAGAAGCAATAAGAGTGTGCGGTCACTACCGCGAACGCTATGCTGAGATGAGGGGAATTTTCTGCATCGACTGTCGAGATCCACAGCACCAAATAATTCCACCCGACTTGTGTACCACCTGCATAAACCCATACCGAGCCAATTGTAAGTATTCCCATTCAACTTTGGGATCATTGCAAATAATATCAATGTGTCACATAGATTAATGAGACAAAAATGCATGTTTTGTTTGTTTCAGAACGATTGCATCGACGTCGATTTTTTATTTTATTTTTTATTTTTGACATACACACACGCGCGCATACACACACATGGTATTATGTATAACACACTCTGATAATTTGTATTTAAAATTGAAGAGAGACATTTTTTTCAGAGTAATAAAGAATAAGTACTTGCTAATTATGATTGTTGTCCCGTGCTATTCACCCCCCCCCCCTCCGCCGCACGGTTGGCATCGCCGTCATCCCCCTCGCCGTGGGACGTCACACCCCCACTCCCACCTACCACGTGCTAGGTCCCGTCTGTACTGCCTTTCCCCTCTGCAGCACCTTGCCCCTCCCTGCCGCGTGACGTCTGCCCTCGGTCCCCCGCGCTGGAGGCTCCCGGCCCACTCCCCCCTGAGATCCCAGAGTTAGAATCAGTCCTGTTATACTACTGACATTTTTTTTAGAACATTTATTGCCTAAGCAAAAGAAGTATCAGGAGACAAAAATGTTCCTATTGTTTTTTCTCCAAGTTGTCCCTGGGCTCAAAATATTTTTTTCTGACTAAATCAATATTAGGGTCATTGAAACTTATCATTTAGGTGCAGTTGGGTTTTTTTGACTCGGTACGACAGTTAGTTGCTGTAATATCAGCCGCTGAATGAAAAGTCACCCTTTTGTCTTTGATCATGGATATCCCGTGCAGATTTTTTTTCCATGCTCGCCCTTTATTTGAAAACAGTACAAACAAATTACCATATCTTTGATTTTTAGAAAACCCTCCGCTATCTTACAAATATTGTGATAAGTACTGATGTTTGCGGATTTTTTTCAGTTAATTGTATCCCTAAGAGCCCTGTAAAATTCCAAATCGATCCGGTCATGCTTCTCTTTCTGGATCGATCAGTTTAAAAAAAATTAAGAGCACCTTTATTGTTTCTCAATCTTTATTTGATGATTATTAAGATAAAAAACATTATTTTCTTACAATTTGGCATTTAATACTCATCAAATTTCGAGAAAAAACCTCAAACAAAAAATCTTTATTCAAAATAAAAAAAATGTACAAATTCTCTACCGCCAGAATTATCAGTACCAAAAGCGTACCACGTGGAGGTTTTCAAATGAGGAAAATTTTCTAATGGGAATTTTTTTGTCATTTTCCTTACAACTTTGAATCGAATACTTGACCCTTCCTTGAAGGGATACATTATAAAAAATTAAAATTGAATTGTTGTAAAAA
Source organism: Ophion obscuratus (assembly GCA_964007375.1). Lineage (NCBI taxonomy): Eukaryota > Metazoa > Arthropoda > Insecta > Hymenoptera > Ichneumonidae > Ophion > Ophion obscuratus. The sequence goes on along the minus strand of OZ023312.1, from coordinate 67,892,216 downwards.
ATTATTGAAAACTTTCGTTTATGGAAAAGTCAGCGTTTATTTCAAATTTGTCCGGGTCAACATTGCCCAGTGTGTCAAGAAAGGAAACAAAGGAGAAAACAAGGAAGGGGAACAAATCTCGAGAAAAAAGTTTTTTTTCCGAGACGAAAAAAATGCTGCATTTGAAAGCTATTTCTATTTGAAAAGGGTTTCAACAAGTGCAACTATTTTTCCAGTCCTACCGTAAGCGTATGACCGTTTTCAATGCTCTTCCATGGACATGAGTTTCATTAAAATCGAAGGCGGGCACTAAAGTGGCGTTCCTTCTTAAAATCGACGAGAGGAAATGAACGAAAAAAACAAAAGTATGCGCAAAGATGGAAGAGGACGAGAGAGAAGATAGATATTTATTCATGAGAGATAGGCTATAAGCGACGCGACGCTCATTAAATAAAAGAGAACGAAAGTGCGACAAATAGGGATCGACGACATCCGAAAAAACAAGTCACGCTCAGTCGCGCGGCTCGGCGACAATACGCGAAACGTCAAATTTGCCGCGAAAGCAAGACAGATGCCTATCTACCTTACCTATGTCCTCGAGTGGCGTCGTCGTCAAGGGCAGACTGCAACCCTACACCAATTCTTCGAACGCCAAAATTCGAATCGCTCCCATTCAGAAACCATTTGACGGAGACAAAAAAGCCTTGACAGTTATACTCGGGGTACCCCGCTGAACCCGCCAGTTCCGGGTGTACAGATTATTATGAATCACCCTTATATATAAATGTATATAATATATAAATAAGAATAAAAATGAATTTACTATTTTTGTCGAACTCACATGTGTGTGAGTTTTTTTCGCAGCCTAAGGGCCTTTGCACACGGCATATTTTCTACGCGCAGACGACGTGATAGAAACGCGATACACATACGATCCACATGCTTCTTGTTCTGAAAAACGCATATAGATCAAGTGTGTATCGCGTTTGTATCGCGTGGTCTGCACGTACAAAATACACCGTGTGCCCTAAATGGGCAAAAAAAGTCGGCGGTAAAAACATAATTATTGTTGCTTTGCAATTAAGCAAGCTTCAACATCGAACATAAAGTTATTGACATTCTTTAGAATAAAATTAGACTGATAAAGATAGAAAAGAAAATAAGAATGTTTACACCAGTGTTAGGATGGCCAAATAGGTAGCGAGCTCAGCTCTAGAATAAGAGGGCATTGGTTCTCATAAGAAGGCATTCTTAGGGTAGGTAAAAACTTTAACGAGGCAGAATACGTTTTAATCAATTATCATATAGGCAGGAACATAAATAAAGTATATGGAAACAAAAAATACTAACAGAATCTTATTATCCATAATTTTTTAATCGTTTTTATTTGTTATTTCAGGCATAGATAGGGCAGCCGGTTCAGAACCTGCAAAGGTATACTGATCAGGTCCGTAACCGGCATCCGGCGGCATAAAAAGCGCCTGTTAACGCCCTGATACGGCGACCTGTGAAGTGCCGTGGTACGGAATACGGCATACCGGATACAGCCCTAGTCTGCCCCGTAGCAAAGTTTCGAGTCGGGAGTGTTCCGAGACAATTGCGCTTTAAGTTTGGGAAGAGATTTGGAGTATCTTTAATTTTTTATATGATATAACTAAAATTGAAGCAGATAAAAAGTTTCATCTTGACAATAAATTATGAATAATCAGAAACAGATTTAAAAAATTAATTAACAATAAAATATCTTTACAAAAAAAGATTCCTAATTTTACCTTCAGTTGGTGGCGTCGGGGCCGTCTAAAAGTTCTTCGATTTCGAGCAAGTTATCATCATTAACTGCTCGCAATTGTTTACGAAGAATACTTCCTTCCCGTGTTATTCAACATGTTTCCTTCCATGTTTTACAACGCAAGAATTTAACTACAGAATAAGGCTACGATGTTCAGTTGTAAAGCTGGTGAATGACTGGCTCAAACTAACTGAAACAACCTGATCCGAAACCTTCGAAGGTTCGTCATGCTAAAACCACTTTTTGTCTATCCAGTTGAAAATGTGTATGGGTGTTTTTCTACTAATTGGAAAGTCACCTATACAACGCTGTCCCATGCAAGTTTTTTTCTTAAAAATAAAAAACTAAGTATGTATAACGGGAGGCAGTAATAAGTTAAATATATGCCATTGAAAGCCGACACATTTTCTCTTTATTTAGCAACAGATGGGCCATTTTGTGAAAATTCGCAATAGGGGACTGTAATATCTTCCAGGGAACTGTTTAAATTAACAAACAAAAATCTTCCTTATCGAATTTAACCAATCGAATATTTTTATTTTTGTGAAATTTTTAACATTGCTTATTACGTATAACCAACGCTAGATCAAATAAAACAATTAAAGCTTATATGATATATACAATAATTATATTTCATTAATTATATAAACTTATATATATAATTATTGATGTTTTATCGGTCGAACATATTTTCACATAACCTTCTCAAGTGGAGCAGCATTCAAGCATAAGTGGAATTAAACTTATTAAAATTAACTTTTTCCCTTCAAAACGTGTTCATTATTGAACCTCTCACTTTGAAAAAAAAAACAAGGTCAGTCTTGTCATAATCTTCATAAAGGAACCTTGACTGCTTCGTAGAAAGCAAACATTTCGTTATTCTATTACATATCACAATCCACATCTTATTACTAATTATAATTAAATAATTGTCATTATAGGTTGCAACAGAATCATTTTTATCGTTGTTTTTTTGTACAAACAATCAGGCCTAATTTATTTTTTATAAATCGGTACAGGTAACTCCAGGTAATAAGATATTCGTTTCCTTTTTAGGGTTCGATCTGACTTTAGTCATTTTTACAATATTTGGTCGAAAGCTATTCCAGAAAAATCCAGACCCTTATTGTCACAAATTTTCAAAACAGTTACAATTAAATGGCTATCCTCATTGTCTATCTGATTAATTACATCGATATACCTACAATCTTTATTTTTATACAGGAAGCTTAACTAAAACGTAGTCTGCAATGTTATATTAGCTGATTGAAATTGAACTTGGCCCAGCAACATTCTCGAATTCAGTATTGTATAGAATATCATACGAAACTTCAGTCTCTACAATCTCTAATCTCGAGTCACAAATAGCATAATCCTGCACATAAAGATCGAGTCTAGGTTCGTTTACACATTTGGAGTCCGTGGAAATATCAGCAATGTTAAATTGTGCCTTTCCTTCGTACTCTACTGTTCTGAACTTGAAATGCTAGAACCTGTCATCACAAAAGTAATCATGACCTAAAATAAACAGCATACTATCAGTCGCAGAAGTTAGAAGTTGACTAACAGCTGACAATACTTGAAAATAAAACAGTCCCCTGGAGCATAAAACAGTCTCCTGTGTTATAAAATGACAGGGGACGATGCACAGGGGACTGTTATTTTTTCAAAAAAAAAAGTTATCTAGTGCTAAAACATTTGAAATATTTTTCGAATTAAGGGTCACACGTGCTAACCTATTAACTGAATAAATGACGTATGAAATGATTTCAATTTAATCACATAAAATAGCAGAAAAGCTACTTACCAGAGGACTGTTGAGGACTTATACGAGGGTGGGGTGAAAAGTTTCCGGCCTGACCAAGAAAAACGATGTTTAAACATTTGTTTTGCTTTATTTTTCAACATATCTCCATCATCACTGATACATTTCTCATAACGGTGTTCTAATTTAGTTATACCAGTTTTAAACGTAGATTCGTCAAGCTCCTCAAAATACTGATTTACAGCTTCGATAACTTCTTCGCTGCTCTTAAATCTTTTTCCGCCAAGCCATTTTTTGAGATTAGGAAACAGGTAATAGTCGCTGGGGGCTAAGTCTGGAGAGTAGGGAGGATGCGGCATCAATTCAAACTTCAATTCGTGGATTTTGGATATGGCAACAATCGACGAATGCCCTGGTGCGTTATCGTGATGAAACAAAACTTTTTTCTTCGCCAAATGAGGTCGTTTAATTTGCACCTCGTGCTTCAAACGTTGCAATAACTCTGCGTAGTATTGACCAGTGATAGTCTTACCCTTTTCAAGGTAATCAATGTATATAATTTCTCTCGCATCCCAAAAAACAGTAGCCATAACCTTGTTTGCCGATAAAATTGTTTTTGCCTTCTTTGGGGTTGATTCCCCTTTTCCAACCCACTGTTTTGACTGTTCTTTATTTTCAGGAGTGTAGTGGTGGACCCATGTCTCATCAACAGTTATAAATCGACGCAAAAATTCGTTTGGATTACGCCTATACAGCAGTTTTTGGTCGAGCGTTAGCAAACGCGGCACCCACCTTGCACACAGCTTTTCCATGTTCAAATGTTTGTGCAAAATATTTCGCACACGTTCAGCTGACATCCTACAGGTCTCAGCTATCTCATGCACTTTCAACCTGCGGTCTTCCAACACTATTTTATGGATTTTTTCAATCATCTCTGAAGTTGTGACTTCAACGGGCCGTCCTGAGCGAGGCTCGTCAGAGGTGCTCACACGACCCATTTTAAATTCAGAAACCCAGTGTTACCGTTTTAGTTTTGCTTTATCGCACCAGGGCGAGACACTGTTGCTCGTTTCCCACGAGGTTTTGTAGAGTTTTTCCGTTTCCTGTAGCCTTGCCAAGATGGCCGTTCAAGACGCACGCGTTGTAAAGTGTCCTTCTCAATAAACGTTATTTTCTCACATGTATTCGTGTATCCTGCGTTCTACACCCACCCAAACGAGTTCCTAACATAGTGGCGACCGTGACAGGACGAAGGTACAGTGTTTTGCGGTGAAATAGTGGCAACAGTAAAGCCGGTGTTATAACAATGGATCGCGTGAAGAAAGCGCGGAGGGCGTCGCGCAGCGCGTTCACGCGCGTCCTCACAGCTTTACAAGACGGGATTGCGAGAAATAATCCGGATACAGCAGATGTTCAGGTGCGGTTCGCATTGCTGAATGATAAAGCGAGCGAGCTCGAGGAGTGTAATGGGAAAATAATCGAACTAATGATCGACGTGGACACGCCGGACGGCGAGATGGAAGCAGAAATTCTTAGCGCGGACGACTATCGGTTGAAATACCAGCAGGCGAAGGTAGATGTCACGAGGATCATGGACGCCGCGCAAGAACGACGTGTGCTGCCGCACCAGCAGACACCGTTGCAGCAGCACAATGACGGACACCGTGAAAATAGGCGAGGATTCAAACTACCAAAAATCGAGCTTAAAATGTTCAGCGGTGACGTACGAGAGTGGTTGCAGTTCTGGAGCCAATTTAAAAATATAGACGAAGACGTATCGATCTCGAAGGAAGATAAATTCCAATATCTCATTCAGGCAATGGTGACGGGCTCTCGAGCCAGCGAACTTGTAAACAGCTACCCGCCGACTGCAGACAATTACAACAAAGTGATTAAAAGTTTGAAAAGTCGATTCGGAAAAAACGAGCTGCTAGTAGAAGTGTATGTCCGCGAGTTGTTGAAATTAGTGCTTAACAACGCGATGACGCCAAAAGGAAAAGCTTCGCTGGCTAACATTTACGACAAACTGGAAACGCACATCAGGTCTCTCGAGTCGCTGGGCGTGACGACGGACACGTGCGCTGCAATGTTGTATCCGTTGGTAGAATCATCGCTGCCTGAAGAATTGCTGCGAGCTTGGCAGAGACACACGAGTACCGCGGTACAGTTCATACCGCGCGAACCGGGAAATAATGATCCAGCGGTGCCAGCCGGGCCTACGCCCAAGGACCGTCTCACAAACTTAATGGCCTTCATTCAAGCGGAAGTAGAGAACGAGGAAAGAATCGCGATGGCAGTCAGTGGTTTTGGGTTAAATGACGAGCAAGCATTAAAGGATAAAGGTAAAAGGAAGCAAAAGAACGAACCTATCACCGAAACAGCGACGGCTGCGGCACTTCTAACGGCAAGAGAGGTTAAGACACCAACAGAGTGTATATTTTGCAAAGAGAATCACGAGAGCTCGCAGTGTGACAAGGCGCGGAAAATGTCCCCGGAAGAGAGGCAAGAGATCGTCAAAAGAACGAACTCATGTTTCACTTATCTCAAGAAAGGGCATAGCCGAAGATTCTGCAAATACAATCAAAAATGCGCTTGGTGCGGTAAGAAACACGTTCTGCTCATGTGTCGGGAAATGGTTGCGGATAAACCGGCAGGGAAAAAGCCCGGCGACGAAACAACGAAGAGCCAAGCTGAAAATAGTCTTGCGAACCTCTCGCTTAACGCTGAGGTCTTTCTGCAGACACTTCCTGTGAAAATACGCAATCGAGGAGAAGAACGTATCGTGCGAGCAGTGCTGGACACGGGCTCCCATCGTTCGTATGTCTCAAGTCGAACCGCCAAAGAATTGGGTTACGATGAAGTAGGAAAGCAGAACATAATCCATCTACTATTCGAGGGTACAAAGACCGAGCCACAAGAACACAAGGGTTATTGCATACGACTTAGCAGCCTGGACGATTCGTACGCCTGCAATTTCGTGGCTTTAGATCAAGAGACAATCTGTCACAATATCGCTGGAATAACGAAGGGTCCCTGGTTAGAAGAGTTGGCTCAGAGGGGGATACGGCTGACAGACGTCGGACACCGAAGTGAACCCATCTCAATACTCATCGGAGCAGACATCGTGGGCAAACTTATGACTGGCAGACTTCACAACCTCGAATGCAGAGCAACAGCGATCGAAACTCGGTTCGGATGGACTATAATGGGTAAAAATTCGCGGGAGAAGGCTTTTCGAAGCGATTCAGCTCTATTGGCGGTCTCCATGTTCGGTCAGGATGTGAAAGTCTCGGATCTGTGGAGCCTTGACGTGTTGGGTATTGCCGATCGAGTTCAAACGAAAACCAAGGAAGTTCATCAGGAACAGGTAAAAAGTAATTTTCGGCAGACAGTTACAATTGATAATACAGGTCGATACGAGGTACTGCTGCCATGGAAGGAGAACCACCCTACACTGTCGGATAATAGAAAGATGGCGATCAAGAGACTGGAAACCAATACCAAAAGGCTGAAATCCGAAAATCTTTTCGAAAATTATTATCGAGTCATTGAAACGTGGGCCTCCGAAGGAATCGTAGAGCCGGTTCCTCCCAGGGAAGTAAATAACCACGGTTATTATTTGCCACACCAACACGTGGTAAAGGAAAACAGCACGACGCGTCTGAGGCCCATCTTTGATGCTTCAGCGAGAAGCAAAGACTCACCCTCACTGAACCAGTGTCTCGAAATCGGACCAAACCTCATCGAACTGATACCAACTATGCTACTTCGGTTCCGAGAGAAAAGGATCGGAGTTATATCCGATATAAAGCCAGCCTTTCTACAAATCAGCGAACGCCCAAAGATCGAGACGTGCTCCGGTTCCTGTGGTGGAGCAAAGACGATCCGACAAAGATGGAGGTTTACCGACACTGTAGAGTTGTTTTCGGAGTCACGAGCAGTCCGTTTTTGTTGGGTGCTACCATTGAATTGCACCTGGAAAAGGAGCTTCAACAATCTAATACGGAAGAACATCGTGCCATCATCAGAAAGCTGAAGAAATCGTTCTACGTGGACAACTGCGTGACCAGCGTTGACACGAGTGACGAGTTACGTTCGTTTGAACAAGTTGCTACTGTAGCAATGTCCAAGGGTGGCTTTCGTCTCAGAGGCTGGGAGTACTCCGATGCAATGCTCTCTAACCATAGCTCGTCAGTGCTCGGACTAACATGGGACAAATTCGAGGACATCCTGTCGCTGACAAAGGCGGTGCTGGAAGAATCTACGCCCGAAAAGGTAACGAAAAGAAGTATTTTGTCAGCAACGCAAAAGATATTCGACCCGATTGGTTTAGCGTGCCCGGTACTGCTGCGTCCAAAACTATTGTTACAGAAATTGTGGTCTAGGGACCTAGATTGGGACACAGAAGTGGAAAAGGACGTCAAGGATGTCTTTACAGCCTGGCACGAGGAAATGAGTCTTTTGAAAGAATTACGGGTACCGCGATGGGCGTTGGGAGACGAACAAAGAGGAGACACGTCATCTTTTCACGTTTTCGTTGACGCCAGCCGAGAAGCGTACCCCGCAGTCCTATTCGCGCGAACCGAGACTCCAAATGGTGTAAAAGTACAACTCATCGAGGCAAGGGCGAGAGTAGCACCGTTGGGAAAACCGACTATACCTCGACTCGAACTCCTTGCTACTACGATTGGCGCCAGACTGATGACATTCACGCTGGACGCGTTAGACAAGCCGCATGCAGAGAAACGTTTTTGGAGCGACTCCACGACTGTCCTATCGTGGATTAAACGCGAGAATCAGTGGGCGACGTTCGTGTGGAACCGGGTAAAAAAGATTCGACAACTCACGGACCCTGAACGGTGGTATCACGTACCAGGACCGCTGAATCCGGCCGATCTCCCATCCCGAGGATGCAGTGCGACTCAACTGCTCGAGTCAAAATGGTGGGAGGGTCCGGAATGGCTCAGGAAGTCGCGTGATCAATGGCCTTCGGCTGAATATATCGTGGACGAAACAGAAATTGGTAGCGAGATCAAGAAGTCAGCGATGAAATTTAAAAAATCCGAGATGCCAGTCCAGTACGACCTTGCAATGGGTAACACGGACGTGACGAGGCCTAAGCAAGACGATTGTTGGTATCTGAAAAGAACATCCAAGTATTCGAAGACTATACGCATGATGGCATGGATTCTACGATTCGTCGCGAAGTGCCGACAAGATCGTTCTCACCGTCGATCTGGAGAATTGGACGTGAAAGAAATCGTTGAAGCTGAGTTGCGATTGATGCGATTGGCCCAGGAAGAATCATTTGAAGGTATCAACGATCCGAGAATCAAATGTCTGATTCCGTTTACAGATAAATCGGGACTTATTCGTTTAAAGACACTGGTTTCGAGCAGAGATGATCACTTTGGGTTCAGTTGTCCGATAGTTTTGGATCCGCGGCATCATTTAGTACCGAAACTAATACAGTACAAACATGAGAAACTCAATCACGCTGGTATACAAATTGTGATGGGCAATCTGAGAGAGCAAGTTTGGATCATTTCCAGCCGACGAGCCATACGGTCGGTCCTCGTGAAATGTGTCATATGTAAGCGATATAAGGCCAAAAGAATAGAAATGTCTCCATCGGCTCTAAAGGAAGAACGCATAAGAGATGCAGCCGCGTTCGAAGTATCCGGAGTCGACTTCGCAGGGCCTCTTTACCTGAAAGGTGGCGAGAAGGCGTGGATTTGCCTCTTCACCTATGCGGTATACAGAGCTATACATCTCGAATTGGTCACCGCTTTGTCTACTGGGAGAAAAGCTCCCATGAAAGGAAGCTTTTCGACGATTTATCGCACGCCGAGGTCGTCCCTCCATCGTATTTAGCGATAATGGAACGAACTTCAAAGGAGCCAGTCATTTGTTACGGGGTATCAACTGGAAGAAACCCGCCGAACACGGTACAGTCGAGAAAATTGACTGGCGGTTCAACCCTCCCGCGGCAGCCTGGTGGGGAGGATGGTGGGAGCGTCTGGTGCGATCGGTCAAAGAATTGCTAAGAAAGGTCATGGGCCAAGCTTGCTTAAAGTTCGAGGACCTCAGTACGACGTTACGTGATTGCGAGGCGATTATAAACTCGCGCCCGATCACCTACCTGTCCGACAATCCCGACGAGTTGGTGTCACTGACACCCGCGATGTTTCTGCACGACATTAAAGAAATAGGAGTACCCGATCTCGATCACCTCGAAGAAAATCTACTGATCAAAAGATGTCGTTACCGTCAGAAGTTGCAAGAAGATCTGCGTCGTCGCTTTCGATCACAGTATCTGGGACAACTGTCACGAACGAAAAGTTCAAAAGGTAATACTGAAACTGTACGAGCAGGCGACGTCGTTTTCATAGGTCATGATAATCAGAAGCGATTAGACTGGCCTCTAGTTGCCAGACTTAAAACTGCGACAGGCGAACTCGTACGTCCTGTTCAACGACTGTACCCGCTGAAGATGACGTCACCCGACGCAGTTAAGATGTTAAGCAAAACCGCGGTCGAAATCAAAGATTCTTTGAATGAGACGTCGCCGTCCGAGGAACCAGATGGTTTGCCGCAGACTGAGATGAACATCGAAACGTATCCAGTTAAATCTTCATCATCGAAAGAAGAGAGCTCGAAGATAGAAACAAGCACCAGGAGCGGCCATCGCGTTAACGCTCCGCAGAAGTTAGATCTTTGACATGAGACTGACAAACCCCTTTTTTTTACTTTGTTTCCATGTATAATAGGTTTTGAGTTGGAACCGCCCTGTTCAACTCAAAGGTGGGAGGATGTTACCGTTTTAGTTTTGCTTTATCACACCAGGGCGAGACACTGTTGCTCGTTTCCCACGAGGTTTTGTAGAGTTTTTCCGTTTCCTGTAGCCTTGCCAAGATGGCCGTTCAAGACGCACGCGTCGTAAAGTGTCCTTTTCAATAAACGTTATTTTCTCACATGTATTCGTGTATCCTGCGTTCTACACCCACCCAAACGAGTTCCTAACACCCACTACTTAATAGTTGAATATGATGGGGAGGAGTCTCCTAGTGCTGAATCCATCTCTTCTTTTATTTGTTTTGGTGTAAAACCTTTCAAATGGAAGTATTTGATGACAGCACGTTTTTCCAATTTTTCCATTTTTACGAAAACAACGGAAGCGTCTCGCGCAATGTGCTCTCAAACGCAAACTAATGTAGCGATTGGGCTGAAACTGTACATACAAGCTCAGTAGGAATGGTACTGTAGGACGCCGCTCCAAAACTAGACCTAGTGGCACCATCTCTTGGTCAGGCCGGAAACTTTTCACCCCACCCTCGTATTATTGTTTTTCTTGATATTGTTATTTGACATATTTTTCACGTCTGCTACTATATCCATGGCTTTTTTAATTGCCCTCCGCCCTCATTTTGTTAATTTTTCATGAATAAATTATCAACAGATTTAAATATTTTTCTTCAAATTTGAAAGGCTACGTCAGGGTTACCAACCTGGGGTCCGCGGACAACATGAATAGAGATGCAAAATTGACGAACGAAGCCTCGGTGATCCGCCGTTAAAGGGGGAAGGGGTCTAGGGGCCCGCCATTAAAAAAGGTTGAGAAAGGCTGGGCTACGTCACCTGTGTGAAGTTGGCAACTGACTTAACAGAACGTAATTTTTTTTGCATTCGTTTGTACTCGGTTTGTACCCGTTTGCACCGCCTTAAATTTCGTTTGTACCTTGAGGGGGGGAAAAAGTACGATAGTATGAAAAAATGGACCGCAACCAATTTAGAGCTAAACAATTTTAATAAACGCGATTGAAACGAGAATTGTTTGTACCCGTTGGTGCCGTTGAACATTTTTTTTCAATTTCCTTTCGTACCGACAAGTATATGGTTTGTACCGCCTAGCAGTTGTTTCTACCCATTCGTATAGGTGAGCATATCGTTTCGACCACCGCGAAATCGTTTGTACTCGTTCGTACCGGCGATTAATCCTTTGTACCCATTTATACTGACGAGTATATCGTTTGTACCACCGAGAAAACGTTTGTACTCGTCTGTACTATCGAGCAATTGTTTATACCCGTTCGTATCGACGAGTATATCGTTTGTACCACCGAGAAATAATTTGTACCCGTCTGTACTATCGAGCAATTGTTTGTACCCGTTGGTATCGACGAGTATATCGTTTGTACCACCAAGAAATCGTTTGTACCCGTTTGTACCGGCGATTAAGGCCATGTGCCACATGCCTCCGACCGCATCGAAATTTTGAAATGGGAATTCTCCCAAACGGATCAACCAATTGGAATGAAATTTGTTGTGTGCATGCAGCATGCTTGCTCCGAGAGCATGATTCGCGAAATTTTCCAAAATTTAGAAAAAAAATTGCAGTTTGTGGTTACCATGCGAAAAACTGTGAATTATTAACCATTGCATCGCGTTTTCGTTAATTTGGCGCGAATCATGCTCTCGACAGTGAAAGAGCACATATTTTGAGCTTTGTTTCACCTGTTCTCATGAACAAATGGTGGAGAAAAAGCATTTTGAAATTTTTACATAAATTTAGCAAAAATGTACCAACAAACCTCAAAATATCAGGTACCGGAGCAAGCGTTCAGTTCATCCGTTTTCTCACTGGCGGCGCGCAGCTCGCTTCGTCCTGTTTTTACCAACCGCGCTCGCCTCCTTCCGGAACAATTTATTTTTTGACAGGTCGAAAGCCGGAGCCATAACCTCCGGCCATAACCTCGAACATTCGTTCGAAATATATTTCATACGATGTGTGTGATAGAATGTAAGTAGTGTGTGTGATCGAGTGAAATTTGTTTTCGTCGCGTTTTGGTGAGTTTTTTTTGCTGTGAAAAACGCATCAGGACGCCGGCACACCACCGACAACAAAAGCCGACAAAGAAATAATCGACGAGAAAACCGCAACAGCCGATTACATGAAGAAGATCTAGGAACACAGTGACAGCAAGAAGTCGAAGGAGAAAATACCGGAAGTCAAGGTACGTACGTGCTATAACCTCAATTAACGTACCTTGTAATTTGCCACTATCTTCCCTCGCATTGCTTTCTCGCTCGCCGATGTGTCAAACAGCCAACGGCTCCGGTGCAAAAAACTGAAGCTTATTTGCTCTTCGCAGAAATACCTCGGTATTTATTCGTGAAAAAATCGCAGATAGCATATATTCCGATGATCCGTAGCCATTACCATTACCCCTCGAAAGCCTCGATTTCCTGATCAGTGTGCCTGAAAATGATGCACGAAAATTCAACAACCTTTGCCTACGAACGCAAAACTGTCACGTCTCAAACACGGATGATTTGTGGACCTTTGGCGATTCCTCGATAGCTTCACCCTGATGACTGAGAGTACTATTGGTATGGTGTACAAAGATAGAAGACCCTCCGTGTACCTGTACGGTAGTACACCACTACATGCAAATGTACGTGCTACTAGTATGGTACTGGTACACTGTGCAATAGTAAAATATACTGATTCCGTATCCTCACCATACTAAATAGAACCAAAACAGAACTTACGTAGCGTCGATTTACCATCTAGATGGACCATCGGATTTATCCAGGGCAGCAAGTATGTACTGCCAAGGATGAAAAACCGCATCACTCGTTGCGGCCACAGTATACAGTCCCAGTGTCCGCGAGTATATCACTGCTGTCTCCAATCTCTCCGAGAGCACTAGTGAGGCTGACCTCAAGGAACTCGTTGAACCCTTCGACTTCGCTCAGAAACAATATCTCACCATGGATCGCACCACCAATCTATGCAAGGCCTTTCGCTTTTACGTATGTACGTTTCAAAACAAAGAGCGAGGACAGGGCTAGGGCCTTCTTGCATCTCAATGTTTACGGCTACCATCATCTCATACTCAGAGTCGATAGGTCCCAACCTTCAGCGCAACAGAATTGAATGGTCAACGTTTGAACGCGTTAAGGTAGAACGAGCGTGCGCTCTTGATTTTTTTAGATTTTGTTCAAATTTTAGCCAGACATTATTCGTATCATTATGCATGTTTCAGTGAAATGTCAGGTCAGTCGACTATTTAGATTCGGAGATAATGGATTTCAAAATTGCAACTTTTAACACGGTAGGGTCTGCATTGAAATTTAGACAGAATAATATTCCGTGAAAAATATTTATCCTCTATAAAAAGACACAAGGAAATAACATAAACAATATAAAATATTAATGAGTCAGAGATGTGTGTATACATGGTGATACACATTTTTTTACAATAATGTTTGACAAAATTATATATGTGAACGTTTTTGGTCATGGTTCCGTTATATAAGTTTTATGTCGTTTTATACAATAATTCTGTCAGTTATGTTTTGATTATAATTATGTTAATATAGTATGAAAAAAATTTCGTTTGTTGAGTTATTTATTTTTATGTATTAGTGATTGAGATGTGCGAAGTGTGAGAGAGAGGGTTATTCTATTACGAAGTAATAAAGAGATGAAATGTGTGATATAACTAACCTCGATATTGTTGATATTTTAAGTTTTTGCAGATATTAGGAAGGTTATTTTGTAGAACATTATTTATGGATGTAAATAATGTTTGGTGAGAAAGTACTCAATCGATAAGGTATTCTCGTTTATCAGTGATTTTTTTCCGCTTGTCTGTAACGGATAATTAATTCTAAAAGAGTTTTGTGTTTTGTAAGTGAAAATATTTTACAATCCCAGGACTATGATACTTACCTATTCAGATTAGTTTTTAAGAATTTGTTTTCCTTTCTAAATGAGCAAAAACTCAAAATTTACAATATTTTTTCCCCTACATGTTGAGTTTTGTGGCCAACGAGAGTTCGAGAGAAACTGAGAGGTGTGTAATTTTCTGAAACTTATTCGAGTCCCTGTACGGTGAATCGGGGGAGAAAGATCATTTAGGCAGTGACGTGTCAAGGAAAATAAAATAGATGTGTCAGGTTAGGGATATTTGTACCCCTTGTACAAATACAAGGGGTACAATGTATTTGTAGCCCTTGTACAAATACAAGGGGTACAATGTATTTGTACCCCTTGTACAAATACAGGAGGTACAAAAGGAGATAGGTTTCTACAAGGGGCCTTAAATCGCACATCAACATAAAATATTAATGTTTAGAACGCAAATCTTTTTCTTCACGTTAAAAGTATTTAATTTTAGGAACACAATAATTGTCTTTTTTATCAAAATATTGAACAATCCTGTTCTGCGGTGTTGCATAATATTTTCTTATTATAGGGGATAAATATTTTTTACCGAGAGTCATTCTGTCGTTACTGAACGTCTTTAGCAAAACTGAATAGTAAAGACAATTCAAACTTCTCCACTCGTTCCCTAACTAGTTTACTATCTGATCATATTTGTTTTCTTCAACATTGATAAACACAATAGAATGGTACGCCGAATTATGTGACCTGACTTGTGGCCAATGCAGACCCTGCAGGGTTAAAAGTTGCAATTCAAAAATCCATTATCTCCCAATCTAAATAGTCAACTGTTCTGAAATTTCCCTCAAACTTGCATAATAATATGAACAAGGTCTGGATAAAATTTAAACAAAATCGATAGAAATCAAGAGCGCACGCTCGTTTTACCATAAGGGCTTACACCACTGTAAACGTCCAAAATTGAGTGATATTTCGCGATTTTTTTTTTTGTAGAAGGAGAAATAAGAGAATATTAATATTCAAGGATGTTATTAGCTATATCTTTGAAGTGAACAAAATGAAATTTATATTAAAAAATTATGCCAAAACGTGACGCTGGAGCCATTCTGGCGAGGCATGTTGAATTTGAAACGCTTTGCGGCACGCAGTATAGCTGACGCAAATTTGATTTTGAAATAATATAAAAAAATTCTATTAATTTACACGAGTATAATTAGAGAAATACGTAAAGAATTGTGAAAATATTAATTTTTGTGTAATTGGCAAGCATTAAACTAAAAACTTAATTTTCGACACAAAAAGGACAATCATTCGGTAATAACTAATGTTATAACTAACTCCCACAAAATCCCGTACTTATTTCTCTTCGGAATGTTATTTTAAACATGTACCCAAAATTGGGAGTGAAAATGATGAAAATTGTTAGAGTTATGCTGTGTGCCGTTTTGAAAAATTGTGTTTCGAGAAAAACGGTCGATGTCTCGCACACGGGCCAGCCACTGCCACCGCAGACCCATACGGGCCTGCGGACCTTGTTTTACTGGTACCAAACTTGTTTCCCCTTATTATAGATGGTTCAAAGCATCGTTTAAGTCAAGTAAAAAAAACAATTTTTCTTAAATTCTACAGTGCTGTGACCCCTTAGATGGAAGTACACGGTGACGATTTTTTTCAACAATCTTGAAAAATGGTTGGAGGATTATTGTAAGCAAAGGTTGCCGAAATATAAAAAAGGACTTAACAAATTTTAATTTTTATTGCGTTCCAACGTTGGAAACTTCAGCCTCATACCCTCTCCGTGGAACGCAATAGAACTATCGTCAATTTAATCGTGGAACTAAGAGTAAAATATTTTCGTTTATTACGTTAGTTTTAGCAGTCAAATGAGGGGAAACTTCTAAATAATTAAAGAAAAGAGACGAGTTAAAAAAAAGTTCGTGTTTTGAACCATATTTTTTATATACAACTCCAAAACTTACAGGAACAAAATTTCTTCATTTTCAAGGGTTTGTTTGGTTTGTTTTAAGCGCTGTGTCTATGTGAAAAATTGCCGCATCGAGATGAAAAAAGCCTTCTGATGCTTCAAGATCATAGTTTCGAGTTCTTTTGGCAAAAAAAAATTGTGATCTACGGCTATCGCGCAATCATAAGAAATACCGGGACAAATATTCTAATTTTTTTTTCAGGGGTCATCGGACTAAGGAATTTTGTTTCAGTTAACTCAATGTATAGGTCAGTTAGCTTGTTTATACACCTTTATTTTGGTTTTTATCTCTCTACGTCAATTTTTTTGCTAAGATATCCGACCCCGAATGAAAAAAGATCCTTTTGTCTTTGATTATCGATAGCTCAGCAACCAATTATCGCAAGGAGAATTAGAGAGCAGCTTTGAAAAGTCGAATAAATTTCCTGCCAGTTCCTCCCGTTGATTTTTGTGATTTTTTTTTTCACCCTTAACCGTTATTTGGTAAAGGAAAAAAAATGACTTTTTCTGGATTTTCAGTAAATCTACCACTACGTTACAAATATTGATGCAAAGACTAATATTGTCGAGTTTTTTTCAGCTCGATTTATCCCCAATACCCCTGTTAGTCTGCAAATTGATTCATCGAACCGTTTTCCATCAAAAGTTAATCAAAGTTTTACAACACAATTAAAGGAACGAGTGTATTATTCCTAAACATCTTGTAATCATCATCGAAATAAAAATACTAATTTTCTTCGACTTTTTTCACAACTTGGCACTAGTTGCTTGTTAAGTGTAAGAAAAAAATTCGAGAGATGGACATTTTATTTAATTTGTAAAACATTTCAGGAAACAATACTGACTCATTTTTCACACGATTCGGCCTTGCGCTCTTTAATTTCACTCGTCTTTAATTGCATCAATTAAAGTTGATACTCCCAAGCTGTATTTAATAGTCGATCTGAGAACATTTATGCAATTAATTCTCAATATTTTCTACGAAGGTTATTAGGGTTATGGAAAACAATCTTTTTTTCGAAACTACGCATGATCAAAAATTGAAAAAAAAATGAGAGTTTACAAAAACATTAGATTCATTTTTTTTACCAAAACGTAGAAAAAATTGACCAAAAAAAGATTAGTTTTTGAAAAAAATTGTTCATTGGTTTTTCCTTCCAAACAAGAGATCATTTTTGAAAAAAAAAAGGGTTTTTTGTATCCCTAATAATCTTCGCAGAAAATATCGACAGTTAATGGCATACAAGTTCTCAGATCGACTAGTGAATACCGCTTAGGGGTATCAAGTTTTAATTAATGCAATTAAAGATAAGTGAAATTATGGTGCGCAAAAGCTGAAGCGTGGCAACAACGAGTCACCATTGTTTCCTGAAAAATGTTACAAATTTAAACAGATTAGAATTTTTTTTATTTCTCAATTTTTGTTCGTAAATTTAACAAGCAATTACTGCAAAGTTCTAAAAATAGTCGAAGAAAATGGGTGTTTTCATTTTGATCATGATTACACGATGTTTAGGAACACTTGTTCCTTTAATTCACACGAAAATTTACACGGCTATTGGGGGTACATTAAGCTGAAAAATAAACGTGGCGACATTAGTCTTTCTACCAATATTTGTAATGGAGTAGTAGATTTACTGAAAAACCAGAAAATGTCATTTTTGTCCTATTTCCAAACTACTGTTAATGGTGAAAAAAATGATTTTTTTTCTTAAAAATCAACGAAAGGGTCTTGTACGAAATTGATTAAAGTTTTTAAAGCTGCCTAATAATTTCCTGTGCGATCATTGGTTGCTGTGATATCATTGATCAAACACAAAAGGAAAATTTTTTTACATGTCGGATATCTCAGCACAAAGTTGACGCAGAGAGACCACAAAAAAACCAAATTGGAACTGAATAAACAAACTAACGGACCTATGCATTGATATGACTGTAAAAAATCCCTTGAAAAAATAAAATTGGAATAATAATTTTCTCGTTATCTCTTATGATTGCGCGATAACCGTAGCTCCAAAATTATTTTGCCAAAAGATCTCAAACTAGAAACTTGAAGCTTAATAATGTTTTTCTTTTTCATCTTGATACGACTATTTTTAACATTGATACAGCATTTCAAAAAACACTTTAAAAAGTGACGAAACTTTCTTTTTCTTTAATTTTTTGGGGTTGGGTATATAAAGTGATATATTTTTGACAATTTTCAGTCAATCGAAAAGAAGCGCTCGTCCTTGACTGTTAAAGCAATCTAAGAAACTACAGTTAAAATTTCAAGTCGATTGGTTGAACATTGTTTGAGGTTTGCTCCGTCCCGATATCAAAAACATGGTTTTGAAAAACACGTGTTTGAAGCCAACGGTTTCAAAGGCGCTACAGCTGAACAAGTTTTTTTCCCGTAGTCTAATGCCACCTATTGGTCGAAAATAAAACTATTTTTAGTCGGTGACTTCATCCCCACAATAGGCTTACAAGAGTTGAGAACTGCGCCTACCGGCATGAGACATCGCCAAAAACGGTTTTCAGCGGCGGAGACTTCCTTAAAAATAGCCCCAAAACCACTTTATAATGGTTCTTTTCAGCTACAAAGGAATATGCATCATATTTTTCAAGGTTCCAAGGATTTCTTAAAAGTGTTTCAAACAATTCGATTTTTCGCAAATTTTACACCGATGACCTCTAAACAATTCGCGATAGTAAAATTTTACCTATCTTCTGTAGAGCGAGACTTCTCCGATCGTCATTGCTAGAAAATTCGATCTTTGGAGAAACCTGCCGACGATGAATTCCGGCAGAGAGAATAAATGCTAAACGAAATTTTTTTAGCGTAATTAGTAATAATTTAATAATAATAAAATTTTACCACTCTTTCGCAGAGTGAGACCCGGCCGATCTCGTTCGCTAGCGAATTTGGTCGGCCGCAGACAGCTTGTTGAAGATAAGCCATGGCAGAGAAAAAAATGCCGATCGCCATTGTTTAAACAAAGAGCATTGTAATTTTTTTTAAGTTTCCAAGGATTTTTTTAAAGTGCTACCAAAAAAAACGATTTTTCAAAAATTTTACACCGATGACCTCTAAACAATTCACGATAGTAAAATTTTACCGCTCTTCTGTAGAGCGAGACTTCTCCGATCGTCATTGCTAGAAAATTCGATCTTTGGAGAAACCTGCCGAAGATGGATTCCGGCAGAGAGAAAAAATGCTAAACGATTTTTTTAGCATAATTAGTAATAAGTTAGTAATAATAAAATTTTACCAGTCTTTCGCAAAGTGAAACCCGGTCAATCTCATTCGCTCGCGAATTTGGTCAGCCGCAGACAACCTGCCGAAGATAAGCCATGGCGGAGAAAAAAATGCCGATCGCAATTGTTTAAACAAAGAGCATTGTAAAATTTTTTAAGTTTCCAAGGATTTTTTTAAAGTGCTTTCAACAAAACGATTTTTCGAAAATGTTACACCGATGACCTCTAAACAATTCGCGATAGTAACATTTTACCGCTCTTCTGTAGAGCGAGACTTCTCCGATCGTTATTGCTAGAAAATTCGATCTTTGGAGAAACCTGCCGAAGATGAATTCCGGCAGAGAGAAAAAATGGTAAGCGAATGTTTTTTACCTTAATTAGTAATAATTTAGTAATAATAAAATTTTACCACTCTTTCGCAGACTGAGACCCGGTCGATCTTGTTCGCTCGCGAATTTAGTCGGCCGCAGACAACTTGTCGAAGATAAGCCATGGCAGAGAAAAAAATGCCGATCGCAATTGTTCAAACAAAGAGCATAGTAAAATTTTACAACTGTTTTGTAGAGTCAGTCTCGAGCGATCTCGGTCGTGACTCGAGATTTTAGCAGACATCGAATTCGTCGATTATGAGCGACATCGAGATGCCAAATAGTCTTCGAGCTTATTTGTTTAAATTAATTTAAAAAAGTGGGGAAATGCTAGCACCCTTCCGCCATACGAGTCTCTAGCAAATCCTGTTTGCTAGAAAGTTCAACCATAAAGAAATTTCCACCGATGACCGCCGTCGACAAAAAAATCGAATCGAGGGCATTTGTTTAAACAATGCGCAATCGCAAAATTTCACCGCTCTTCCGTAGAGCGAGGTTAGCGATATTGATTGTTCGAGAAGCTGACCAGCAAAAATGCTGCCAAATATGAACCCTGGCGCAGAGATAAAAATGCTGAACGCATTTGTTTAAATAACGAGCATTGCAAAATTTTACCACTCTTTTGTAGAGTGAGTTTCGAGCATGGTCGGTAGCTCGAAATTTTGGCAGGGATCGAAATCGTTAACGATAAACGACATCGATGTTACAAATTGTGCGCGAGCTTATTTGTTCAAATGAATTAAAAAAGTATGGGGAAATGCCTGAATCTTTTGGTTGTGGCCGTCATCGAAAAAAAATCGATTTGATGGCTGCATATATAATGTAAAATGCAACAAAGTTTCCCCGCTCTTCTGCCGAGCGAGCGCATACCTCCTATACAAGCGTACCGTGGTCGCTACGCATAGTTGTGTGAATTGTGTATTACGCACATAGATGTAAGGTGCTTGCGCAGAGTTGCCAGATTGGGCTATAAACCGCGATTTGGGCTGTCTTGAAAGGCCATTTCGCGGGCCAAATTTTTAAAACGCGCTAAAGGGCGATTTGGGCCATATGCGAAAATAAAATGGCTTTCTTTGGGCTCTTAGACCATGTAACTACAGGACGCGCCTTGCACAGTTCGCTTCAAACAAAACCATCCGCACATTTTTACAAAGAATAAGGAAATACACACATACACACAATTTTCTACGATCACAAATTATCATCACGTATTTACTCACGCACATAAGAAACATATTATCACATAACATAATACAGCACGCTAACAAAACAATTATATAAAAATCGTGTTCTTTTTAGACTATTCGTATTTGTGCGCAAAAATAGAAGAATAGAGGATCACCCAAGTCGATAACGCGTAACTTTCATTATGGGTTTTAGAGTAATATATTTTATACCTATAAATAATTGGACGTAGTGAATTCATATTTATTAAAATCTTAAATAAAAATATACAATTATACAGCCTTCGAGTCATTGTGTGATTCACATGGTGTGATTTAAAGTTTGTATGAAATTGCGCCATGGACACAAAAAGCCTATTATTGTCCCGTGTGAATCCATGGTCACAGACAGCACGAATTTAAAATGTATGATTATGAATTGGAGGAAAAGTGAACTTCAAATGTAAAAAAGAAGAACTGTTTATTAATTACGTATCATAAAATAAAAGTACATAACGAACGACCAACATAAAAAAGCATTTTCCTTCAGCCCGATATACTCATACACCCCCACGTCCTCTTCTCAGCCGACAAGGGAAGTTGAGTTCAACTTAAATCCGGATGATCTGGACTCCGGCCCTGTCCCTGCCCAAGAGAATGTTTCAAAGAATATTGATGTACCAAAGATTCAAATTTCGAATGCAGAGGACCTGCTAAACGAATTTTATGTATCTCTGATGGACTTAGTTGATTTAGATTTCTAGAGAACGTAAAGATATTTACACTAATATTCTTATTCATATATCATATATGAGACTGTGATTGAAACTGGGTAATTTTTGTACTAGCGTAATCTCAAGGAATAAGTATTTGTTTATTTATGTGATTGTTTTAGCCTGCTACAAAATACAAATATTTGATTATGTTTGATTTTTAAATGATTAAAGAAATAATTCAATTTCTAACTTATATCGGTGCTTTTCCTTCATGGCCTACCAAAACCACGAATTTGGGCTATATGCGAGCTTTTATCGCGCTATTTGGGCTTCGTAAAGTCCCGCGGTTTTTGGGCTACACAAGCGGCGTCTGGCGGCGGTTTCGCTCACTACACGTCTGGCAACTCTGTGCTTGCGTGCGACCGAACGGCGTGCGAGAACGGATTCGTTCTTTCTGCAACGCGGTCGGCGTAACAAACACACACACACACACGTGCGCGCTCAGCGATCGCCGTCTATTTGGCTTCGACTCTTCGTCTCAGTGCGAAGCATGAAGACTAGAGTAAAGGAGCCCGAACGCATATTTTCGACGGAATCGTCGAAAAGTGGATCGCAAAAGTGATGAAAGATCTTGTAGTTCGAAAAGTATCCGCAAGCGATACCACCCTGTTGCAAAGAACCGATACAAACCAATAAAAAAAGAAATACTATCGGAAAATGATGTGTTTTTGTCCTCGGAAACGCTTATGAATTCCGATAGGATTGACGACTTTTTGAAATATATGATTTTATCGGGTTTTGTACGTATCTACGGTGTCCATAGATTACCGATAAAATCCGAAAACGGTCCGCGTTGTTCAATTTGTAAATGCAGATACATTTTAAATTTCAATCGTAATTAATCTGCAACAGCAGATTACTTTAAAATGTCCATTACATTCTAACGGAATGAACTTGCACTCACAAACTGGAATTCTATTGGTACTAATCGGCAGAATCCAATTATAATTCGTATAGGAAGTTATATGCTACAATCGAAATTTGACAGCAATCAGTTTGTATGTGACTTTTCAGATCGAAAACTTACCGTTTACTGTAGGAGAATGTATTCGTATTTGGAGATTATTTGATATCCGCACCTATCTGCATGTACTTGTATTACAAAAGATTCGTCCTCAGAACGTGGCACGATTTTTTATCAGTAAATACGGGTCTGGTATTTATAAGGGTGGGATCCATTCAATCGTTTGCTATATGGATTCTACAATCCAACAATAATCCTTTGTTGTATGAGAATGTATGTGTATCTCGAAATTATTTTTTATCCGCACCTATCGGAATGTACTAATATTGTAAATGTTTCACTCTCAAGAGGAGGCGTTGGTTTTCATCAGTAAATACGGGCCAATCATTTAACTGTGTGAATCGGTTTTTTCCTATGCACATAACTCAGAGTGAGGATTCATTAAATCGATTAACACTCAGTTACACTGTAGAGGCAGTATTGTGATTTTTTTTAGTTTTTGTATTACTCTTCGGATAAGTCCAGTCTTTGAATTTTTTATTGCATTTCCTTGCATGCACTGGATATTCAGTAGAAACAAAATGTTACGGTAAAAATCTTGCCCGTGAAATGTAGCAACAAAAATCTGTGGAAAATTTTAGATAGACAAAGGGTATTGGCTTTTCGGAAGTATACCCACGTACTAGTGTGAACTGCCGTCTCTTTCTATTATTTTTAACATTTTTCAAAATGCAAAAAATGTAAACAAAATAATGAAAACCGTAAACGCTTTGTGTGTTTTGTGTAACAAAGAGGCTATTTCACGTAAAGCAGACCCAATTCTGAGGCTGAATGGTTTACAATACAAATAAATACATATATGCACAAATAGACTAGTT
Organism: Ophion obscuratus; assembly: GCA_964007375.1. Lineage (NCBI taxonomy): Eukaryota > Metazoa > Arthropoda > Insecta > Hymenoptera > Ichneumonidae > Ophion > Ophion obscuratus. The sequence goes on along the minus strand of OZ023312.1, from coordinate 67,868,617 downwards.
TTGTACTTACGTATACATTACCATAGACGCAGATGCCATTTTTTATTGGATATCCATATATAGACCGGCCGAAGCATTATCACTCAAGTCTGCATAGGTTGGAAAACACCAATTTAAAACAGATACAGGATTCGAACGGGTATAAGTTTGACTCATATTTGCACACAAGCATCCAAGCTTCATTATTAAGCTGAATCTTTGACTGTACGAATAAATTCCGAGATGGGCAGATACGTTATAATCTGCATCAACATATGCATTCACATATACTTAAAGGTCAGTTTTGCATTAGATAATCCATATAGAGCCCTATCTGAATTATTCTCTCTTCACCCTGGATAAGTTTGGAAACTCTCATTAAAACATATACAGATTAAACCCATATTTATCAATAAGATCGTTGAATCTGTATATCCCCATTAAATGTTAATCAGTCAATACCAATTACTGCTGATGAAGTGACTTATCTGAAATATCTGATTCATTCATATTGAAAATGTACATTTTTATCGGAAAATGATGCGTTTTTGTCCATGGAATCACAAATTCTGTCCCATACAAAACTTGGTCCTAATATATCTGTCATTTCTCATGAGGCGAAATAAGTACAGTTTCATACGTATCAGTTTTTGCATTCGAGATCTGATAGCTAAAAATCGTGGACATTCCCGTTTTATGCACATCCGCTTCCAAACGGTCAAGTCCATTTGAAACTTATAAATTTATAACTTGTGGAAATACAATTAGAAAAATATTCAAATCAAATCCGTAGCTGCTGATAAATGCACGCAACTTGTCGATCAGTGTAAAATGCAGATTTGATTCAGTAGATCGCACATACGTTATTCCCTATAGATTCCATCTTGCTCATAAAAACAATAGAATCTGATACATTCCATATCGGTTTATCCAAATAGAAACCATATATGCGAACATTCCAATGAGTCCAAATAAAATACGAAAATCCGCTATCTGTGCTGCCAATAGACCAAATAGCAATGTATCGGATTTTTATCGTTGGCTACAGGATCCTATCGGTCCTTTGCAAAAGGGCAGCGCCTGGTACCGAATAGGATAGGTGCATGAGGACCGGCTTAGCAGTGTTTGTGACATACATACAGTGACGTTTTACTGTCAGTTACTATGTATGTGAGCATTACATATATGTCAGTTACATACAGTTTACGCAGTTTACGGTGTTACGCATCGTTGAGTGATATTTCGGTATTAAACGTATTTATAAAATCAAAACAGAAAAAGACCATCCAATAAAGGTAAGAACTGAACCTTAATATTATGTTTATGCAATTAATTCGCCAGTTAGCCAAAATATTGACAAGTATTGGGATCGGCATGTGCAACCACATCTTGATTTATTTTGTCAAATCGTTTGTATTTTTTTTATTGCATGCTATCGTCGCCGAATTTAATTATAATTGTCATTAATTTTAATGATGTTAGAGATTCATTTGATACAGCAAAAATGTAATGGATGATGCTTGGACAAAAAAACGTTTTTGAGGTTAAATATGCGAATCCTTTAATATAAATACCCCCAGCTCCCATTTCGTTATAATGTATTACCTGTAATATTTAATTGGATTTATTTTTTGTTTTCGGTTTCGCCATGAGTAAATATTGTGCTTACCCCGCATGTCGGAGTGGGCGCAACGTGGACCGGTCGCAGCGCAAGCGGTTGGGGAGAAGGCAGGCTTCGGTCTTAAAAGTGCCGAAGGTAAATTTTCAGATAAAATTTAAAAAATTCTCTGTCTTTGTTCGTTGAGTTTCCATTACCTAGTAAATTTTCGTTTTTTTTTTATAGCGTATGGTCCAGCGCTCGAGCGAAGCGGTCCACCTTCAGCTCTTACCGGAACACTTCATATGCGAGCTGCACTTTCCAAACGATAGCATCGTCCGCGAAGCCCGCGTCGTAAGGGCCGACGGTGTGATGGAACTGATCGCTCGGAGCAGATATTTGCTCGTTGACGATGCTGTACCAATTGCGGTTCAGAATAAGGTGAGATTAAAATTGTTTTATGTAGATTACTCATAAAAAAGCCCAGGCGAAACAGGACGACGAATCACAGAATTGTTAACATTTAAATAGGAGAACGTCAATGACCCTCGTGGCAATGTTTTGATCGACTTGCCTGGACCATCGAACACGCTTCCGATTGGACCTATACGTCAGAGTCAAAACGTAAGTACCCGAGTCAAAATTTTTAACCTCTGAACCCTTGCAGGACCCATTTCTTTTGTAATACATAAGCCGCCAGCCTCCGTTGAACCGACGGAACCCCGTTTTCGAGATCAGTGCCATCAAGAGACCTCCTCTTGGTCCAGTGTAGCCTCTGTTAGACCTCTCAAACCTTCTTTTGACCCCCAGTTTCAGTGAAACGCGCAGAATACAGGCCTCCTTAACCTGCTTTCAATCTCAAACCGTTACCTTGACCCCACCTAAGCTGCTTTCGGCTCAAATTCGATATCTCCTCCATCATCACTCCATTGTAGCCTGATCGGTAACCCGTTCGATGACGAACATAATACGTTTTCCCTGATTATCGCCCGAAGAACGGTACAGGTAAATATGCATCAGATGATCAATAAATACTATATAATCAATAAAAATACATCGTCCCCTTATCAAATTATTAGTGCAATATTAATATGCGAAAACAATCAAATTTTCTCAATATCGATTTGTTATTATTTTACAGGCGATTCACAAAAGAATGCTCGTATATACAGTCTTACTCCAATTCTATCGGATTAATGGGCGTCACGAATTTTCCTGTGAGAAAAAATCTACTGAAAATAAATGCCAGGTTATCCAGTATAAGCTTATGCGACGTTTTTCATCCCTGACATTTCTTCTTAAACCCTCTAGTTCTCGAGTTACATTGCATTATCTAGGATTAGTCTTTTTTAGCAAAAAACGAAATAACATTGCGAAAAAAATCGTACGAAACTTTATAAAAAGCGAAATTGGAGCTCCTGCTACCCCGTTCAAGTTTATCATGGATAAATATGACAAATTTTTTTTGCATAACCCCAATTCTCGATGGTCGAAAGAAATGAGAAAAACAGTGACGTATAAAAGTGCATATCGGATCGAAAAAGAAATCATAAAAAAATATTTCAGAAAAGCAAAATAAAGCTAAATTTGTTCCCGTCAAAACACCGCTCGGTGAATTTGGTAAAACATTTTTTTACGAAGCTATGTAACTTTTAATGCAGCAAGAAATATCGACTAGTGTATCCACACTTTTAAGCGACGGTATATATTATGTAATACTATATACATAAATTATACTCGAAATATGTGGTTGCGTTAATATATTCGAATATACACTACCAGTCGGAAGTATTCGGACGCTTCAGATAACTGCAAAGCTTAATATCACTTTGAATAATTGCAAACTTATGGTAGAATAATTATTATTTTACGAAGATACAATAAAGCTCTGTATCATTAATTAATTATATAGACCTTTATAGTATCTTCGTGAAATAATAAATGAAATAAATTATATTACTCTAACATTATTTGACAATTATCCAGCGCCCAAAAGTTTTGCAATTATGTGGAGTGTCCGAAAACTTTTGGCTGGCAGTGGAGATCTAAATAACATATGATTTTGATATCTATATGAAACGTTAGGGTGTTCATTATAGTCTATTTCATGTTGTAAAAGATTGAAATTGTCGATTTGGAATTCAGGCACATTCGATTTTTTCTTAATTTTTTTCCTTTTGTTTTTGTCCTTTTTGTTTCTTTTTTTGTTCATTCACTAATGAGTCGATAAATGGCGATGGCCGATTATCATCGATTTCAAATAAAATGTTTGACTTTTCTTTTTTTTTTTTTTTCATTTTTAGCACGTCGAAAATTTAAAAAAATATTTCCACGTGTACGTTTGAAGCATATTTTTATTTTTTTCCTCTAAATATTATGATATTAACTAACCGCGTCTAGTTGATTCTTTTTTATTTGAATTAACTAGATTTTTCATAGAACCAAATTTTTCCTACTGCATTCCATTATTAAAATTATTGCTTTCAAAAATGTTTATTTATTCGAATCAATCTATTTCATATCGTCCGATAACTAAATATTTTATTTGATCCCAATAAATCTGTGATTCGGTTTCATCAGTTCAATATTTTCATCTGTTCAAAAAAACAATTTGGTCAAATTCACTGAATGGATCTAGTTATTTTTTTTTTAATTTACCTTAAATAGAATTTTCGTAGAGTTAACCATTTCTCTATTTGATTGAACTAATGGTCCATCTTTATTGCAACACCCATATCAAAGGGGCGTCGGGTAGAGAAGATGGAGATGTGTGTGTGTGTGTGTGTGTGTGTGTGTGTGTGTGTGTGTGTGTGTGTGTGTGTGTGTGTGTGTGTGTGTGTGTGTGTGTGTGTGTGTGTGTGTGTGTGTGTGTGTGTGTGTGTGTGTGTGTGTGTGTGTGTGTGTGTGTGTGTGTGTGTGTGTGCGCGCGCGCGCGCGCGTGCGTGCGTGCGTGCGTGTATATATGTATGTGTGTGTGTGTGTGTGTGTATGTATATATATATATCTCCACCTTCTCTACCCCACGCCCCTTTGATATGGGTGTTGCAATAAAGGTGGACCATTAGTTCAATCAAATAGAGAAATGGTTAACTCTACGAAAATTCTATTTAAGGTAAATTTAACAAAAATAACTAGATCCATTCAGTGAACTTGACCAAATTGTTTTTTTGAACAGATGAAAATATTGAACTGATGAAACCGAATCACAGATTTATTAGGATCAAATAAAATATTTAGTTATTGGGCGATATGAAATAGATTGATTTGAATAAATGAACATTTTTGAAATCAATAATTTTAATAATGGAATGCAGTAGGAAAAATTTGGTTCTATGAAAAATCTAGTTAATTCAAATAAAAAAGAATCAACTAGACGCGGTTAGTTAATATCATAATATTTAGAGGGAAAAAAATAAAAATATGCTTCATACGTACACGTGGAAATATTTTTTTATTTTCGACGTACTAAAAATGAAACAAAAAGAAAAATGAAACGTTTTATTTGAAATCGACAACAATCGGCCATCGCCATTTATCGACTTATTAGTGAATGAACAAAAAAAAACAAAAAGGACAAAAACAAAAGGAAAAACATAAAGAAAAAATCGAATGGGCCTGAGTGCCAAACCGATAATTTCAATCTTTTAGAACATGAAATAGACTATAATGAACACCCTAACGTTTCATATAGATATCAAAATTATATGTGATTTAGATCTACACTGCCAGCCAAAAATTTTCGGACATTCCACGTAATCGCAAAACTTTTGAGCGCTGGATAATTGTCAAATAATGGTAGAGTCATATAATTTATTTCATTTATTATTTCACGAAGATACTATAAAGGTCTATATAATTAATTAATGATACAGAGCTTTATAGTATCTTCGTAAAATAATAATTATTCTACCATAAGTTTGCAATTATTCAAAGTGATATTAAGTTTTGCAGTTATCTGAAGCATCCGAATACTTCTGACTGGTGGTGTATTTTCGAATATATTAACGCAACCACATATTTCGAGTATAATATATATATATATATATATATATATATATATATATATATATATATATATAATATACCGTCGCTTAAAAGTTTGGATACACCAGTCGATATTTCTTGCTTCATTAAAAGTTACATAGCTTCGTAAAAAAATGTTTCACCAAATTTACCGAGCGGCGTTTTGACGGGAACAAATTTAGCTTTATTTTGCTTTTCTGAAATATTTTTTTATGATTTCTTTTTCGATCCGATACGCACTTTTATACGTCACGTTTTTTCTCATTTCTTTCGACCATCGAGAATTGGGGTTATGCAAAAAAAATTTGTCATGTTTATCCATGATAAACTTGAACGGGGTAGCAGGAGCTCCATTTTCGTTTTTTATAAAGTTTCGTACGATTTTTTTTCGCAATATTATTTCATTTTCTGCTAAAAAAGACTAATCCTAGATAATGCAATTTAACTCAAGAACTAGAGGGTTTAAGAAGAAATGTCAGGGATGAAAAACGTCGCGTAAGCTTATACTGGATAACCTGGCATTTATTTTCAGCAGATTTTTTCTCACAGGAAAATTCGTGACGCCCATTAATCCGATAGAATTGGAGTAAGACTGTATATACGAGCACTCTTTTATGAATCGCCTGTAAAATAATAACAAATCGATATTGAGAAAATTTGATTGTTTTCGCATATTAATATTACACCAATAATTTGATAAGGGGATTATGTATTTTTATTAATTTTATAGTATTTATTCATCATCTGATAATGCATATTTGCCTGTACCGTTCTTCGGACGATAATCAGGGAAAACGTATTATGTTCGTCATTGAACGGGTTACCGATCAGGCTACAATGGAGTGATGATGGAGGAAATATCGAATTTGAGCTGAAAGCACCTCAGGTGGGGTCAAGGTAACGGTTTGAGATTGAAAGCAGGTTAAGGAGGCCTATTTTCTGCGCGTTTCACTGAAACTGGAGTCAAAAGAAGGTTTGGGAGATCTAACAGAGGCCACACTGGGCCAAGAGGAGGTCTCTTCATGGCACTGAACTCGACAAACGGGGTTCCGTCGGTTCAACGGAGGCTGGCGGCTTATGTATTACAAAAGAAATGGGCCCTGCAAGGGTTCAGAGGAGGCTAAAAATGTTGACTCGGGTACTTACGTTTTGACTCTGACGTATAGGTTCAATCGGAAGCGTGTTCGATGGTCTATGCAAGTCGATCAAAACATTGCCACGAGGGTCATTGACGTTCTCCTATTTAAATGTTAACAATATTGTAATTCGTCGTCCTGTTTCGCCTGGGATTTTTTATGAGTAATCTACATAAAACAATTTTAATCTCACCTTATTCTGAACCGCAATCGGCACAGCATCGTCAACAAGCAAATATCTGCTCCGAGCGATCATTTCCATCACACCGTCGGCCCTTACGACGCGGTCTTCGCGGACGATACTTTCATTTGGGAAGTGCAGCTCGCATATGAAGTGTTCCGGTAAGAGCTGAAGTTGGACCGCTTCGCTCCAGCGCTGGACCATATGCTATAAAAAACGAAAATTTACGAGGTAATGAACATTTAAAGACAAAGATAGAGAATTTTTTAACTTTTATCTGACAATTTACCTTTGGCACTTTAAAGACCGAAGCTTGCCTTCTCCCCAACCGCTTGCGCTGCGACCGGTCCATGTTGCGCCCACTCCGACATGCGGGGTAAGCACAATATTTACCCATGGCGAAACTGAAAACAAAAAACTAAATCTAATTAAATATTACAGGTAATACATTGGAATGAAAGCGTCCATGATCACACGTACAATGTTGCCCGTACGAGCCCGCAAGTGCAATCTTACATTGCCGGATACGTAGTGCGCCGAATGCGGAGACGATTGAATTGTGAAGACTGCATCCACGCACTGGAATCTCACAACACCGAACCTGGCGAATCGAGGCACAAGATGATCGACATGATGAATTAATACGGAGGTCTTCTTCATCCGAGTGACGCATTATTTTATTTAACACGAACCCTCGAGTCGATTGTTCTCGACGTTATTTGGAAATTTGGTGTAAAAATCGATACCTTTCACACAATCCCATAAAAATTGTCTGACGTAAAAGGTTTTCCAGCTGTTGGGTGCGTGGAACATTATAAGGAAACGACCCGGAAAGTAATCGATTTTTACATGGTGATGCGTGGGCACTTTTTGACAAAATCGTTCAATAAAAATAATAACGAAAGCCGTGAGCGAACAAGAAAACTGCGAAAAAATGTGAAATTGTAAGCGTCCGTTATTTCGTGTTAATTATATTCATTATTTAATTTTAACTATTACTGCGGTGTTCGAAAATACTGTGCAATCATTCAAATTATTCAGGTTTATATTTATTATTGCAGATTTATAATTTTTCACTGTTATTCTTAGCCCTGAACCATGTTCTTTGTTGCGATAATGTACGTTTTCCATTTAATTTAATTGAATAATTAATATTGGCTTTCAAAAGTTTCATTTTTGTTTATTTTATAATTACCAATATTCCTTTGTAGGAACTTGCAAGTTTTCAGGATTCTCTACCTATCCCTTTTCAATGCCTCCAGATGAGTGTGTCTCCGAGTATGAAAAATCAGGGATTATCGAAGTGTAACATTTTCAAAAAATCGTTTTTTTTGCATTATCCGATAGTATAGACGGTTGACAACATGCTGTTCAATTATTGCGCGCAAATTCGAATAATTTCGATCGCCTATCTTTTTAATTTCGGTACAGCCTTTTTTAGAAGAAGTCATGCGAGCAGCGGCTTGAGACCTCGCCCGGAGTGCGCCAGGTCCTGTTCCTACCTACAACTGATAACAAGCAATTTGAGGAAGCAAAAGAGATATTGTATGAAAGTAGCATCGCCGATTGATCGTAAGTAGACAATTTATATGAAAATTTTGCACTCAAAACGCTATATGCGTTTTTTCTCAAAATATCATTTTTCGGAACGGGGTACACTCTCGTCACGCCATTCGTTATCTTGCTATGGAAGCTTTTTTATAATCTTCGTATTTTTTAACGATAAAGTGTCGAAAAAATAAGCCAAATTCGACACTTTTTTTCGTAACACCGACATTTTGTCAATGTTAGTTTTTTTAACTCCATAGCAAGATAGCGGCTTCTATATTGATTGACATTCTTTTTACAAATTTTGTTTCAGATCATATTTGCGGCCACAGCCGTGTACACCATGAGAGCACCCGTTTTTTCGAAGAAGTTTTCAACCGTAGAATTTTTTTAAAAGAAATTAAAAGAAAACGTTTAAAAAACTATTTTCTGTTCTTCATGAGTGCTTTGATTTGATATAAAGAATAAGACTGATGAGCGTATTTTAACAATCGAAAAATAAATAGCGAAAGTAAACTATTTTTCGACTCGTTAGACTGTAATAATCTTTTAATATTCACAGCATACTATCCAAAATATTAATAATAGGTAAAATGAAAAAGAATGAGTGGAAAAAATTACGTTAAGGCTTCTATAGACGGATATAAATGTACATTTTTCAAATAATCGAATATTTTTTAAATTATAATTTGTTATGATTTAAATTTTATATGAAAACTATTGTGTAACGATAAGGAGGAAGAATTTTTTGCAATTATCTACGTAATTGGCGATTTAGAAATTGAATTATATCTGCATTCTACTTTGGTCGTACATACTCGTTTTGTACTCTGAAAAATGACAAGAATATAAAACTAAAGTGATTGATTTTAAAGACTATGCTTTATCTGTACTATATGCGTATTAATCAAATACCGTATCACTTTGTCTTAAATTTTATAACGCTCACACTTAAAGCTTAATGAAGGTTAGGTACATCAGCTGTGAACCGTTTTACCAAAATCACCGCGCGGATGGAGCCCGCAATGGTAGCGCCGCCAGGCGGGTACAATCCGCGGATCGTTCATCACTTTCACAACCATTTCGCCAGTATTGCGTTCAGGCACGGTCTTACATACAGGTCGGGAAACTCCCGTCGTGTGGGTAGTTCGCTTATGGATGCCGGAGGTGTAGTTCATATATTGCCCACTGTGATCGCTGCGATCTAAACTCCGGCGCGATGACGATGGGTGGGGGAACTGAGATAGAGACAGCGCTAGCTTTTCAATCTCTGTCTCACCTCAATGTATATTACTCGTTTTTAATATTATTGTAGACTATTATAACAGGCGGTAAAACGCAAATGCTTATTTTACAAAACCTCTGACCCCAACCCTCTGACCGCAAGCAGGTGTGAAAAACATGAGCGATTTTGAGTTATTTGAACGAGATATCGAATTTGGCTCAGTGGCAAATCTCTTGTCGTATGACCGTAGCATTTTGTATTCAAATCCACTTGACTTTTTTTAAATATATAAATACGGTAGCTAAGTTTATTGGAGACCATTGTAACACGCAGTAAAACGAAAATTCTTATGTTACAAGACCTTTAACTGTAACCCTCTAACCTAAAGCGAGTGCGAAAAACATGATCGATTTTGAGTTACTTGAACGACATACCGAATTTGGCTCAGTGGCAAAGTTCTTGGCGTATTACCGTAGCATTTTGGGTTCAAATTCACTTGTCGTTTTTTTTTAAATATATACATACGGTCGTTAAGTATGTCAGTTGTTGAAACAGCTGTAATGAAAATAAATATGTAAGTGTATTGCTAATTTTAAATAATAAAAATAAATATGTAAGTTTATTCGTAATTTTTCTTCTTTTTAGCAGAGGTTCGACGTTTTTTAAATTAACGTAAGTTGAAATAACGAATAAAATGTGCACGCTTTTTTCTTCGTAGTATTATTTTATTTTATTGTCTTGCACATGTTCAAGGTTTGTCAGAAAAGGGTAAGTACGAAAAACGGTCGACGATTCGATGGTGTTGATTTTTTTGTAGGTGTTCTGAATCTAAAAAACGAGGAACTTGTATGTATGACTGGAATGCGTAGCAGGGTAAAGAGAATCAGCTGAGATATTTCATTTTGTAATAAAAACGCTTTAACGATTATTGATTCATCAATTTCGATAGCTTTTTTTTACAACAAATTGTTTTTTCAATTTAAGGTTTTCCTGATGAGCGTTTTGCCTCATACGCAACTTGATATAATAAAAGATCGCGTAAGACAAAATTTCGGATGCAGGTTCAGTGCAAGGAAATGTGAAGGTGTAAGAATTAAGCACTTCATCAAGAGTTAAGTCGAAAACATCAGAGCATGAGGAATATTTTGCAAATTAACTTTCTATATAACTGATGAGCTTGAATAAATGAAGATTAGCGTGAATGAGACCACCACGAGATTTCATGTGCACCAGTTGAGATACGGAAGAGAATGGCTGTTTTTTAGAGAGGCTGGTACGTGCAATTCGGCACATTTCGCATCCAAAGTTGTAGTTTTCATAGCAGCTATTTGTGCTGCTTGCTCTTTCAGCGACGATATAAGTTGGTCCACGCGTTTCTTGGCTTGGAGTTTTTGCCGTTTTTCACGCCTGTTTCTAATCCGCATTGCAATTAGCTTTAATCGATCGTGGGGATTAGAGAAATCACGAATCCGTTGTATCGTAAGACGATTTTGTTGCCGTACTCTCCGTTGTAATGCAAGTTTCCCCATTTCCGCGCAAGCATCACACCTTGTTTTCTTGCATACGAGACGACAGCCTTCACTTCGCCATTTTCCCATGTAGTCGGAATACGACGCACCGATAGGCATGAAATGAATGCTGATGTCGCCCAAACCGTTGCAAATAGTTGCCATCCTGAACCTCGTCAATATGTCCGGAAGCATTTCGATCGTTTTTAAAGACGGATCGAAATTGAAGACGTGATGTTTGACGTGACGTTTATAAATGAAGTAGTTGAGGCTTCGGTTGGCGTCGAGAGTGACCTACCTCTCCGTCAAAGAACAATGCACCTCGTTCTCGAGCTTTGTTACAGCGTATGAGAAAATCATGCATTTCCCCTTTGGAGTCGATACCTCGGCGATACTCCACGACTCCGGTAATTGAACCGTTCGATCCATACAACTACTCGCACCGTCTTGCCAAATTCCTGAAACGATTGAATTAGATATTATTTATATGAAATGGTAAGCTTTTTTGGATTTCCGATGTGACTCAATTTTATCAGTTGTGCATATTATCAATTTTCTGTTACGAACAGGAGAATATTCTAATACTCACGTTCGCTGATGCTAACGGGTGAAAGCACGTTGAAAGGCATCTGAGAAGCTGATAAAGCTGCTTCTGAAGAATCAGCGTTCTTCAGCGAGGGCAGCGTTCCATCATCTACATCTGGCGAAGCTAAATACAATGAGATATCTGTAATGCAAACAGAATAAAAAACATTTACATTTCAATTCACATTTGATTTTACATTTTTGCATAATATTACTTTATTATGAAAATTACTTTTGGTTTCAGGAAACTCCTCGAACAAAGTGCTAAGAACTTGCACTGACAGTTACATGAATGTAGCAGACTCAACGTAGGTCCCGGATTGATCTCCAATTGACAGGTTGGCACTTTGTTCTGTTAGCAGAAGAGCCTTGGAACAAGTTAGTGAAAAATTTCCTTGTCTAATGGATCTGCTGTATTCATGCGAGGGAATCACATTTTCTTTTTTCACTGAATCACGGTCAAATTTTGACGGTACAGCGAAATCGTTGAGACGTGCACGCTTGTACGTTACCTATACATAAATAATACATTATTTACGATAAACAATGAATCATCTTTTTTTGTAAATAAATAACTTACTCGTGCAATGATCTGTCCATTTGAATCGCGCTTTATCCATTCATGAACTATGTCACTTCCGTTGAAATGTTTTTTACATATCACTTGCGACTGTTCCAACTTTATGACACCTGGAATTGCGTGTTCCCACTTCTCGCGCAAAACATTGTTATTAGGCACCCGGAAAAATGACACTTTTGCGTTATCGGCTTTACGGCCGATATTACAAAAAGGGTGCGTGTGGGTTCGACACGCAAAAGAAGTGAATACGTATGCAGAGAGAGAGAGAGAGAGAGAGAGAGAGAGAGAGAGAAGGGGAGGAGAGGAGAGGTGAGGAAAAGTAAGTGATCGAATTATGAATTGGCAAGGAAATCAAAAGTAGCCTGAATGTTTATATTTGACTTTTTTTATTTTATTTATCAATATGAAATGAAATATGTATGAAATGAAATATTTCGGCAATGGTGTTGTCATCCTTTAGTCTTCGGTGTGTTGACTCCGATTGAGATGGAACTGAAAAAAAAAATTATTTTTTATTTTAAATTTTTGCCATCTCTGTGTGTGCCTCTGGAGACACAACGGAGAGGCTGAGGAAAGGCTTGCAGAGAGCCAGCAGAGAGTTAGCGGAAAAGCAATAGAGAGTCAGCGGAGTCAGCAATCTAGAGTCAGTGAACTCAGCGGAGAAGGAATAGAGAGTCAGTGGAGTCAGCGGAGTCAGCAATATAGAGTCAGCGAACTCAGCAGAGAAGGAATAGAGAGTCAGTGGAGTCAGCGGAGTCAGCAATATAGAGTCAGTGAACTCAGCGGAGAAGGAATAGAGAGTCAGTGGAGTCATCGGAGTCAGCAATATAGAGTCAGCGAACTCAGCGGAGAAGGAATAGAGAGTCAGTGGAATCAGCGGAGTCAGCAATATAGAGTCAGTGAACGCAGCGGAGAAGGAATAGAGAGTCAGTGGAGTCAGCAATAGAAACTTGTAAAGGGGCAGCGGAGATTATATAAAAGTTTTTGTATTGTGCAAGTTATTTACGAGCCATGCTGACTCGTACGTAACCTCGCCTCGAACCCCTTGAATATTGTTTAAATATTTTATTATTTTATGTATATTATTTTTTCAATTTTTATTCATTTTTGAGTATTAATTTGCGAAATTTTATATATCTGTGTGTGTCTGGAGACACAACAGAGAGGCAGAAACTGAATGTATATAGAGAGGCATTCCGGGGCACGTGTATCATGCGAGGTTATGTACCAGCCATGCTACTCGTACATAACCTCGCTTCGAATGGCTCGAATATTTTTGTTTCTTAAAACGTTATTTAAAACGTTCAAATATATATCAAGAATACATACCTTCATTAGCTGGGGGGTTTGTCGACGATTTATCCACTGCGGGATCCATTTTTTGGAATTGTAATTTATTCCCGCATTAAAATAATACACTACCGCAAAGAACTATCAAAAACAGCACCAACAAATAACAATAATATAATTCACTTTAAAAATTCGCACTGTTTAACGGATAGCACAAAATTTGCCACGAGGCACGACGACACAGTACGAACTCGCACACACACACAGAGCTGTGCCAGCTGTGGGCTCACACGTACACGGGCAACCGCTACGAATAGAACGGCGCGCATGCGTGCACGCGATCCTACCCCCTCTCTGCATTGACTCGCTCGCTCTCACTCGCACTCACACGGCTCATGCATCATTCTCTCTCTCTCTCTCTTCTTCTATTCCTTCATTCTCTTGTCCGGTGCTACAACGCGGCTGGGGGCGGGGCCTAATACAGTCGCATTAGAAGTATTCACTTCAATAAGGAACCGCGCACCGTCTTGGCATTTATGCCAATATTTAAAAAATCTTTTCTTTTTTTATGAGAGCACAATATCCGACACGGGGATTTTGAAGTTAGGTTTGAGAAAACGCAGTAGGCGGATAGATCGCAGAGACGAGTAGTGATGGGATTACGAACTAATCCAGTGCTTCAATAAGCGTCCTACCCCCACCACTTGATTTTGTGACGAGTGTCCAGACCTGTATGTAAGACCGTGCGTTCAGGCTCCTTTACTCTAGTCTCCATGGTGCGAAGCATCGAGACCGAATTCGCGACCGCTGCGCTGTCCGTCGGTAGCGATTCGTAGCTAAAAACTACGAGATCTGCGCTACCGATGTAGCGAGAGGCCGCGACGAAATTTTCTGACGTGCGGCACGTGGCCTTAAGACGTAATGACACCTCATCGCGGTCAGTATGGTAAAACAATTATAGATACCCAAAAATCTCTAAAACGGCTCTTCAGATCCCGTCGAAACTTTGCCAAACGACGTTAAATAGATAGACAAACAGCTGTCTGCACCTCAAATTTTCTGAATTTGAAAACAAAAGGTAGATTGGCTTATCATAAGCCAGTCTATGTTTTTTTTTCTCAAATTCAGAAAATTTGAGGGGCAGACAGCTGTCTGTCTATCTATTTGACGTCGTTTGGCAAAGTTTCGACGGGATCTGAAGAGCCGTTTCAGAGATTTTTGGGTATCTATAATTGTTCTACCATACCGACCGCGATGAGGTGTCATTCCGTCTTAAGGAGTGACATGCAGTCAGAGGCGTGAAAAAGGGAGCATTTACAATAAATGTTTTTATAGTAATTACGTTTGTTTTACAAAAGTGGTTACACAGACTTTTTATGCCATATTTTACCTTGACTTGTACGAATTTTCAAAGAAAAATATTGATTATTTATAGAAATATCGCCATCTTTGCTATAAAATTTTACTGGATTATCTGAAATAAAAAAAAAACAAAAAATTATTAGTTTAATAATAAATCTAGTCCTTAATGGAAGCTTTTTTAATTAACAAAATACCGGCTTCCGACAGATAACTTTCGATTTTCGACCAAAAAATCGCTCGTTTATTGAAGAAAAGAAAATATCAATTTTCAACCAAAATTAAAATCCTTCGATTACTGACTAGTTTTTAATGCTATCAATAAGCACACCAAATTTCATCAAAATCCATTGAGTGGTTTTTGAATTATAGAAGTCACTGACTTGAAAGACGTAGTTTCGAGAAAAACGCGTTTAAAGTTTTCGATGTGGATACGGTATTACATGTTCGTAAAATTTTCAGCTCGATGGATGAAGCTAAACTTTTTTTTATGTATTTTGATCCACTGATTCCGTATATCACAATTTTGCCGAAAAGTCGAGCATTCAATTGTTTATAGTCAATTGTTAAAACCATTTTTAAAAAAATTAAAGTTTTTCGGGATGAATTATTTTTTTTAAACATTTTGGTCAATTTTAAAATAAAAGTATTTTTTATACAATTTTGCTAAACTTCATAGTTTTTGAGTGATAAATTTTTGAAAATTTCCGAAAGTTTTCCAATTTTACACTTGATTTATGTATAGAAATACTAATGAAAAAATTACTTACATCGAATCATCAATTCCTGGCCCATACAATGGGGCTTCTACCGATGTGGAAGCTTCAGAAATAGCAATTTATTGTTGTCGTCGAAGCATTCTGCCTTTCCAGGTATGATCGTTTGCGCGTTTGTCAGCTGCTACCTGCCATGGGGGACCCGACGCCCCTTTACTAATTGTGGGATATCCCGGAAGCTATTCGTCGGATTGACTTCAAATTTTCAGGGAATATTTTCGACACATCATACTTCAAGAACATCTATTTTTTGAAAATTCTGACTGCATCTCACCCCTTAATCGTTTGTACCCATTCGTACTGACGAGTATATCGTTTATGCCCATCCGTATCAACGAGTATATCGTTCGTACTACCGAGAAATCGTTTGTACCCGTTGGTATTGACGAGTATATCGTTTGTACCACTGCGAAATCGTTTGTACCCGTCTGTACCATCAAGCAATCGGTTGTACCACCGAGAAATCGTTTGTACCAGATTGCACCGTCTTAAATTTCATTTATACCTTAAGAGGGAGAAAAGTATGAGGATATGGAAAAATGGGCCGTAACCCGTTGAGAGCTAAATGATTTTTAAATACGCCATTGCAAGGGAATCGTTTGTACCCGTTTTTAAAGTTGGAAATAAAAAAAAAACGTTTTGGTTGATTTTTCATTTTCATTTTAATTGGGCGTCATTGACGGTAAGAAGCTTAATTTAGTTTGGGCTTCTAAGGAGGCGAAAATACAGGGTGTGAATGAGAACAAAATCGACCTGAAACAACGAGTAGAAGCGATTGCTCGGTGGTACAAACGATATACTCGTCAGTATGGACCGAAACACACGATTAAACGCTGATGCAAATTATTTACTCGTAGGTAGGAATTGGTACAAACGATTGGTTGATAGTACAGACGGGTACAAACGTTTTCTCGGTGATACAAACGATATACTCGTCGATACGGACGAGTACAAACGATTGCTCGATAGTACAGACGGGTACAAATGTTTTCTCGGTAGTACAAACGATATACTTGTCGGTAAGAACGGAATTTTTTTTTATCGATTTTTTTTTAATTTGAAAGAAAAATGTTCAACGGTCCAAACGGGTACAAACGATTCTCTTTTTAATCGCGTTTATTAAAATTGTTTACCTCTAAATGGGTTGCGGTCCATTTTTCAATACCCTCGTACTTTTTCCCCCCTTAAGGTACAAACGGGTACAAACCGAGTACAAACGAAGGCAAAAAAAATTACGTTCTGTAAAGTCGGTTACCAACTTCACACATGTGGCTACATCAATCATCGTCCCAATACGAAGGCGTTAACCCTTAAGCATTCGGCGAATCAGAGATGAAAAATCAGAAACACAAAAGGGTTATTTTGCAAAAAAAATTTATTACGAAGACATGTTGAAGGAAGTACTGCTGGCGCAATGGTAGTATTTTTAAAACAAAATACTGGAACATTAAGTATAAAGATAGATAGTTTGTACACTGCTGTAGCACGCAGATAGTAATACATGAAACATTCCAATGCAGACGCAACATTGAGAGTCTATCAACACATAATAAAACTTCACGCATACTCAGAGATCATTTTTCCTACGCTCAACTTTGCAACTGTTAATTCCTAATGTCATAATTTCATCGCTTAAACTTGCGGTATATACTTTGCATATAAAATATTCTCAAGTAATTCAACGAATGAAAGGGTCCTAAGTAACATGGCTAGTATCACAACTCATACGTCAGCATTTATTCTAGATCGAAATAAACGTTCAATACTACAAGAAGTCTAATCTTCATGAGATTGACAATAATACAATTGACAGTCGATTTCGCTAGCCTAACTTAATTCGAAGTATAATCTCGCGTTGGTGTATATGTACAACGAAATAACGCTATCTGTAGAGCTGAGACAATCAAGTTGATCAACTACATATGGGACAAAGTCGGTAAATATACTTTATGTAACATTGTGAATATCGCGTGTAACAACTTATCATTACAACAATAATACTATAGTTCGAATAACCTACTTTGCACGCCTATAGAATCTAAGTGTACAACATCCCTGCACGTCAATATCCAATAAGATCGACGCGAAAGACGCGGAACGAGTTTACTTTTTCATTTTCCAAAAAAAGTCTCATCGCATTGCTCCACCTTTCCAAACGGTCTAAGCTGCGGATCGGTATGCAAAAAGGTCTTATTTTTTTAAAGCCTTAATGGAAGAAGGCTTACGGCAATTGCGATCGAGCATTCGATCGGGAACCGATTTCCAACGATTAGGGATTATTCGCGCCGCTTTTGTGGTTCCCTAGTTGACACACGGAAAAAATCGACTTTCCGGGCTCACAAATCACGTGTAGGTCGAATGGCACTTGGTTAGCTTAAAATGCAGCGCTCAAGGGCATGAAGAAAGGCAGAAAGGGTGAATTTAGTTTTTTGGCGGAAATCGGGACATGTAGCATTCGCAGTTTGTGCAGTAAATTGCAGGTTCGATTACTTCGACGTTTCTGCATAGATGACAGGGTGCTGTGCGTGGCAAGGTCGCGGGGGTGGATTTTTGTACGAGTGTGGGTGGCTGATTGAGCGAGGGTGTCAGGCATTTCGAGGATGTTGCGAAAGATGGCTGCTTCGATTGTTTAGCTACGTTTTGATGTTGATAATTGGGATACTTCATGTTCGATTGTATCTGACAGTTTTGCAACGGATTAGGATAAGTCTGATTGGGTGCGAGAACATTTTGTTGCTCGATCTTCTGCGACGATCTCTGATAGTTCTCGATCCTCTGGGGCTGCTGTTGGTAGTTTTGAGCAATTTGATGTTGCTGTTGAGTAGCTTGGTGCTTCGACTGATGGTGTTGGATGTGCTGATAGGATGCTGATGGATTGGGCGGAGGTTGATACTGAGGCAAAAGTTGATTCGATCTGTTGATCTGTTGCTGCGGTGGCTGGTGGTGGTGACCATTCTGTTGAGGATAACTCTGATAGGAACTCTGGGGATATTGATTTTGTGCGGCATATTGCTGGTAAGGATTTGGCGATTGATTCGACGAGTAATTGAATTGCTGCGAATGCTGAACGGTCAAAGGACTCGCGCTATGATTCGTCAGTCTTTGATGCAATCCATGCTGTTGCGGACACTGCTGCTGCTGCTGCTGATGCTGCTGCAACGTTAACTGCTTGTTTACCTGGTTGTGCTGTTGCTCGAGATGATAGTAGTTCCCGTAACTGTTTTTCGGGATATTGCTGATCTGCTTAGACTGCTGATGTCCAGAGGTTGGAGGGTATTGTTGGTTGTGTATCTGCTGAGTAGGATAAGGACTCGCTGGTTTTTGCGTCTGTGATATTGGGATTGTTTGATTGCGAGGATGAGACGTCTGTGTCTGCGGATATCCAGTCGGTGCTTGATGATACGCGTATCCATTTTGAGGATATCTAGGCTGCTGTAGAAGCTGCGGCGAGTAGGAAGAGGCCGGTTTGGGCTGTTGATTCGTCGGTGAGATCGAATGAGTTTCTTTGCTGGGGCCTCTGTTCTCGTAGTTGTTATACGGGGCGTACATTTTCTTTGATTCCTGCAGGGCAACGGAGACATCGCTGGAGCTTGGTCTAACGGAATTTCCCCGTGTGTTGTCATTGGGGGCGCTCGTGCCAAGGGGATTTACGCTCCTCAATTGATCCTGGAAGGGCGTCGCTGGAATGCTGTCAGCTTCGGATTTGAGAGGTAGTGTGTGCTGTTGGAATTTCGTCGTCGCCCCGCTGTCACGATTATTGTCAGCCTCCTGGAGACTTCTTATCTCACGCAGCACTTGAACCGTCTCGGGTTTGTTCATAGCTGAGCGTAACACCCTCTCGAGAATGGGATTCGGTATGTAGGAATCGTCCTCGTCATCCTCAGCTGTCGCTACCAGGACCACCTGGTCACAGAACGAGACGCTTTTTTTCTTGCCGACACGTCGCTTCGTCTTCTTCGATGCAATGTCTGCCTCATTGGGCAGTATCGTTGTGTTTTGAATGGTATTTTGCATGGCGACCTCGCTTATATCATCCTCGGGATAATCAACTGGCAGTCCGTTCTCGTGGGGCAGCGTCAACGATATCGAGAGGATCGCCGCGTTCAATCCACTGTCCTGAGACAGGGGACAAGATGGCGGGGTGATGGCTACGGGATTAGGTACGACAACAGTGTTCTGACCGATGCTCGATTCGAGCATCGGATTGGATAGGGACTGGCCGTCCGTTCTGGCACGGATGTCACTCGGCAGAGCCGACTGCATAGACAACTGATCGTCCGATTGGTCCTCGACCTCTTGGGATTCACGTAACTCTATCGTGGCTGGTGAAGAAGTACCGCGGTGACCTGCCAAAGGTTTCGTTTGCATCTTGCCATCAGGTTCCGTTTTGGGTTGCATCTTGATCTGCTCGAAACGAGCAGCCATGTCTTTGACCGAAGAGACCACACTTCTGGCGCAATCCGGAACGTCGCGACCAGCCGGCAGCTCCATCATCTGGCCCAGGCTGCTCATCATGAGGTCACTCGTTCTTCTTGCGACGGTTGCACTTGTAGTTATCGTTGGAGACGACCTGAGCTTGGGCACATCCTGGCCGTCCAGCGGTCCCTGCTTTTTCATCCTTCTCTCCGCCTGCTTGGCCTGCAGTTCCCTCAGCCACGTTTCGCTAGACTTCTTCTCCTCCTCCTCCCCCTCTTGAATCTGGAACTGCCTCTTTTCATCCGCAACCTCGCTGCTGAGAATTTGCTCGCGCTTCAGCTGCAATTGGGCAAGTAGGCTGCCAATCTGTTGCGCCTCGAGTTGCTGATGTTGACGCTGCTGTTGGCTCGTCTGCTGATGACGGGAGCTCGTGTTCTGTTGGTTGAGCAGTTGTTGGTACTGTTGCGCGTTGGGTTGAGCGTGATGAGCCTCGACAACGACTTCCGGTGGTGGCGGAGGAAAGTCCTCACTCGGTTGGCGCGAGTGTGTCACCGAGGGAATAGCCGGATACGGCGGTGGTGGGAATTCCTCGCTGGGTTGTCTGGAATGTGAGACATTGCCATTCTCAGGATAAGGTGGCAGGGACTCCTGTGAATGCAGCAACTGCTGCTGTGGCTTTCCCGGGCTCTGTTCGCTGTGGACGTCAGCACGCGTCACTACGAAAGTTGGCTCGTAGAGAATTCCATTCGCGTACTGCACCACGTCATCCTGAATGCGCGGCTTTGGCCCGTAGCTCTGTTGGTTCAAGTTGGAAGACGACAACGGGCAGGCGCTCCGTTCCGTACTGTACGACGGCAGAAATGGCAACGACTGAGGCTCCGCCGAGTATTCGGAATAGCTGCCATTCCTACCGATCGACGCTCCGTTACTAGCAAAGCTACCGGCTCCCGCGTGGCTCCAGTAAGAGCTCGTTTGTTCTTGCGACACCGCACTGGCGGACGGACCCTCGGGGCTCATCACATACGTCGATTGATCCGGCTGTAACTCGCTGCTTCGCACTTCGACTGTCGGCAACTTAGACTTGCTAAGCTGGGAAGTGGTACGTAACGGTGGCGGTGGTGGCACTTTGGCGACGTGCAGCGCTTTACCAGCGCTACCATGAAAGCTCTTTCTCATCAGACGGCTGCGTTCCAGATTCGGATTGGCCGGGTTGGGGCTGTTCGCGTTGCCGGCAAATTCTAGGTGTCCTTCGGACAAATAGCCGCTGAGCGATTGGCTGGCTTCGTTGCCCTTCAATCCGACGTTCGAATCGTCGACTGACTGTTGTTTGGGCAAGTTGTTGTTGGCGGTGCTCGTTTGCTCAGGCGCTTGAACACCGTCCTGTCCCTCCCTCAGATCAGGCATACTCCGGTTCTTCCTCTTGATCAGACCACCCATCAGTAGCTTCCTCCGGATTTTGTGCTGTTTCTTGCCTTGTTGCTTCTGATCACCGGAAGTCATTATTGTCGCGCTGTTGTGAGCGTTCTTGGTCGCCACACTCGGCTCCACCGCGCTGTCCTTGTTATTACTGACCTTTTCCGACTTCACCGTTTTGGGTGATATCGCCGCGCGCGACGGAGCTATGGAGAAATCCTTGGAGACGTTCTTGTTCCGCTCCTCGCTTCGAGCCCTCTTCTTGTCCTTTTTGTCCTCGTCGCATCTCTTCGCACGGCCGAACAGTCCGGTCCGCTGAGTAGGCCTGTCGTACAGCATGTACTCCTCGTCCTCGATGACGTTCACGGTCGTCGCTTTGCTTCTCAAAGTCTTCTTCTTCGGTAGAGTCGCGTAGATCTCGATGCTCTTCGTTACAGGTTTCGTCTCGATCGACACCACTTGGTTGACCAAAAGTTCTCGACTGTTTTGCCGCGAATGGGAGCTCTTGTCGCGGGAGCCCTGCCTGGAGTGTTGACCCGATTTGCTGCTCTCGCGCGAATGCCGACCCTCGAGAGGACTCTCCTCCTTGTCGCGGTTCGCGATTGCTTGCTCCTGCAGTATTCGCTTGTGCAAGCCGCGGGCCCTCATCACGCACGTGTTGTGCTTCATTCGGGCTGTCGTTATCGTATGAGGATTGTTGTAGGGCGCGTCCATCGCGGCTCGCGCTTTGCTGGTTGAGGCGTTGCAGAGAGCAACCGCCGTTCCAAGATCGCCGGCCACTTCAGCAGCTCGCGACTTGTCCATCAGGTCGTCACACTCCTTGCACAAGCGCTCGCAATCGTCGCCCGGTGATGGTTGATAAACTTCGGGGATTTGCGCAAGCTGAAATAAGAAACGATCGAATGTTGTATTATCGGGAAGACGTTATGGATCCACTTGATATAATGGACATGGGGACTTGTAGCTGTCTTGTGTTTATTACAGTCTTCTTTCTGTGGCTGGTTTGAGGACTGATGACTGGAGTTAGTGATTTTTATGAAGTAGGGTGCATTTGCAACTTTTCGTAGCTGGAATCTGATCTAGCTCGTTCTTGACTTACGGAAAGTTCATTTGGGTTGTCACATGTGGAGATTAGCTTATACGGAATAAAAATACACTGATAGTGGATCAAACGTGTTTCCGATTCGTCGATCGTTCTGTGTTATACCTGTAAATTGTTATACCTGTAAATTGTGTTTGAGGCCTTGCTGGAGTTGCAGACTGTCGGTGGATGATAACGAGTAGGAGTCGTAGCCAGCGTCGTAATGTCCGCTGCTGCTGCTCGACAGCTCGCCAGACTTGCTCGTCGGGCTCTTTGGCACGCCCGAATTTCGCTGCATCTTGTTGACGATATAGAGATACGGATTTTCCATGGTGGTCGAGGAGCTCGACGAGGCGCTGTTACGATCACCCGACCAATTGCCAGAATCGCGACGCCGAGGTACGTTCAAGTGATCAGGAATGCTAATGCCGTCCTGCGGTGTCGAGCCCGCACTCAGGCTGCGCGTCAGTTGCATCTGTTGTTTCTTCTGCTGTTGCATGACGTTCTCAACCGTGCGTCGATTGATGTACTTGGAATCGATATCGCCATCGACAGAGTCGCTATTCGGAGGGTTCGTCTGATTGCCGAATATGTTGTTTTGGATGTCAGTAAGATTCTGATAATCGCTGTATATCCTTCGCTGGGTGTATATATGCGTTGGACTATCGGGATTCGGCGTTATGGCTCGTCTCGCTGTACTGTTTATCGCTGGCTTTTCCGGACTCGGCGTTACCGATCTTCTCGCGTTAGTCTTCGACGTCGTCTTCAAACCGTTTCCGTTAGGGAATGGCGTCACAGTTTTTGGTGCATTTTCCGTATTTACTGAAGTCCCGCCTGGCGTGGCGTATAGCAATAAGAGAGGCTGATAACGCCCCCTTCGACACTTCTCGACGGCCTGCTCCCAACGAGGACCGATTTCCTTGACGGTCGCGTCGTCGAAGTATATCCAGACCTGAAGAACGGGAGGTCTTTTATAGGCACGTTTCGATGGGCATTTTATCGCTCGTCCGACAGCTCGGAGACTGCCAATTGATTTGAAGGCAATCAGTTTGGAAAGGATCGCACATAAGTTTATTGCATTGATGCATTATTTTTTTTGGATCAACTCAATATCGATGTACGCCAAACTCCTTTGAGATACATCGGATCCTTTTGAATTCCATTTCCATTTACATTTAACTTTGAACGTAATTTGTAATAACTTGAAGTAGGCTAAGAGACTCACCTTGAGTTTCGTATGAAAGAAAAACGTTGAGTAGTGTTTTCCGTAATAGGTGACAACACCAACGAGGTTGTGAACCGTCGAGGCGCCCCATCTCGAATCAACCACGCTATGAAAAACATCGCACAACCGAAGGGAAGTGCCGACACTCGCGAAAACATCCATGATATGCTCCAACGACGGCCTCTCGCTGTCCCATACAACACCGACCGAAACGATTTCAGGTCGATTCATTAGAGTCCTGCATATCTGAATCTTCGCTCCGCAGGCGCTCTGCGGGTCAAATAAAGAAGTTCTTAAAAAATATTTTTTTCGTTCTCTACGTCGAGAGAAATACGTGAACGCTCGTCGCACGTCACGCTCCTGATCGAAAACTCAGGATGCGTACGTGGTTGTGAATCTGCTTTGTAATTGTGACAATCCACTGCATCGTATCATCGAGATGTTCGTTCTAGCGGGTGAAAGTTACCTTTTTCGCACGTTATTATTTTTATATTGACTGGGAGAAAAAAAAGTGTTCGTGTTCATAACGAGATAAGGAAGATCTCACTTCCCAGAAGCGTTCGAAGAACCGTCACACAGCACGGGGACTAGTGACGTCACGAATAATGATTCATCGGTTCTTAACCTCATTTCACATTTCGCGAATGTGACGTTCCTTCCGTTTTTTCTGAGTTATTTGGGATCCGGCGAGAACGGGCATTTCTTTTACGTCAGTCGGGACGAAAGTGACAAAGTTATAAAGTTATTTGTCCAGACCTCTTGTGGAGATTTCCACAAAGTCAACTTCGCGATAACTTGGTTGCCCATATCTCCTGAATTTGTTGATATAATTCGACCGAAATCATTTAAACCGAAAGTTCCAACCAAATGCTTAGGCCCTAGAATATTTTCAGATTTTTCAAATCTAAATTCGACGAATCTGAAATACTTTTTTTAGGCGACGTTCGAAATGCACTCACCGGACAGTCACGAATGTCTCCCATTCCACCTGCTCGACGCAACAACTGACCGAATAGATCGGGACTCGTTCGCGAGGCTGGTGAACTCTGTCGTGCCTGTGACGTCAGCGCCGACGCCGACACGTAGTGAACCATCTGAAAAAATCACAAAAGAAAAAATTGAAATGTCATATCTAAATTGGCATTCCTTCATTATCGCAGATATTGTGCACGGTTCAACGATCGTCGCTGTAAAAATCGATCCGAGTGCGGAGAAACTTTTTCTTGAAATAATAATAATTGCTGAAGTTACGCGATTTATTGCATGTAGGACTCGGGAAATGAGATAGATGACTTCATCGAAGGGCGCGAGCGGATGATTGATTTGATTGATTCCATAAAAAATGACTATTCATTCGTAATCCCTCGAATCAAAGGCTTATCCGTCTGTTCCCTTTTGAATTCTGAAACATCAGCATTTTTATTTCTGATGCTCTAACAAAAAATTAATTCAGGAACTTCGTTAAAAGATCAAAAGTTTTGATTTTGTTCAAGCAAAAAATTCATTATTGATACTAACAGTCACAAATAAATTTAATAATTTCCCACGCCATTTTAAATTCACTCAGCCACTAAAAATTAATAAATCAATCGACCCGAAGATAAAAATTCCGAACGGTCCCTCTGATGAAACAGTTTTATCGTACGGATCACATTATTAATTAATCACAAACCCTAGCATATAAGAAAATAGCAATGTGAGTCTGAATGAATAAAAAAATGAACTAATAATAAGGAGTCGATTGAATGAGAAAAAAGTGCCTTCGTTAACTTTTCGACCCTTCAAGACGGGCGCGGCTTAATTAAGAAATGCTCGTGCTTCTTAATCGCGTCCAATGAGCCGAGTAATCCCGATTAAGTCTAATCCTTTTAGGTATCGGCGTCTTGGAGCTTCGACGTGGCCTGATTGTCCAGCGTGCGGCTTCCGGCTCGAGTTCCATGAATGGTTTGAGTGCCGGAATGATTTTATTTTGCAGGTATATATATATACTATCTCCAAAAAGTTTTCGAACACTTCAGATAATTGCAAAACTTTCGATCACTGGATAATTGCCAAATAATGTTAGAATAATATAATTAATTTCATTTATTTTTTATCAAAATACTATGTAGCTCTGTGTAATGATTTATATTATACTAATATAATTTTGCAATTATGTGAAGTGTCCGAAAACTTTTGGCCGGTAGTGTATATACAGGATGAGGCACATAAAGTGTTACAGGGCGATAGCACTCAAGCTATTGATCATATCCAAAAATGTTTCAGACAAAAGTTTCAGTGTTCGAGAAAACCTTTTTTTACTGGATTGGTACATCTTTTCTTCAACCATCTTGTGGAGCACATCAAGCCGCATAAAAAACATTAAAGGGTCAGAATCGTTCAAAGTCATTCAAGGTCAGTTTTCATGATAGAAATCTAAATATCTCGGATCACTACCAAATATTTGGTAGTGCTCCGAGATATTTAGTTATGTATTTTATTTTAATAGATGACCTTGAATGACCTTGAACGACTTTGACCCCCGAATTTTTTTTATGCGCCTTGAGGTGTTCCACCCGAGGGTTAAAGAAAAAATGTACCATTCCATTAAAAAAAGTGGAGTTGACCTTGACGTAGTTTCAGCGCCTCCACCGATAAAAAAAATAGGATGGTCCAGTATGACGGCCTTCTCGACACTGAAACTTTTGTCTGGAACATTTTTTGGATATGATCAATAGTTTCAGTGCTATTGCTCTGCAATACCCTGCCTCACCCTGTATATATACAGGGTGTCCTCATCTCTGCCACCAGAAATAACTCGGTAATTATCGACGTCACAAAAAAATGATCGAAACAAAAGTTGTACGGTGTGAAGGGGGGCATCAAATGCGATCAATTTTTTTTATTTCGGTTGAGGCGCTCACGCACAGTGAAGGTCACCTCCACTTTTTTTAAATGGAATGGTACATGTTTTCAAACATCTTGTGGAGCACCTCAAGCCGCATAAAAAACATTAGGGGGTCAAAGTCGTTCAAGGTTATTTCGAACACTTATTAAAATGGAATACAAATCTAAATATCTCGCATCACTACAAAATATTTGGTAAATGAAATTTAAAATGAAATAGAGATCTAAATATCTCGGATCACTACCAAATATTTGATAGTGATACGAGATATTTAGATTTGTATTTCATTTTGATACGTGTTCGAAATGACCTTGAACGACTTTGACCGCCTAATGTTTTTTATATGGCTTGAGGTGCTCAACAAGATGGTTGAAAGAAAAAATGTACCATTGCATTTAAAAAAGTGGAGGTGACCTTCACTGTACGTCAGCGCCTCCATCGAAATAAAAAAAATTGGTCGCATTTGAGTATCCCCTTCACACCGTACAACTTTTGCCTGAAACTTTTTTTTGTGACGTCGATAATTACGGAGTTATTTCGAGTGGCAGAGATAAGAGGGACACCCTGTATATATGTACAGAGATAGAAGAGAGGGAGAGATAGGGTTTTAGTTACGAAGTCCCAGTCCAAATTTCCCATGTCCGTTTCAAGCCGCCCCCGAAATGTATCCATACCAAAATCGTGCTCCCAAGATTTTTGCCGCTCGACTCTCCCACTAACATGCTTTAACTTCCCGAAACACTTTTTTCTATTATTGGGATCGAAAAGGTCGCCGAAAACGAGAACGCAGAGCCTGAGGCAACCGACAAACCCTGGATTTCCAGGTAGGTCAACGTAAATTATGCAAACTCGGTAGTCTCTTCCTCTCTTACTTGATTTGTTTACCTGCGCCCCTACCAACCGTGGGAAAAAAATCTTCACCGGCTATGTGAACCTGAAACTCTCTCAGGTGCATGTCGACGACTCTCGCAGAATTTTCGGCAAATTTCCGTAGTAAAAGGAAATATTTTTGTCTGACGGAAATTATTTCATTATTATTTGTCTGGCGGAAATTATTATTATCGTTATTTATTTGACAGATGATAATATTAATATTTGAGAGATGATAATATTTAAAAAAATATTATCATCTCTCTGGCGGAAAATATTATTATCGTTGTTTGTTTGGAAAGTTATCATTATTTTCCTGGCGGAAATAATCCTTATAATTAATATTTGGCTGACGGAATTATCATTATTATTATATATTAATTATAGACGAACCTGTGTAAATGGCAATGGTTCAGAGGTAGCACCGCAAGCTCCGCAGACGCTTTGCTCAACGAGTGTCATGGCGAACTTTTGATGCGGCACGCAATGCCTTGCGCTGCACATATCCTCAGCCTCACCGCTTGCTATGTGCAGATGAATTCTCAGCAATATATTTTCCTGAGGCACAGAAAATCACATTTCAAATTGAAAAAGATATAACTAATTGGAGTATGCTTGTGTGTGAAATGTGTAAAAAAATTGCTTTTAATGTCTATAAAAAAAATTTATTTCTGGATAAATACCCTTAAAATTATTCAAGATCAATCGTACCACGCTCGTCAAAAAATATATTCTATGATACATTTGAATGTGGACAGATATATATTCGCATATAAAATATAAATGCCCAACTACGATAGAAGTCAAAACGGCTGCTGGGTACCTCTCATTACATATACATGTTTTCTTTAAAGAAAATCTTAAGTTTTCGACCAGAAAAGACGAAAACAAGAATTGATTTTAATCAAAGTAGATTGAATTAGTAAAAATATAGAAATAAACAACAATAATGGTTAAATAAAATAAGGGGCCATCTATAAATTACGTCCTTTTAAAATACGGGGCGGGAGTCTAGTCGTTGGATGATGGTAACGATATTTGGATTATGACAAAATCAGCAAAAAATCGATAACGTAATATATGACCGGCCCCTAAGTAAGAAAATAAACAAATTTATTAAGGTATTTGAAAAATCAGATATAATAAAAATACCAAAAAATAAATTTCAATTATACCAAATTGTGGCATATCGTTCCGTATACGAATTCGTATTACTTTAAAAAAAGTAATTTTGCGATACATAAATTCGATCAACGACTAAAATGCGCCAAATAAAATACTTCAAATTCCGATGTGTTTCGAATGTTAAATATCAAATTTATATTCAATTTTAGACAACGTCAGCTTGGTTTGAAAAATAAAAAAAAAATGATTGAACCCTTTTTTCCGTTTTCAACGTATTCATAAAAATCAACCTGAAAGTTTCGAGGCCCAGCGATGGAATCGACAATTGCCATGAACATATTCCAATGCAGCTTGTCCTTGCGCGCTTATCCCACGCACGTTTCTACGCTCAGTTCTTTTTACATTCAGTGTGAACTCTCCGTGTGTGTATCGATAAATTTACACGTGTACAAACATAGCTATGCGCGAAGAGGGCGTAATCGTGATTGCAATATAAACGAGAAAGTATCCACTCGGGCTGGCATTCGTGCCACTGTACTGTCCCCGTAGACAACATTGCTCTGTGCCAATACGAGTGTAATAGAATAAAATAAACTTACATTAGTATCGAAAATTTAACGTATATTGATACAACAAAATACTAAAATTTAGTACATGTACTAAATATTTAACTGTATATGGTGTCGATTTATGAACAGGCTTCAAAAACCTCGTTTTTTTATTTCTAGCAATATTAGATCGCTTGATTATATATATATATATATATATATATATATCCAGTCGGCTGACAGAATCCAGAAATTACATATGACCGACGAGTCATCCCGAAAAAAGTTACTATACAAAAAATTGCGTATTAAGAGGTCGGCATAAGCTTAAAATTTCAAGAATACGATTTCTTATTAAATTATTTTATATACTAGGGCAGCCTTTCCCAACCTTTTTCAACGGCGAGACCGTATAACGCCCGCCCGCGGTCTCGTCAGTGCGCGCGCGACCCGCGGACCGCAGGTTTGGAAATCCTAGCCGACGAACTTCAATGTGGAATAAAATTTTGAAAAAAATTCCAACGATTGACTGACAATTTTTGTGCAGGGCCTACTGAGCTACGGCGAACCACTGCAATTCAACCTTTTTTGCGCTTTGCTCGAATTTTTTTTGAAACGGTGTAAATCGTATCCCAAAATCTGATCATCCGATCTCTTTCAAATTCGGACAGAGCATAGTTTATAACACTTTCTATCGTAGGACCGGATTTTTTTTAAATATATTTATCCATTAGTTAATAACAAACAATTGAAGTTGTTTTTTTAGTAAACAATCGAACCGTTTTTTTCTGACACCTTGTCATTTTCTCAATTTTCAAAATTTCATAAAAATATCCGGTTATACGAAAGTTTTATTATTAAACTGACAGTATATTTTTTAACATTCCAATTCACATAAGCCCAGTTGCCGGAAGCACCTGCATCGATTGACCATGCAGCATGAGAACACTTCGTTTAAATAATAATAACCTTATTCTGAAGAATGAAGTTATTACATTATACAACTTATTAATCATATTTTAATTATATAATATTATATAATAATAAAGTTATTATATTCTGTAACATTTTAAAATTAAAAAACACTCATCCTTGACAAGACTATGTATTAATTGTGTCCAAATTCCGACCTGTTCATCCCAATACTCTCTCAAAAAAACTATTAATAGTTGACCTGTTGTTTGGGCCATCTTCAGTACGGTGGCATTTCAGGCATATAACATTTCTGGGTTGACCTGTCGGAAGTATGTCATTCCTGGATTCTCACAGCCTACCTATATATATATTAATTATAATACCGGTTTCGAATTACTTGACCCGAATTTATTTTGAAAATCCTATCATGCGCGATTTACAAAAATAGGGTGACATTCTACATATTGCAAAAAAAAAACGCTACTGCTTATTAAAAGCAAAATACTCACGAAACATTCGGCCGCATCATCCATAAAACCCAGCTGAAATCTCTGCTGGTCTAAGAAGCTCTCGGCGAGAGCGCGACGAAGAGCATCCGGGGGTAGAGCGCTCTCCTGCGAAAACTGCAGCTGCGAAAACAGGTCCTGAAACACACAATAAGCAATACCCAATAATGAATACGAGGGCGCTCATTGAATACGGTTCGAGAGTACAATGGAATCGGGGGAGTTTCAATTTTAAGAAAGGGCCCCAAAAAATGAAAAGAAAAAACGCCGCTGCCGCTCGTTTTTTCTTTTCATGCTTTTTAGGCATCTATGATCTGTGTGTATGCTTTCTCGACGAAAACGTGGAAATGAAAATAATGCCGAGATTTCCAAATGAATAATCCACAATGGTCTTAGAATCGATCGCGAAGGAAACAAAGTATTCTCAAAGATCATTTAAAATGAATTGTTTTCCATATTTAAAATTGATAATAAAAGTATCAAAAACAGCAAATTTATTTAAGAAATACAGATTCTATTACTAAAATAATTATACTTAAACACAAAAATTCACGAAAAATACAACAACAAAAAATGCGAAATCTTTCATACGACAAACATTAATATCATTTTTTTAAATGAATGCACAATTTGATTTAAAATTCTCGATTTAAAAAATCACAGAATATGTCATCATAAGTATTGCCTAGAATAAAACTGAAGCCACACAATTTTCGGAACATTCAAATGCCAGAAATTACAAATAAAGGAAGAAGGAAAGAAATTTCAAAAAAGCGGATGCTTCTATAAATCAAAAACAATCATTTAATTTTTCAAATTACGTTTCAACATAATTAAAAAGATCTGATGTAAAAATTCCCAGAATATGTTTTTGTAATGTAGCCTAAAATAAAAACTTAAGCCGTACAACGTTTGGACCATTCAAATCTTTAACAAAATCGTCGTCGAGACCTCGACTCGTATTTTTACCGTATCGTCCGTTGTATTTTTCGAAAAATCTTCTAAATTTCATTTTTTTGTTTTGCTATTACCAATACTCTCGAATATTTTTTTTTCAAATTGACCACTTCTCGATACTTTTTTGCTGGGTTAAAAAATGTCAGCTGGCTACAACAAATATTGCAAATATAAAATGAGCAGGATCTGTTTTTGAAAGCACCGTTGGGAAAACCCCACTACGAACGGTGTCACCTTTTTTGAATCGCCCTCTACGCATCGTTTTATTTACATCTCTTTCTATATAGATATGTAGGCGAAGTGGTAAATGTACAAGGCGATTCAAAAAAAATTACATACTTCGTAACACAAGCTCACATATATCTATAGTCGAGCTCATGTTTCCTCATGTAGTCTCAGCAAGTTTCGTAAGAACGGGATCGGGTTTTGGTACCTCGACGGTACGAATAACGGTCACGTGAACGGGCTCGCGGGCATATTATACATGTATCATTGCATCGCGTACTACGTTTATAGAAAGTAGGTAAGAATACCGCTCCCGAGTATCTCGGAATTGTCAGGGTTGATTTCGTAGCGTAAGACGAAAGATGTTGCAATCTTTTAAGATTTATATGATTAATGGTTTTATAGTAGATAACCCGTACATTTTTCTACGGATTTTGGAATACTTCTTTCATTTTTTGCATCTTTTTGCACGCCTGGCGTCTGTTCGGAAATTATGTTGGCAGACTCCATTTCCTGAATGCATTTCTTGAATGAAATTAATTTCGAGAGAACCGCTTCTACGCACGAGCACTGATAATGAGGACACAACTCTCTCGTCTTTCGAAGTAGTCTCGATAAATTATTCGGCCCCGTAGGTAACGTAAAATAGTAATACATCGGTGTGTGTGTGTGTGTGTGTGTGTGTGTGTGTGTGTGTGTGTGTGTGTGTGTGTGTGTGTGTGTGTGTGTGTGTGTGTGCGTGCGTGCGTGTGTGCGTGCGTGCGTGTGCGTGTGCGTGCGTGTGCGTGCGTGTGTGTGTGTGTGTGTGTGTGTGTGTGTGTGTGTGTGTGTGTGTGTGTGTGTGTGTGTGTGTGTGTGTGTGTGTGTGTGTGTGTGTGTGTGTGCGTGCGTGCGTGCGTGCGTGTGTGTGTGTGTGTGTGTGTGTGTGTGTGTGTGTGTGTGTGTGTGTGTGTGTGTGTGTGTGTGTGTGTGTGTACACACCTATGTACGACGTATACTCTTGGAGTGAATAAATGACTTCGGGAAGGGGACACGAGAAGAAAAAAGTTGCCAAAGCAAGTATACTAGTGTGGATGGGTTGCTCGTGCGATGATTCAGTAAAAGTTGACGGGTTCCCAGAATTTACGAGAGATCAATTTAATGATGGCCACCTGTGGTTAATTTCATTGTTTAAAAGTTTGCTTCATATTCAAATTTATTTCGTTATGAAGAAAATTTTGAACATAAACGTATCGTAATGCGCAGTTCGTTTTGCAATATGGAATATTGATTAACAATTGAAAAAATCAAGCGTAAAATGATAATTGATTACGTTGAGAAAAAAGTCGTGTTTTTCACAGGTATTATTATTTATCAATTTGTAAAGCGACTTTCAAATGCGAAATGGCCCTGAAACTCGAAAATTATAAATATAAAATTTTAAAGTCATCGAATTTTATATATATATCTATAAAATATTAAAAGAATTGATGTTTCGGTAGATATAATAATATAAAAATACAAATTGTGCAATAAATATGACAGTATAAAAATAGTCGCAATTTTTGTTCAATTACAAAAATCTAAAAATAATTCGCATTGTTCTAACAATATCATAATACAAAAAAACATCGAAATTTTTATCTGTCATATGATTTATCGAAACATGACCCAGTCGGGCCAATGATATTCATTGTTTCGTCCATTTCTGGCGTCACATGAAGCGGACTAGCGGTTCGACGATCGCGCTATTGCATCGCACAAAAAGCGAAGAAATAAAAAGCTTCGCGATTGCACAGAAACGCTGTAGCGAGAGAGCGCGCGAAATTTCTCGTCCATTGAAAACGCAATAGATCAGGCTCAAGATACGAATCAGGAACGACTTTTTTTGTTTGCTTAGTAACCAGTGGTTTTTTCCTCAAGGACTGTCAACTGCTCGTCGCAATGTGTAGTTCTCATAAATGGTCATTATAACACGATCACTGTGTGGGTGAAAAAGTGAATAGTCAAAACGAGACTAAAAATCGACGCGGAAAATAATTGTCTTTCTAAATCCGACTAAAATGCCGCTAGGAAAATTATTTGGAAAAAAGAGAACAAAATCTCACTTGGAAGATTTATTTTTAAAGAGACTATAATCTTGCATCAAAAATTATTTTTACAAAACCCTAAAAACCCATGCGGAAAAATATTTTTTTTAATCCTAAAAACCTACATGACATTTTTTTTTTTTTTAAGAGACTAAAATCCAACTGGGAAAATAATTGTAAAAAACAAAGCATCAATGCCACGTGGTAAATTATTTACAAAAAGAGAAACTAAAGTCTCACTTGGAAAAATTGTTTAAAAAAAGAAACTAAAATGTTACTTGAATTTGTTCAAGGGATCAAAATCCCACTCCGAATTTTTTTTTAAAAAGACAGTCTAAGAGTCCGTTAGAAAAATTATTTTTTATTGGCCGCGTGTTGAGGTCTCGAGTACCTTTCACAAGGTCCTGCACGTCCCCGAAACGAAATGCATGCTAGCATCACGTTTTCAGACGGACGCGAAAAGTGGCCCAAGAAAGTTTTCGAGGGACGTAAAAATGCCTGGATTCATTTACCACTGAGCAAGCAATTTTTATCCCCATTCTTCTCACTCGAAGAATAAATACTTCGTGATTGCGTAAAGCAGAAACAAAAACAGTATTTTGGTCGTACTTTTTTGTATACAAAGTAGGTATATTTTAAAAAACATCCAGAAAAATGTGCATTTCACAACGAGCCTAATACTTTATTTGTAGTTTACCTTTAAGTTCAATTAAACAATGCATTTATTGAATTAGCGACATGGAATCTGTCCGGTGGATGCAGGTGAAAAATGTTTAACAAATAAAGTAATTGACAATAATCGTTCACGAATTATTGTCTGCTGCAACAAAGGCTGCAACAAAGAGGGACTTTGTTTGATTTCGTGACGATAAAATGTTTGACAAATTTTAATGGAAAGGTGTTAAAAAAGTTCCGGGCCATGGAAAAATCGGATGTAAAAAAAATGGTTGTACACTAGGGTGGCCCTTAGCACGGCGTCAAACGAATTTTGACGCGTTCAACCTCTCGATGAGTTTCAAATAATTTTAAAAAAAAATGTGCAAAATTTCATCCCTCTATTTCAATTACATACCGTGCCTGTAAGCATGAACTTTTTAACATTGAAAGCCCATTTAAATTTTCGACATTTTCGATTTTCTTTTGTTTCAATTTTCTCAATGGCTCTAAAAATATGAACTCTGCGTGAATCCATTGAGTATCAATCCGACAACAAAATCTCTCGGATTTTAGGCCCAAAGTCCACCCTAGGATTACGAATTTCGTACTATATGGAAGCTCAATTTCCCGATTTTTTAAAATTATAATTATCTCGTGAATAACTCATTTTACGGTGAAGTTTTATAGAATATTTTTTGTAGGAGTAATGTTTGTAAGTTCTCTGTCATTTTTTTCTCAATTCACTCAATTCTAGCGATCATATAATCCACCGAGGAAATTGTGTGTGCCGAATAGGTAAGGATACATTTTTCTGCGTCCGAACTCAATATTCTGAAATTCGAATTCGAATTTGGCGCTTTTATCGGATCAAGTTCCTTCTGTCGGCAATGTAGCCTCTCTATATTATTGACATTCGCAACACGAGTCAAAAGTTTAACCTCAAATCCATTCTCGCATCACAATAACACTGAATAGACAGAGTGATTAAGACGGTGATTCTTTAAAACTTGATAATCGCTTTCATGAATATTGAATTTTAACTCATTTTATGATGTCCTCGACTCCAAGACTACGTCAGAATATTTTTCTGATTGGAGATATCGACACACAGATAGTTGGTAATAAATTACCATCCAAACTACAAGTACTGAAAGTCCTATTTTTTCTATCTTCGAGAGTTAAATCAGATGACATTGCGAGAAAGTGCAACATTGGTCATTGATGAAGTCATAATCTTTTGGCAAAAAGCACAATTTCCGACCAAACAACGAATCCACTGCATCGAAAAATTGGAGTCCCTCTATCAAACCTGGCGGCGACTACAAAAAAATCGTGACAAATCCTACAATAAACCAAAAGAAGACGCTTTTACTTCTGAGTTGAAGACTCTATTCGACATCGCTCATGCTAATGTTTTTGAAAGGATTGATGAAGTACAAAAAGAGTTCTTATTGAACCAAAGAAAACCTGAGCGAATCGGTTATATATCAAATATTGAACCGATATATGAACAAGAAGAAAGAATTCGTTTAGAGCAAGAAGAGTTGAGAAAGAGGCGCTTGGAGAAACTGGAAGAACAAAAAGCATTATGGAGTACGTAATCATTATATTTCACATTTTTATTATGAATTCGCTATAACCCCTATTTAATAAGACAAAATCATCACGATTAATTTATTTTAGATGAAATTGTTGAATTGGCTTCAAGTGGTGGGACGGTGAGTTGTAGCCAAAAGAGTCTTGGTACGTATTCTAACGTTTCACTTGATGACGATGAAACTGAATGGTCGCCTGAGAATTTAAATCAATCTGGACCACTGGCTCCAAAAAAATCAAGAGGAACGATCAATATTTTTGATGAAAAGCTCGTCGCAGTATTAGATCGATGCAAAATATCAGACAGACAAGCTGTACACTTGATTGTCACGGTCGCTCATCGTCTCAATTACGATGTATCAACGTTGGTTATTAACAAAACATCGATCAGTCGGCAAAGAGAACGATTACGTGAAGTAAAAGCGAGGAATATCAAAAAAGTATTTCAAGAACTCGAGCTAAAGGCAGCTGTTCTTCAGTGGGATGGGAAGTTACTGCCCAATTTATGGAAACGCCAAGTTCTTGATAAACTACCTATTGTAATAACAAACGGAGATACAGAAAAACTCTTGGGGATCCCAGAATTGGACAGTGGCACAGGAGAGGCTCAAGCAACAGCAATACACGAAGTTCTAGAAGATTGGGGTGTTTCTGAGTCTATTAAGGCATTGTGTTGTGATACAACAGCTTCAAATTTGGGAACTATGAAAGGTGCGGCAACTGTGCTTGAACGAATTTTGCGGAAAGATCTTTTGTATATTCCTTGTCGACATCATATCTTCGAATTGGTACTGAAAGCAGTTTTTGATGTAAAAATGCCAGTATCAAGTGGACCAGAAGTTCCAATTTTCAAGAGGTTCAAAAGGAGTTGGAGCGACATTGACCAATCGAAATCTAAGAGTGGAATGCAGAGTGAAACTGTGAAGAATATACTACAAGATCACGTTCAAAGTATTCGGTGTTTCGTCGAAAAAACTCAAACCGTTGTACAGCCACGAGACGATTACAAAGAATTGTTGGACTTGACACTTATATTCCTTGGTGTTGTCCCACCCTCTGACGTAAAATTTAGAAGTCCAGGAGGTATGCACCACGCTCGCTGGATGGCAAAAGCTCTATACTGCTTAAAAATCTATTTATTCAGAGATTGCTTTAAGTTGACTGCACAGGAAGAAAAAGGGATTAGAGGAATTTGTATTTTCATCGTCATGATATATATCAAGGCATGGTTTACATGTCCCTTGGCACCACAAGCTCCGAACCATGATTTGGGATTCATAAAAACACTCCACGATTATGAATCGATCGATTCACAAATATCTAAAGTTACTGTGAACAAATTCATCAATCACTTGTGGTACCTCAGCCCTGAAGCTATTGCTATGGCGTTTTTTGACGAGAGTTTGTCGATTGATTTGAAGCGGAAAATGGCTATCGAAGTGAATATAGATGAGTCATTGGATGATGAAATGAGAGAGAGTTATCCCAAACGACTCGAAATAAACCCCAAGGAAGTGGTAAATCTCTTGAACAAAAACTTGGACCATTTCATCACTCCTCACTGTCTCATGTTTTTTGAAAGATTTGGTATCGGTACGCAATTCCTCAACGTCGACCCTTCAGAGTGGAGCAAAGAGGAAACATTTCAACAAGGTTTGGCAATAGTCACAAAATTGAAAGTTGTGAACGATCCTGCAGAGCGGGCAGTACAGCTAATTGACGAATATAATAATATTCTGACCAACAACGAGACGCAGAAACAATACATCCTCCAACTTGTATCTGAACACCGAAAGCAATTTCCCGATGCCAAAAAAAGACTGCG
Source organism: Ophion obscuratus (assembly GCA_964007375.1). Taxonomy (NCBI): domain Eukaryota; kingdom Metazoa; phylum Arthropoda; class Insecta; order Hymenoptera; family Ichneumonidae; genus Ophion; species Ophion obscuratus. The sequence continues at coordinate 67,830,515 of OZ023312.1, read as the reverse complement.
ATGCGAGATTTTTTGTAAAAAAAATAAAAATTGATCTATGCATTTTTTTATGAAAAAATAAAAATAAAATGGATGAATTATAATTTTATTCGATTGTATTTGTAGTTGAAAAAATTTCCTACAAAAAATATTCTATAAAACTTCACCGTAAAATGAGTTATTCACGAGATAATCATAAAATTTAAAAAAATCAGGAAATTGAGCTTCCATATAGTACGAATTTCGTAATCCTAGGGTGGAATTTGGGTCTAAAATCCGAGAGATCTTGTTGTCGGGTTGATACTCAATGGATTCACGCAGAGTTCATATTTTTAGAGCCATTGAGAAAATTGAAACAAAAGAAAATCGGAAATGTCGAAAATTTAAATGGGCTTTCAATGTTAAAAACTTCATGCTTACAGGCACGGTATGTATTTGAAATAGAGGGCTGAAATTTTGCACACTTTTTTTTTAAATTATTTGAAACTCATCGAGAGGTTGAACGCGTCAAATTTCGTTTGACGCCGTGCTAAGGGCCACCCTATTGTACACGTGTGTGTCTGCACGGATTTTGTACGCGCAAAAGTTTCCGCAGTTTTTTAGATGCATGGTTGAATTTGTGCTCACCGAAAGTGTGTCACAGAAGGCATATGCAATTTTCAGAAAAATGTCTTTCGTTGTCTTTCTGCCCCTTAAGTTTCACTATTTTGGAGACATCTGGTTTAATTTCCATACGGAAACGGAATATCGTACGCGGTATACTCGGGCAACATTTTTCGGAAATTGGTAGGAAAGTTCAGACTTTAGGAGGGTTAAGATACGCGAAAAAAAAATTCACCGCGTAAAATTCCCACCATTTTTATATTCCGACGATATTTTCCAAGCTGACAGAGTATCATACTAGAAACGTCGCATTTGCATTTCGCGAAAATCGGCGCAACAGTTCAGACCTGAAGGGGTTTTTATACCCTCATTGTCAGTAAAACATTTTTACGATATAACTTCTCCAAACGTGAGAAACTCGAAAACTGTTTTTCCTCATTAGTCAAGTATTAGAAATGCTCTAGTCATTATTATTAAAAAAAAATGGACAATACATTCATCATAAAGACAAAAAATATACAGCTTCATACGAAAAAAATTAACTCGCTCGCCTGCTCAGTTTCGGCAACGTATGGAAAAATTCAAGTCGTTCATAATATCAAATTTAAAAATCCGGGCTCTGAAGCGACGAGAGCAACAAAAAACAGAAAAAACTCCAGCAATTATTAAAAAAATAATCAAAGTACAATTATATATATAAAAATGACAGCTTCACAACAAAAAATGAACTTGATCGCCTGCAGAAATTTTGGCATCGTATGGCAAAATTTACATCAACCGTAATCTCGAATTAAATGCCCTCCAAAAACACACGGCTCATACTTTTTTCAAATTCCTCAAATCAATTCCCGGCGAGTCTTCGCGCTCCATGCCGCTATCATCCTCGTATTCGCCTTTGTAATCAACGCTCGTCTCGACGCTCGCGTCGTTTTCCGAGTCGACGCTGCTTCCCCCGAGGGACCTCGTCGCCGGATCTTGTCGAACTTTGATCCACTTCAACATTTTTTCGATATTTCTCGTCGACGCGTTTGAACCCAAACACAAATACACACACTTTTTCGACAGCAACCGAGCCCTCGAATTAATCGAATTTATTTTTCGTTTTCTCTCTTTTTTTTCCTATCAATCACCACAGTTTTTTCTGCTATTAACTCTGTTACGTTTTTCGGGCTCGACACTTTTTACGTGCCCCGATTTTTCTCTCGCGATCGATCTCGGCATCTTGGTTTTTTATCGTTGGCACAAAAGTCGAGGGCTTTTGAGTCTAAACTTGAAATTAATGGCTGCCGGAAATTTCGATAAACTATTTGCTACACTTATATATACTTTTATTTATTCGTACGAAGGTTTCTGCCTTTAGTTGTTTTCGTCTCCTATGCCGTTAACCTCGCCGCACTATGCCATATGTACACACGTACGTAATAGCGATATCACTATGTACACTCACGGACACAAGTTTATTGAACACGCACGGGTGTGTGATCGCGCGCACATACGAGCGAGCTCGTGGCCAAGAGACGAAGCACAAATCGCGATTCCTTCATTTCTTCTCTGCAGCGCGCCACCTTTGCCAGAAGCTGTCTCGCTCCCGAAGCCCCACGCTTTTTTTCGTCGTCTTAGACAGAAACGAAAAAAAAATCGGAAGAAAATTAACACATAATCGGAAAAACGTTTTCTCTTCTCGCACTTGCTCGAGCGTGAGCGATGAATCCGGAAAAAACTTCGAACCGGAAGTGACACTGAGGGTTCACGAGAACTTCGCGTTAGGGCGAAGAACAAACGTCGAATTAGAGAACTTTTTGTTCTGCTTTTTGGGTCGTGAAAAATGGAAGATAACAAACGTATAAAAATGGAAGATAAAAAGAGAATAAAACGGCTGCTGAAAACAGGTTGAGGCGTCGATCGCGGGGCTGTCGCGTACGCCGGAAGACGACGAAACGTCGCGTCGTCTCGAGCTACCTGTACACGCCGGCGACAACCGTATGTCCGCGTACCTGAAGCCAAACCGAGTTGCGGAGTCCTATGGCGAACCACCCCCACCCTCGGTCTCGCAAGAGACAGACGCAGAGAGAGAGACAGAGAGAGAGAGAGAGGCAGAGAGAGAGAGAGAGAGAGAGTGAGAGAGAGAGGGAGGGGGGGAAATAGGGAGAGAGTGATGCTGAGAGAAGAGGGGCAGCGCTTTCGAGAGCTCCACGGACAGATCTCTTCTAGTACCCGCGAGAGAGTGACGGAGAGGTCGAATACAACTCTCCTATGTCGGAAAGATCTTACGAGTCCGAGCGATGAAGTCACCCATACAGGGTGACCCGTTTATCTTGAGACATCGAAATAACTCGAGAACGGCGAAGTAGACAGCGAGATTAAAACGAGGAGTAAAGTCGCAAAATGGACACCGCTATGTTTTATAGCAGTACCTTCATTTTTCTACGGTAAAGAAGCAGGGTACTTTTGTTCGAAACTTGTTTTTTTTTTAAATATACTTTATACAAAATGTATTTTAAAAAAATGTATTTTATTAAACAAGTATTTTGTTTTGAATTAATTTTTATTCAATAAAGATTATTCAAATTCATTCGGTTAATTGAAAATTAATTTTATGACGTTTAATTTTAACCATTAGCATTTATTCTGATTCAATTAAATTTATTTTAAAATTTTCGGACATTGTAAACACTTTCTTTTATCAAGAAAAAACAATTTTGTACGTAAAGATGTTGGCTTCTTTTATGACGATTTAACTGTAATTAATTATTAGTTCGCTGTATTAATTTACGTTTGCAAGTAGAAGATCATAATTTTCATAATTTGTCATTTTCGACCAAAATAATGGCGAAATTAAAAGAATCTTCCAGACGAGGTTACCTGCCCTTTTCCATACAATAAAATGCCGCTCGAAAAATATAAGAAATATATTTTAATATTGAAATCTCTATGAAAACATGCATTTAAAAAAGGGTTGTTTTGCTGTTTTGCTCCTCGTTCGAATCTACTGAACACGTGCCTCGGAATTTATCGTTTTACCTCGCTGTTCTCGATATTTTTCGATGTCTCAAGATGAATGGGACACCCGGTACATATATTCTTAGGTTACATTGCCGACACCAGCGGCTCGAGCGAAGATGAAGGGAGGGGGAAGAGCGCTGCCGAGTTAATCCATGTGCCAGCGCGGACTCCGACAAGAGACACGCTGGACCGTTCGTGCCCGTGTCCCTCCCATATTGCGCCCACAGGAAACAGCGAGAGAGAGAGAAGGAGAGGGGGGGGGGAGAGACGCGGGGAGGCTCTCTCCGGGAAGAAAATGGTTGATACCGAGAAGAAGAAGGGAGAAGAGATACCTGTGGCGAGATAAAGCGGAAGGTGCCTGCGTGTGTGAAGAGTGAGAGCGAGGGGGAAAGGCAGAGAGGGGGCGCGGGTAAGAGAGAGGGAGGGAGGGGGCGAGAGCGAGGGCCAGTAAAAAACGAGAAACAAACTTAGTGTTTGTGAGTATCCAGGTAAGCATGTCTCGTATACCTCGTAGTAAATTAATGCGTCTCGGGAGAGCGTTATACTGTCTGGATAGATTGGAAGGCGCCTTCATATATTCGTATATATGCACATATACGGGGTGCCGCACTTTTAAAAAAGAAGTAAAATAAATCGAAAAGATGAGGCCGTATAAAAAACAGTGTTATGTTCCCCTCAAAGCCATACACCTTTTGTAGAAAACACTTTTTTGTACGACCTCATCTTTTCGATATATTTTGATGCTTTTATTTAAATGGGACACCCTGTATATACACCTATATTCTCCTCTCTCTCTTTGTTTCTATACACAAACATACACACACAAACGTGTGTGTGTGTGTGTGTGTGTGTGTGTGTGTGTGTGTGTGTGTGTGTGTGTGTGTGTGTGTGTGTGTGTGTGTGTGTGTGTGTGTGTGTGTGTGTGTGTGTGTGTGTGTGTGTGTGTGTGTGTGTGTGTGTGTGTGTGTGTGTGTGAGTGAGTGAGTGTGTGTGTGTGTGTGTGTGTGTGTGTGTGTGTGTGTGTGTGTGTGTGTGTGTGTGTGTGTGTGTGTGTGTGTGTGTGTGTGTGTGTGTGTGTGTGTGTGTGTGTGTGTAGGCAGAGAGAGAGAGAGAGAGAGAGAGAGAGAGAGAGAGAGAGAGAGCACGGTTCTACGCGGGGAAATGAGGCCTCCACGGCCTGACAGATCACGAAGTGTGAGTCAGCACTGCTTGTGTCCCTTTGGATGCTGTGAACGGTGCTGTTAACTCGAAGCTCCTCAGAGTACGCTTTCTGACCCCTCCCCCGCTTTTCACTTCTCGTGATACCCAATACTAGAGGAGTATAACATCAGCGTAGCCAGGAAAGGGCAGTGATGCCCCCCTCCCGCCCCCAGAAAAAAATCAATCCAAAATAATTAGATTCAAATAATTGTTTAATTATGGTAATAGTCGTAAAAAACGCCAGTCAAACTTTTGGCGTCGTAAACAAATGGCTGCCAAACCCACACTAATGGACGTACTCCGCTCCACCTTCACACGAATGTCAAGGAAGGCTGTACCAATCTAGAAAAAAAATTCGGCTTACGCGCGCGGTTTAAATGGACCATTTTGGGTAAAATTTGATCACAGGGTACATTAGATGTGCCGGTCGATACACAACCAGAAGAATACTGGAAGATCAACATTTACTACCAAGTAATAGATAATATCATTGTAAATCTAAAACGTCGATTTGAGAATCTAACGTGAGTTCATGCAGTTGACAAAATTTTAAAAATTGAATATAAAAAACGGAGAGCATTTCATCAATAATTATTTTTTAAATCTTACAATTGATACGACAGCGCTAGAAGCTTAAGTAATAGTCATGAAAGACAAACGTCCATTTAAAAATGATGAAATAAATTCTGGAAATTTAAGAAAGCATATTTAAAAGGAGTCTGCGCTAAGTTATGTCGACTAATCCACGCAGCGATAATACTTCCAGTAAGCACCACCGACGGTGAGAGGAGTTTTTCTGCCATGCGACTTAGATGCACAATGCGCCAGAAACGATTCTCTCATATGTCACTGCGAAACATAAGTAATTGGATTGTTGAAAAAAATTCTATCTATAAAAGTGTTGGGCTGATTTGCATAAAAAAAGACAGCTAAGACTTATTTAATTGAGTACTAAACGTAAAGTTCAAAGAATGGTAACTGTATTAAAAAAAAGATAAAAGATTTGTTGATTATTTTTTTAAGATATTGGAAGGGCTTGAAATTAATGTTAACATGGACGTGTGATTAAAGCTTCATATTTTATGTGTGGTACGTAATTATCTAACATCATGTAAATTTTATTGAAAAAAGAAGATCTTTGTTAACGAAATCACTTTTTGTCCGCCCCCCCCCCCCCCGCCCCGAAAAAATACCGTCTACGCCAATGAGTGTATATAGGCAGACATTCGAGCTTTGCGCGCGTGCGAAAACATTGCGAAATTAGAGTATTCTCGATTTCCTCGCGATATTACACATGCCATGGCGATTAGAAAGAATTTCAGTAGGGAACGGCTCATACGTAGCTCTATCGCAGCTACGGCGGATCTTTGCTTAAATATTATTAATTTCTTTGTTTGCGAATATTTTTCGGTAAAACAAAGTTCAACTTGTTTAAAATTGTGTTTAAAATTCCGATCTCGTCATCCCGATACTCGCCGTCAGAGAAAATGTTTAAAATCGATCCGATTTTTGGGGACTTCACTCATGCAGGTTCGTTAAGCAGATTCGAGACTACGAACGAAATATTCAGATTCGATTGAAATTGATATCGGTGAGAAATTAATTGATGGTGCATTAAAATATCTCAAAATCGGGTACTTTAACAACATAGTTTCGCTGAATTTTGAAGTTCAAGTTGAACCTCCGTCGATTTGGTTATACGCATGACAGCTAGTAAATACTAGTCATAGGGTTGAAGAGACTAAAATAATATTGAGATTTGACGTGAAAACTGAGGAAACCGTGATTATGGTGGTAGGAATGCCGTCTCAAAAAAAAATAGGTGGTTTCTCTACGTCGTTTACTAATAATACTCGAAAAAGATGCTAATTTTGAACTCGAACGATATGTTTTGGACATTAATGAAACTTATAGGTTAAACGTGACAACGCCGCGCGAACGGCTCTGTCGAGTGAGCCACTCACAGTTGAGAATTAACCAGCGGGTATTTCAAAATTAATAGTGGTATTTAAACGTAGATAGTATTACAGGTGACGACGTTTTAGCGATAGCCAAGCGTGCCAATCGCAGAAACTGACGTTGATGTCAAGTTTATCGGTTATTTTCTCTTCAATAATATTTGAATATATTTATATTTAATTGCAAAAAGTATAACTGTTGACATGGAATTTTGTTGACATGGCTTGGAATTTTCAGTTGGAATTTGCCTAGTGAAAATTTATTTTTACATAAAATGTCATTCGCAAGGCTTCGGCATCCTGCCGAAAACTTATTGTATTTTCATCCCCACATTTGCAGCTAAAGAATGGTCCCGAAACTTCTTAAGGGATAAAAGGACAACTCTTTGTTCGAGTATTTTGGACGCAATAAGAGTACATTCGTAATCTATATCTGGATTGTTGTCTAATGGCCATCCGGTAATGAGCCGTTGAAACATGCGGTGATGTAAAGCCTCGAAGCGAGTTGTGAGCGAATTGAGGAGAGCATTTCGGGTTGCTCACTAATTGAAGTGGCACGCTATTTAAACAACGCCTAAAATGCCCTTAAAGTAATGTTAGTGACTCATCGAGTCAGAATTTATTGCGCGATGATTGAACGTACGATAATTATCATATTCAGCGTTATAATTTTTCCACCCCCCCCCCCCCCTCCACCAGTTCCCTTTAACCCAATCATATTACAAGCCGAATAATAAAATGTTGAATTTCTTGGAAACCAAAAATGATTTTTTTCCGGCCTTTTTTCCTCTCACGAACCAGGAACAATTGATCTCCGACTTTGTTTGGTTTTTCTTCTCTATATTCGAAGTCTGGATATCCCGAAAAACACTAGGGAACTTTTCTTCTCGTGCGAACGATTGAGAAACTTTCACATCGACGAATGCTTCGCGTAGAAAAATGTTCACATTAATTTGCCAGTCGTTTCCGAACCTCTAGAATTGATGACTCGTTTAAAATTCCGTCTTGAAATTCCTCTCGAGGGAATTCTATACAAAACGTTCGCACGTCTGTACGACGCTTATTAAACACCCTGAGGGTGATACACGAACATTAACTTCGAAGGGTTTCCCTACGGAGCGATCTCGAGTTACAATAGGCCGTTGTATCGGGGATCCAAGAGAGTCTGAGGAGTCTTCGCACACATAGTATTCTCCGACGCATTCTTAAGTGAATCATACCAATGGAATCTTCGGAGATGTCCTTTTTGGTTCATTTTTCCGGGCGCCTACTTAAAGGGTCGAAGAAGTTTAAGAGGTCGGCATAAGCTTGGATTTTCATGAACACGATTTTTTATTGCATAGTTTTATAGCCCAGGATGTTAACTGTTTTTTGTAACAAAGATTGTGTAAAACTTTAAAAAGTTCACCAAGTGATGACGATTTGCGTGAACAACCCTCTATGCTGTGGCAAATCTCTGTGATGAAGCGATTTTTTCTCGTTTTATCGAAATGTTTTGTGGAAGGGTGTAAATAGAATCTCAAAATATATATTCGTCCGATGCACTTCATATTCCGAGAAAGCATATTTCATAACATTTTCTACCGTATAACGGGTGATTTTTTGATACGGTCATCCATTTGCTAATTACAAATCACTAAACATGTTTTTTAAAATGAAAATCATACTTTTTTCGACAGCTTGCCATTTTGGTAATTACCAAAATTTCAAAAAAGTGTCGGGCGTACAAAAGTTCCATCATTGTACGTGTAGTATATTTTTTAGTTTTCATTTCCGATATGAGCCTAGTTATCACAATCACCTACACCGATTGGCAATGCAGCAACCGCGGCACTTCGTTTAAATAATAATGACTCCGTTGTTTATTAATATTTTTCAATTTTCAATTATCCAATTTGACATGACGATATATAAATTGTGTGTAAAATCTCGACCTCGTCATCCCAATACTCGCATCAGAAAAAAATATTGAAAATGGATCTTTTTTTTGAACCCCAAGTTTATGCAGACCCGTTAATAATTTTCACGACTATGCCATAGTTTTTAATCGAAAAGAAGAAACACATGGTTTCGAACGTTGGATACGGAAGATGAATTTTCAGCGTTCGATTAATCCCGTGCCGGACTCATGCAACAGGTATTATTCCTCGTGGCGACGGAAAAATCCCTACAAGGATAGAAAAGAGCTTTGAGAATAGCAGCATCAGGGAAGAGCGGCTCCTCCGTGCGGTGGTCTGCCGAAGACAGAATACAAGTTGACCCTTAATTTGGTATATGATAGGTAGGTACGAGGGTGATAGACCCATAGAGGTAGAACCCAGCACAAATATATATATATATTTATATATACACACACACACACACACACACATACACACACACGCACTCACACGCACACACACGCGCGCGCACGCACACACACACACGCACACACAGCTACACCTTTATACTACAGGTTGTAAAGTCTCGCATGGTCCTGACTGAGCACGATCCTTTGCCGTGAGAAGTCATCCCAGCTCTCCGGACTGTCCAATGTCTCTGAATCATCTTTCCTGTCGCTCAAACAATATTAGTAACGCCCGTTATTTATTAAAAACGGCGCGACAAGGCTTGTTTTTACAAATCACACGAGCTCTAATTTCAATTAAATTTTGGTTAAAAAGAAATTTTTAATTTGCTTTGAAATATTTGTGAAGCAATACTTACCATGTAAGTTGGAACAAAATATTTTATATAAAAAAAATATGAAATGATAAAAGTCTTATTTTTATACATTAAAAAAAATAGTATAAAAACTGACTTTATCGTCTGTTTTGATACCGTTTGTTAATTTTTGTGTATAAACATTTTTTGAACGCTAACATTTTAAAATGTATACGTATAAAATTATATTTATATACACTACTCCAAAAAATTAAAGAACCAGTACATTTCTCCAATGTTCTTAGTGTCTTTTGAAGCGATGTATCTATGTGATAATGATCGTATCGAGATGAAAAAAAGCATTTTGAAGTTTCAAGTTTCTAGTTTCGAGATGTTTCGGAAATTTTTTTTTAGCTACAGTTATCGTGCAATCATAAGAAATAGCGGGAGAAAAAAATTCCAAACTTTTTTTTTGAAGGGTCCACGGGCGCAGGAATTTATTTCAGTTAAATCAATGTACAGGTCAGGTAGCTTGTTTATTCAGCTTCAATTTGGTTTTCTTTTGGTCTCTCGAAGTTAATTTTTTTCTGAGATATCCGACGTTGAATAAAAAAAATTGTTTTGTGTTTGATCATCGATATCTCAGCAACCAATGATCGCACAGGAAATTAAAAGGCAGCTTTGAAAACTTGAATAAATTTCCTACAAGAACCTTTCATTGATTTTTGGAAATAACAAATGTTTTCACTCTTCAAATTAATTTGAAAAAAGTACAAACCAATGACTGCTTATGGTTTTTCAATAAATCTACCACTACTTGACAAATATTGATGGGAAGACTATTTTTGCCAAATTTTTTTTCAGCTTAATATACCCCCAACAGCGCTCTAAATGTTCGAATTGATCCATCGATCCGTTTTTCTGGACCGATTGATCAAAGTTTTCCAAAACCATCAAAGGAATAAGTGTATTGTTCCTGAACATCGTGTAATCATTATCAAAATCAAAAGACCAACTTTCTTCGACTTTTTTCACAACTTTGCACTAGTTGCTTGTTACATTTGAGAAACAAAAGTTCGAAAAATTTTAAACAACAATTCTTTAAATTCTTTAAACATTTCAGGAAACAATATTGACTAATTTTTGACACGATTTGGCCTTTTCGCACCTTAATTTCACGCATGTTTAATTGCATTAATTAAAAGTGTATACCCCCCAAGTTGTATTCGCTGGTCGAAAATTTTGAATTTTACTCGGCAAAGAATTTTTTTTCGGAAATGTTAAGTTAGCATGAACCCTTCTGCCAATAGTAAAAAAAAACTTAACCCAACCTAACTTACCGCGTATATTTCCAGTTCTATACAAAAAAGAAACCGGTTATCTCAACAAAAAAAATTAATTTCATATTACGTCTGATGTGAGTTTTGCTGTACGATACCAACATCGAGTAAGAGAGCGAGTAATTTTTTTTTGTATGAAGCTGTATATTTTGTATCCATAAGTGTATTTTTTATTCAATTTTTAATCTTTGCTCGAGCGCTTCTTATCTTGTATCTCATCGGTCGAGAGTAAGGATTTTTTTTTTCAATTTTACGTATCACATGAATTTTGCTGTACGATGCGAAAACTGAGCAGGACAGCGAGTTCATTTTTTTGCATGAAATTGTATATTTTAAATTCATTAGTGGACTATTTATTGATTTTTTCATGAGTACTAGAGCATTTGTTATATAATACTCAAATTAAGAGGAAAAAAGTATTCGATTTACTCACGTTTTAGGGAAGTTGCAGCGTTTATTGACGATTAAAAGCCCCTTAAGGTCTGCACCGTTCTGCCGATTTTTGGAAAATAGGAATACGACGTTCCTAGTATGGTACTGTTAGTGTGGAAAAGATCTACCATTTTTTACGCGATTTTCCATGGTGTTGAAATTTGCATGGTTTGGATGCAACGAAAATTCTTTTTTAATTTTTCCTTTCTTTATTTTTATTATTATCTCAATATTTCTTTGCACCTTTTGGTGATATATTTTATATGAGGTTTCCCAAAATCGTTTCAGTACTTTCATAGCTTAAATATTCCAAAAAATTCGGTAATACGAAAAAAATACTTTTTCGTTGCATTCCAACAATGCAAACTTCACTGTTCTGATTTTTCAATATTTTGGAACATTCTCCGCATCGTTTCATTAAATATTTAAATTATTTTTTTTCTACCAATTCGGATTCTTCCCCCACGAGGAAGCAAAGAAAAAAAGTTGAAGGCGTCCATTCGTAAATTGACAGTAGCCCAGCCTCAAGGGGGGAGATACATTTGGGCGAGAAAAAAATTTGTTAATTTTAGTGATTTTTTTTAAAGGAAAGATTTCTTTACCATTTTGGAGACTTAGCGTACGTTTTATTACTACTTTTGACTATTACGTGATATTTTTTATTAATCTTTAATAATGGCGGAGGTATGGCACGGTTTTCTAAACTGCATTTTCAAAACTAGCGTCACGTATAGCTAAAAAACTAATCGACCGATTCTGATTACATTTGGTATATATCTTTCTAACCTTATTGCCTAAAATATGACCCTAAATGTTTTTGAAAATTGGAAACAAACGTATTTTTTTATTCCAAAATGTAGATTTTTTTTTTTCAGAAAATTCATTCTTTTTGTGTCAAAGCCCACCATTTAATCGATTTTCAACATTTCTCACTTTTTCTTTGTCCATATTCTGTGTATGAATGTTGATGAAAGGAAAATCTTCGATGGTTTTTTTTTCGCAGATCAATCCCGCCGACGCTACGTGTCACGCCGTCTGACAACATCCGCCGCAACCCGCTTAGATGGCCGTGCCATACCTCCGCGATTTTTTGAAAATTAATTTTAAAAAAATACCATGTAACAGCCAAAAGTAGTAATGAAACATATCCGAAATCTCAAAAATGGTGGAGAAATATTTCTTTTAAACAAAAAATCATGACAATGAGCATTTTTGTCCCACCCAAAGGTATTCTCCCTCATATCAATCGATCGCGCGTCGCGATCACTTGCTCGTAATCCCTAGATCGGCCCGAGTACAACCAAGAGTGTGACGATCGCCGCGCCTTCTTGTGCAGCAAAAAGCCACTCGCGTTTGTGCACACGTGTGAATGGATGCGCGTGTACTATCTTGGGTATTATGAACTTCCGAATGAAAGACTCCGGTGCTCCGCTGAACGTAATTCGACCGACCGCATCCTTAATTCCCCCGCAATTATAAGTCGGCACTGCTTGCCGGATTGCTAATTAAATCCGTGAGAACGTCGGCGTACGGACGCCCGAGGATTGAAGAATAAATGCGGATAATGGTATGTGTGTGTAAGTACAAGTGTACATACGTAGACAATTAGATGCGTATAAAAAATAAATATATACGCGAATTTCCAATGGGAAACGCTTGCGGAGGAGTCTCTCTGTGCCTACTTCCCATGTTCCGTCGATTGATACAGTAACGAGAGGATTTTTATCCCACAAAGCGACCAGTGGAAGATGTGTAGGACTATCACAGCTTAAGGAGTCTGCGTAAACTTTAAATTTGGACAATACGATTTTTTTCGGTTTTTTATATAGCCTAGGAACTAAACTTCAATTTGCAACAAATTTTTCGTAAGAATTCGAAGAATTCATATATTTGTTTCAATATTTGTCAAAAAAAAACTCAAGCTTGGCAAGACTATGTATCAAATGTGTGTCAAATTTCTACCTCCTCCTGTCAATACTCTCGTCAGAAAAAAAATATTGAAAATCGACGTGTTTTTATGACGATAAAGTTTGCAGCATTGGAATGCGTCTAATAATTCATTCTTTATCATTTTTCATTTCTTTTTCGGCCGATTTAAGTTGTGAAAATCATTCAAACGTTTTCACGTACTCTTATGAGAGATTTATTACCTCAGTTCGCAAAAAGGGCTTTGGATAATGATAAAAATAAAGCAATACAAAAGTTTGCATTGCAACGATGCGAACTTAAACTTCATATTTTTCTGGGCCCCATGCTTATGCAGACCCATCAAATAAATTAATAAAATTCACGTAATCAAAGCCCTCATAAAAAATGTACGATAGATGTTTTTCCGGGTTACTTCCGGAAAGTTTGTCATTTCGAATCACCCTAGTTGCCGGAATTTTGTTTTAATAAAACTAACTTAATTTTTACTCAATATTTCAATTCCGAAATACACAGAATCTTTAAAATTTCACCAAACTCTACTAATTAGAAATATTATGGTCTTCATTTTAATATAACGTTTTTCTTTCTGTAAACCTTGTCGAAGCATCGTCGCTCGTTTTCCAACGAGCAATATTTCGAACATTGAAAGAACCGAATTTAAAAGTGGATGAATTATTTTAATGTCCCCAGAGGGGGTTTTCGTAGATACAACCTGAACGTCAAAATATCTTTGAAAAACGAGGACCTATGGATCTCTACCGACATGTATGGAACGAGAGTTACAAACGGATAGACGGCGAGCGAGAGAAACGTACAAAGGAGAAAGGATGTCCAAAGCTGTTTCATAGAACTGGAGAGTGAGAGATTCGTTACCCAAAGAAAAATTGATCCTAGCCTACCAACTTGCGATCGAATCGAGTTATATACCCATATACAGAGTGTCTCACAGATACAGTGTTACAAGCTCACATCTCAGAAAGTACGGATTACAATAGAAAAATGTTTCAATCAAACGTAGTTTCGTTTAAGGGACAACACAACTGTGACGGCTTCAAAAAATCGATTTTTTGAAAACCATCTAGAAAAATCTAAAATACATTTAAGATTAAGATGCCGTTGGACCCAGGTCGAAAAAATAATTATTTTCGGAGATATTGAATATTTTGTGGAGCGGTGCAGCGCTCCGTGACGCTCGGGGTCCCGCGCAGCTGCGCGCCTCAAGGTCGGCAGGTATACCGGGCCTTTTCCAGGTCCTGCGGGTCTTTCCCAGGTATTCTTTTGTCTCCCTTCACAAAAACCGGCTATTGTTATAAATATAGTTTCGAAAAAAAGCCGTAGGTGGCGATAATTGAAAAATTTTCAAGTCGTCAATCGTCAATCGTCGATGTTGCAGCAGATATCGCGGTATTATTATTCAGTGATGGCCTGAGAAGCCTCATGAAAGTTTTGGAGACGTTGGGGATAACTATCGGCCCAAATTGTTTCAATTTTTGCGTTGAAACCGACGCAGCGCGGATCGAGCTGGCGGAGCGCTCGCTCACAGACGCTGCAAAAGAGGCAAGAAGAGCCTCTACAAGTTCGAGAAATGATGCTAGGGACAATGATTTGCTTCTTGAAGGCCAGCTATATGGTGCCGGCATCGCTGATTAAAGGTAAACATTTTTTTTTCCAATTTATCGCATAAATTAACAAACCTAAAACTTTGAACGCGTTTTTTCTCAAAACCACTTTTTTTAGTGCCGCACGCAGCAGAACTCGAGCAATTTTTATCCGATCGACTTCAAATTTGGACTGCATCAATAAAACTAGATTATCTAAAGAAGTACATAGGATTTTTTCGATATCTCAATAATAAAAAAAGTTATAGCCTATTTTCGACGAGAAATTTTGCTCGAAAATCGTCCTTTAATTTCAAAAGCGTGCCTATTTTTTCAAAATCAATATTTTTTCAAATCCCTATGTACTTCTCTTCAAAATATCATATTATTAACGAAAACACTCGGAATTTTTTTTCAGATCGACTTTGAAGAAAGTTCTGCTGCGTGCCGCGAACCACTGCAGAGGCAACAGTACCTGACGCGGGAGCTTCCCCAGCGTCACCATGGGGCGTGAAAAATTTGAAATTTTTTTTTTTATCTATCTGCAATAAACAACGAAAAAAACAAAAAAATTTTTTCGAATATCTCTTTTTTTTTCCACAAAAAAAAATTCTTGAAAAATGGCAAAAAAACAGGGGGTCACAGTGGTGTTGTCCCTTAAGCAGAGGAAAAATATGGCAACGTCATTTGACCTCAAGTATAACCGTTTAGGTCCCGTGAAGGTCAACTCAAATTGTTTAAGTTAAAAGCCATCTTTTCATTGTATATTCTCATAGCTTACCTCAAAATTTTTTCAAACCACTATAAATAAGTATGTTTTCTCCCAGTATTTTTTTCAGTTACGAGACTTGACAGTTACAATACCACCGATATCGTAAGAACCGCTGTACGCCTTGGGTAATGCTGATCCCAGCGGTATTGTAACTGTTAGGGCTCATATCTGAAAAAAATATTCTAAAAAAAATACTTACCTACAGTGTTTTAACAAGCTGTCGAACTAAGCTATAAGATTACACAATAACAAAATAAGGGTTCGAATAAAAAAAATCTAAGTTGACGTTCACATGATCTCGTCGGTTGTACCCAAGGTCAAATTAACATTGCCATCGTTTTCCGTTCTTGAAACAAAAAAACTTTCATTTAAACCATTTTTTATTGTAATCAATATTTTTGAGATATGGGCTTGTAACACTCTATGTGAGACAGCCTATAAATATAAATATATATATGTATAACGGGTGTCTCAGGTAAAGTGTCACAAGCTCACATCTCAGAAAGTACTGATTATGAGAATTGTTTCAAATAAAAGTTGTTTCCTTTCTAGGGGGGTAAAACATGATATTGACAATTTGACCTTGGGTACAACCGCCAAGGACATGTGAAGGTCAACTTCGAAATGTTTAATTGGAATTCTTTTTCATTGTGTATTTATATAATTTACCTATATATATACAGTGGCCAAAAAAAGTATTTGTACATCTTACCCGAAACAGTTGTTAATTCGGCTTTATTTATTTGTTCCTATTGTCGCCAAATTTTTGTAAGCAGACACCACGTATATTTAGGATAAGCTATCGAACACAGAAACTTAATAAAGCGTTTAATTTTTTTCGTACCATAAATTAAAAAAGACGACACGTACAAATACTTGTTGTACCCACTGTATACATATATATGTGTGTGTGTGTTTATATATATATATATATATATATATATATATATATATATATATATATATATATATATATTATACATATAGGTACATTTTTCGACTTGCCATCGGTGACAAAAAAGTTGTCTTTCACAACCTATCCATTGACCCTAAGAATCAAAAGACCTAAAAATGATAATCGTCGAGTCAGTATGTACATAGAGTATAGATCGTTCTTTTATTCGTACGAGCCAACTTTATGCGCTCATCTATGTATAGAAATTCTCGGCAAAGTCGCCGAGTCAGTACCGCTGCTTAATTATTCCACTTTCTAATTGTATTTGGAATTATGTCCAAACACGTACTTTCCTGGACCTTTATTGTTCCTCATTCGCACACCTTGTACCGAAGGCACGAGGGAAATTTTCCCAACATTTGATGGATGAAGGCCAAGAGGAGGAAAAAACGTGGGCAATGATGATGGGTATACGATTTTCATCGTTCAGAGACGGCGAAGGAAATGCTTTGGTGCATTGTGAGTAACGAGTTGAGTATAGGATGTTTTTCTAGACGGTTTTAAAATTGTAGGAAGGTCATTTTTCATTTGGAGGTATTTGGCAATTTTTTTACTGTCATTTGCTACGAGGCTCTATCGCAGTGGAATTTTCTTTATTGCATCTGAGAAATTCATCATGTCGGTGACTTACCTTGAGGGCGCAAAAGATACAGGATTCTCGCATGCAAGCATGGCCGGAGAGCTCTCGGAAACTGCGACGAAATATGTCCAAATGCCATAGTACCTGAAATGATAATGAAGAGGAGCAGTATAGTACTTTGGTAACTTTCGTTTTCCGATTTCTGGTAAAATGAATCCAGATACTTTATCTGTAATACTCGAATTATGCGGACAAAATTATTCCAGTGTCGCACGTTCTGAGAAATTCACAGCGTGCAAAGGTTTTAGTGAAAATTTAATGATCGTCTAATGAAAGTTTAATATGAGGACAAGATTGAAAGGGAAAAGGGACGCTGCGATCCTTTTTTCAAAGCTAATACATTATTCGAAACGGTTTAGAACAATATCGCAAACACTTTTTCATGCTTTTTAACGCAGTTCTTTTTTAACTTTGCGAAATAGGTTCTCCATAAACTGCCGAGCTATTTGTAATATTTTTTTTTAGAATATTTTTTATAAACATTTGGAAGGCGATATTTGATACGAAATTTTTTTTCGACTTTGACATATAACAACTCTTATCGTTTGCGTTTTTCTCGAAACCATGTTTTACCAAACAATAGTACAAATAACAAAATCTACGAATACGAATACGAATAACAAAACCAATAATATCGTATAACAAAATCTATTCGTACCATTCATTTGAAATTTGGACATCAATTTATAACACTTTCTATCGTATGACCGCATATTTTTTTGATATCCATTTGTTGATAACAAATTATTAAAGTTGTTTTTTTGTCGAAAAACGAGTTAATTTTTTTACAGTTCGACATTTTTATCAGTTTCAAATTTCGAAAAAGTATCCGTTTATACGAAAGTTTTGTTATTATACTAAAAGTAATTTTTCTTATTTTTTATATCAGATTACCCTAGTTGCCAGAACCACCTACGCCGATAAGTCATGCAACAACGGTGGCACTTTGTTTAAATAGTGATAACTTCATGGTTTATCAATATTTTTCAATGAAAAATAAAATGGTTGGACGTAACTCCTTGATACGAATTATTTTACCCCATGTTACGATTAACTCTTTACCCTAACTCACACACTACATTGCCACCAAACGCCCTGGCGTTTGGCTTGAGAGTACCACAATATCGCGGCGACGAGTGTAGCGTACACATGCACACAAGGAGATTTCTGTACGTATAACACTACACCGCGGCGCGAGAACATGTATTTTTTCTACCTGTGCTATAGCTGGTACAACTGTACGATATACGGAGTCAGTCACTTAAGCGTACTAAATAGCCCAGGATAAAGGCGTATCCTGCGGCATTGTGCGGGAGAAGTAAATCACAATTTCCGTGCCCACAAAGACCCGTCGGACTTACCCATGATTCCCCCCTTTCCGGTGACACACGGGCTCTCAAAATTCGTTTTGTCGCCCTTTTCTTTTCTTGTTAATTTCCATGCTCTCGTGTCCCTTTGCGCCGCGTTATTAAAACATTTCCATGTTTCAAGGAAAAAAAAGATATTTATGAAATTTGATAATTCATTTCAAGTTGATGTTTAAAATTTCCATTGATCAAACGGTGGTCAAGATTGCGGTTATGTGCAATATCAATTCTTCAAAAAAATCATGTAGGCAATTTCAAGCATAAGCTTCAAACTTTGAAAATATGATTTTTTAGTTGCAGATCTTCATAACCTGAGGTCATAACTTTAATTGGCAACAAACATCTTATAAAACTTCCAAAAATTTACGGAGTTAAATTTTACAATAATATAGAGTATTATATTTTTTTCATTTTTATATATGTGGTTATGTTGCCAAATCCGGTTAAAGATTTTTGACACTGACCTTTACAGGTTTTCAAGGCTTTTTTATCATGATATTACTGTTACACGAATTACAGCTTTTAAAAAATGCGTGGATTCCTGTCAAGCACAAAACATCTTTCAATTTGCTATAATTTGTGTAAAAATAATTATCTCGAAATTGAAAAAAAAGGCTTTCTAAAGCTGTAGTGATAAATTTTGGGAATCTTCAACTGGATTTGACAAATATTGAGGGATCCGTATAAGCTTGAAACTTAAAAAATACGATTTGTCGCATAGTTTCATAGCGTAGGGGTCTTAATTTTAACATAGGTATCGTAGAGGTTCAAAAAATTGACCGAATTATGTCGATTATTGTGGAGGGTGAGACCCGCTGCGGTTTACCCATTTTTATTTTATTTTGCTCAAACACTATATGTTTTATACGGTGTAAGTCGTGTCTCAAAATCTAGTCGTTCAATTCATTTCAAATTCGAAAAAAGCATAGTTTATAACATTGTCTCTCGTATAATAGGATATCTTTTCGATATGTTGATGTATTTGTTGATAACAAATTATTAAAGTTGTTTTTTCGGTCAAAATTCAAACATGTTTCTATAACTTCCATGTTTCATGTTTCTAATTCTTCCATTTTCGTAATATTAAAAATTTCAACAATGTCTCCGGTCATGCAAAAGTTTTATCATTATACTAAAAGTACATTTTTTTCCATTCCAGATTATCCTAGTTGCCAGAAGCACCTACACTGATTGGCGATGCAGCAACAGCGGCCCTTTGTTTAAATAATACTAACTCCGTTGCTTGCCAAAATTTTACATTTTTTTAAAAACACAAAAAAATACTAGAAAAAAAATATGTGAGCGTGAGTGTGTAAAGCAAAAAGTGCGAAGGAACGAATGTTAATTCTTCTATACATATACGGATGTAGCACCTACACGCTTCCATGATGAATAGAAGGGACTCCAATGGGGAAAGAAGAACGCCAAGGAATGGTATCCCACGTACAAACGGTGTGGAAAATTAGTCGAGAGTTCAGGCGAGACGAACCCCATTTTTTCCCCGCTAATCTTTATTCTTCCCGCCCAACCCTTTTTAAGAAGGACCATTAAAAAAGCAAATCACCAGTAAGCTGGAACTTCTGATCTATACGTCATTGATACGTATGATGAGTCGATTTGTCCATTTTCCAGCCGTAACCCTTCGTTGACACACTTATATTTGGTCACGATCTTGACACACTGGGTCAATTTGACCCGGATAGTACTTCACCCATCTGCTATTAACACCCCTTCGGTCGGTTTTGATTGAAAAAAAACAGAGATCCACCTTAAACATTTTTTTTCAAAATATCTGCACAACGGAAATTCGGAAAGTATAAGATTGAATTGTTGTGAAAAATTATTGAAACCTTTCAATTTTGAGAATGCGAGCGTTTTATTTCAAATTCGTCCGGGTAAAAATGACCCAGAGTGTCAATGTAGGGTTAAGGGTCGGGAAAGTGACCGGTGAATGAACCTATGTTCCGTGTGCACTATTCTCAACTTGTAAACGAAACATCCTCGTCCAACAAGCGCAGCGGAGGAGGGGGTGGGAGCTAATGAAGGGGGGTTGAACGATCCGTGACGAAAATGGACTTTTTGGAAAATTCACACGCTCTCGCTCTACGGGATGTTTACATATATATCTATGAAGAAGAGTGCAGGAAAGTTCACGAAGCGAAACGAAGCGCGAAACGGCCGGTATTCTCCCTTTACAATTTCAATGCATAAATAATGCATAATCGAAATTCTAATGGTGAGTGTTTCAGGAGAAGCTTCGTCGATCGTCGTCGCTATTTTTCTTTTGTCTCTTTCTCTTGCGTCACCGACATGAAATAATTGCCGGTTGAGTGCAATGATCGTCGAGCCGCCAACGCGCGATCGAAAAAACAATGTCGATCGCACGCTGGACGGCACAAGATCCGTACGAATCGTGAGATAGTGTGAAGACTTCTCAAAGTCTTCGATACGGAGGGACTCGAGGACGCCTCCGTGCGCTTTGTATTATACTTTGCATTGGTAATGTTACGTATCGTTCATCGTGCATTGATACCCGCGTGGATGCGAGAAAGCTAAGGGGTCTGCAGAAGCTAGAGGCCCAAGAAACAAGTCGATGTTCAATATTTTTTGTCATCAGAGTATTGGGACAACGAAGGCGAAATTTCACAGACAATTATCACATAGTCTTGCAAGTTTGAGCTTTTCCTTCATTGAAAAATATTGATAAACAATGAAGTTAATTATTATTCTTTATACAAACTGCCACCGTTGCTGCATGGCCAATCGGTGTAGGTTGTTCTGGCAACCAGGGTCAGCGGAAGTGGAAAATAAAGAAAATTCCCTTGAAGTATAACAATAAAACTTTCGTACGACCGGAGACTTCTTTGAAATATTCAAAATTACGAAAATAGTAAGCTGTAGAAAGAAAGTTCGATTCTTGACAAAAAATCAGCTTTGATCGTTTGATATTAACAAATGGATAAATATATTTTGAAAACAATCAGGTCATGTGATAGAAAATGTTATAAACTATGCTCTGTCTGAATTTGAAGTGAATCGGACGAATAGATTATAAGATACGACTAACACCGGATAAAACATAGCGTTAGAGAAAAATGGACAAGATCCTGTCATTTTTTTGGAATTTTGACCAAACGTTTGTTGAAAATTACAATTAGCACCCTTGGCTATAAAAGTATACAGAAAATCGTATTTTTGACATTTCCAGCTCATGCAGACCCCTTAATATTGGTCAAAAATGCTTGAAGATTTTCAAAACTAATCTTTACAGCTTTAAAAAGTTTTTTTTGTAAGTTTATAAGTTTAGATTATAAACAGCGATATCATTATTTTTACACAAATTGCAGCTTTTTTAAAAATGCTTTTTTTGTGTTCTCGACAGGAATTCGTGCATTTTCAAATGGATATAATTAACGTAAAAAGAATTATATGAAGATAAAAAAGCTTTTTAAAACTGAAAAGGTAAGTTCGAAAAATCTTCAACATAATTCGATAATATATACATATATACATAAAACCGAAAGAACATATAAATCCCTATATGCTGTTGTTAAATTGAAATCGGAGAATATTGAGAATTTTTCCAAAATCTTTTATGCAAATTAAAGTTGAAGCCATAGGCTATAAAACTATGCAAAAAAATCGTATTTTAACAATTCCAAGCTTACGCAGACTGTTTACGGAGGAAAAAAGCCTGGCACATGGTTCGGTTCGACATTGGCTTCATCATGGATCGACCTGCCGATCCACCGCAGTAATAAGCTTCGGAACTCGACCGTTATATAGCTCGGCATATCGCGCCGGTTCCGAGCGATACGACTCGCGCATCTACTTCGAAGATGTTGCAGGCTATATCGCCATTCGTTAATTACGGATTGCGGCGTTTTCGCAGCCGCATCTGTTATCAATTAAAATGTATGAATCGAGGGGTGCGGCCGATGAAAGCGTCGGCTCGTGATGCGTATCGTTTAAGACGGGATATACATTTAGATAGTAAAAAAAAGAAGCAATATTGACGGATTTTTTAAACTAAGAAATAATTATTCTACAATTATGAAACTTTAGGTATACTTTAAAAGTATATTTATGTATACAAAACAATTTTTTCAAATTAATTCATCACCAAAATGGCGGAGCTGTGGCAGACTGTTACAACAAGGTCGCCGCGGGAGTTGCGAATCGGTGTACAGTCTCGCTTCCTGT
This sequence comes from Ophion obscuratus, assembly GCA_964007375.1. Lineage (NCBI taxonomy): Eukaryota > Metazoa > Arthropoda > Insecta > Hymenoptera > Ichneumonidae > Ophion > Ophion obscuratus. The sequence continues at coordinate 67,807,893 of OZ023312.1, read as the reverse complement.
AGACTTTGATTTGCCAAAAAGTTCAAACATTTTTTTAGTCAGAACATCTATAGTTTCCATGTGACGGTAATTAAAATGAAGAATATGCAAATTTAAGAAAATGGCACGGATTTACAACAAAAATCAATATTCCACGCAACATTTCTGTAATATGTGGACTAAAAAAGTGTTTTTTTTTTTTTTTTTTTTTTTTCGATTTTCCAAAAACAATTCTCGTCAAGTATAACCAATATTATCAATATTCCCACAAAGTTTCAACTCGATCGGCTTAATAGTTTTTCAGTAATCCTGCACGCCAATTTCGATAATGCAGTTTTGAGAAAAATGCGTTTGAAGTTTACGCCCGCTCCCAATCTGAGCGGTGAGGCGCAGCGTTGACGGGCTGTAACGTTTAAAGTTATTTGAATTTCGCTTTGAAATTTTGGGTAAATATTCTACATATATAGTTCTATCGTTTAAAGAAGAAAAATAAATAAAGCGATTTTTTATTGTTGTAAATGTATATCCCGCCTTAAATCGTGGCGTTGCTTCACTGCGAGGATTCACTAAACCGGAAAAAAATACGGCTTGCGGTCAAAGTGCGACCTATTACCGTGTACGCAAATAAGTATTATTTAAAAAAACAAATACAAAAAATTAAGTCCAAGGCACTTTTTCATGATGACAAAATGACGTTCAAACGTCTCGCGGGCTCACACGTCATGTTTAACAATGAAATGAATTTCCGGCAGTGCATCTCGTGAGTGTTGTGGTCGAGTGCGTAACGGATCGCGGTAGATGCTGGAAATCGTACCGCAATGGTTAAAAAAAAGCAGGAAAAGCAGAGCGAGAATGCTTTTTTCGCTACTGCGGGAGCGGCGCGAAGAAAGCGTCACGAATAGCCTGATGCAGCATCACTGTACCGGCTTGGCCTTCGATGTATTCCCGCATTTACGTTTGCATACGTTTTTGGAGAAATTTCTGCGATAAGTAAAAAATAAATGTAAAAAAATACGAGAATGAAGAAGAAAAAGTAACAAAAAATTGCTTCGTACAGTTTTTTTCGGAATCTTTCAATCGATCATCACGAGAGAGTAAAATGGACCCCGGTGCCACCGAGCCGCCATTACCTTCGCAAGATCCATAAACCTCAGATCTTCAGTTTTCGAAAAAAGAGCTACAACAACGGCGGCATCGATTTTTTTGTTGGGTTTGTTCGCGTGTACTCTTTTGGCTAGTTTTGGTTTTGTTTGGATATGTTTGTGTTGGTTTGGATTTATTTGGGTTCGTAAAGGTTCGTTTCGGCTTACATGCGTTTGTTTGGGCTTTGTTTGGATTTGTTTGTTTTGGTTTGGATTTACTTCGGCTTGTTCAGGTATCTTTCGGTTTGTTTGGTTTTATTTGAGTTCCCTTGGGTTTGTTTCCGTATTTTTCTGTGTCTGTTCGGGCAGGCTTGGGTTGTGTTGGGTTCACTTTAGTTTCTTATGGATTTGTTTCGGCTAGTTTGGGTTTGTTTGGGTTTGTTTGCATGTATTTTTGTTTCTTTGGGCTAGTTGAGGTTTGTTTGAATTCTTTTGTGTTATTTTTTGTTTATTTAGGTTCAGACAGTCTTGTTTTGGTTCGTTTGAATTTGTTTGGATTCGTATGCGTTCATTTGGGGCTATTTGGGTTTGTTTCGGATTGGCTTGAGTTCGTTTGAGATTGTTTAGGTTATATTTGTTTGTTTGCTCTCACAATCACAACAACGAAAACTCTCCGTACATTCAGTCCACTAATGAAAAAAAAATGCAATAGCGACGAACCTTGGCGATTTGAAAGAGGGCCTGTCTCCTTGGTTTCTCTTGCTTCATCGTTCCGTTCCTTTTCCCGCAGGCTCCACGGGCGAAATAATATTCGCTTTGTATCCGCGGACGCGCAGCGATAGCTGTACACGCGGATGAGCCACGAAATCGTGGTAAACCGCGAGTATCGAATCAGTATCAAAAAATGATAATCAATCGTCAACGAGGGTCACTGACACATCAACGGGAACATAATCACGCACATGTTTGTCCATCGTTGCAATCATTCGGTGTCACTCTTTTCTCTCTCTCTCTCTCTCTCTCTCTCTCTCTCTCTCTCTCTCTCTCTCTCTCTCTCTCTCTCTCTCTCTCTCTCTCTCTCTCTCTCTCTCTCTCTCTCTCTCTCTATCGTTTACTATCGCGCACTCGTTTTTTTTTCTTTTTCGAAAAACACTGTCGAATGAGAATTGTTGGAGATGCGTTGGTTCTCAAGGGGAACTCGCTACCGCGGGCGTTGATGCAACAATGCCTGGGTAGGGCCCGATCGGCTAGGGAACGACCGCAGCGCTGCTACAGGCCCGAGCGGCCAGGTGAGATAGCTCCGAGGACGAGGCGGGGGAAAAACGACGAGGCCTCGCGGCTCACAACCGAACACCGGTGCTCGCTTTTATCCGCTCAAAAGAGATTGTAAGCGTACTCTCGGGGACTATAGTACTCGTACACTCGTACAACCTCACTGCCTCCTTTCCTGTCTTGCTCTCGCGGATTTCCCCTCCCCCTTCTCTCGCCAACCGTCCAGCTCACGTATCTTCGTTCCTCTACTGTACTTTTCTCATTCTGGCACGAATGTGGCCTGAAATGTCGGTAGTGTACGCCAAAACGGGAGAATGACGGTCACGTGCTGCGAAAATTATGGTATAAGGAATTCTGCAAAACATTCGCGAAAGGATAGAGAAAACATGCCGAGAAAGTGACTGGGGAAATACGCGTGGAGGTTGATAAACAATCGGAGAGCATTTGAAACGAGTCAAGTGAGAATTTTGAAGAGCAATCATTGAACAGTTTTGTTTGTTTTTTTAGGTTCGTTGAGATTGAGTTTGGGTTTGTTTGGGTTTGTTCGTTTGGATTTGCTTGAGTTATATTCGAATTTATTTAGGTTTGTTCAGATTTGATTGAGTTTTGTGCAGATTGTATTTGGATTTTGCGTGTCTTTTGCTTGGGTTGGTTTGTTTGTTTTGAGTTTGTTGGTGTTGATAAACAATGAAAAAATATTTGGAATGAGTGTTGTGAAAGTTTTGAAAAATAATCATTGAATACTTTTGTTTGTTTTTTTTTGTTTCTTTAAGTTTTGTTCGGGTTGGTTTGAGTTTTTGCCGTTTGTATTTGCTTGGGTTATGTTTGGTTTTATTTTGATTTGTTTGTTTCAGTTTTCTTGGGTTTGTTTGGATTTTGTATGGGCCAGCTTGCGTTTGTTTGGGTTTGTTTGAGATCTGGCTGAATTTTGTTCGACTTTGTTTAATTTTTGTTGCGGCTGTTTAGGTCTGTTTAGATTTATTTGGGTTTTGCTTGTGTTTCGTTGGATTTTGTTTGTTTGTTCAGTTTTATTTGGGTTTGTTTGGCTGTGTTCGGGTTTGTTAAGTTTCATGTGGGTTTGTTTGGATTTTATTCGGATTTGTTTGATTGTTTTGTTTCTTTGGGTTTGTTTGCACTTTTTCAGAATGACATTGACTCTGAGACCTGGATCAACACCAAATCGGACTTAACTGTACCTCAAATGTGGAAAGAGTGAGGCGTAGCTCGGTACATTAAGGTAGAACGAGCGCGTGCACATGATTTCTATAGATTTTGTTCAAATTTTAACAAGGCATTTTTAATAATATGCATGTTTGAGTGGAATTACAGAACAGTCGACTATTTAAATTGGGAGATAATGGGTTTTAAAATTTCAACTTCTAACACTGCAGGGTCTGCATTGATGGAAAGTCAGGTCACATAATTCGTCGTACCATTCTATTGTGTTTATAAATTTTGAAATCAAATTATGTTTAGATTGCAAACTAGTTAGGGAAAGAGTGAAAAAAAGTTTGTATTTCCTTTATGATTCAGTTTTGCTAAAAACGTTCAGTAAAGACAGAATAATTGTACACAAAAAATATTTGTTCCCTATAATAAGAAGACATATGACAACACCGCAAAACAGTATTGTTGTAAAGTTAAAAACTTTTACGATAAAAAAATACTTCCGTTATAAATATTAATATTTTATATTGTTTATGTTATCTTCATTAACAAATAAAAGTGTTGGTTAATTCATAACTAATTAAAAACTTTGTTCGATTAAAAATTACATCCACAACAAAGTTTGTTTTGCAGTATTATTTTAACTATGCCGCGCAAACTTACGTCATTGGATACGTGGATAGATGCAGTATTGCCATATGTATCTTTACTGTGGGGACAAATATTTTTTACGGAAAATTATTCTGTCTAAATTTCAATGTAGACCCTGCAGTGTTAAAAGTTGCTATTTAAAAACCCATTATCTCCCAATTTAAATAGTCGACTGTTTTGAAATTTCACTCAACATGCATAATGATATCAACAATGTTTGGTTAAAATTTGAACAAAATATATAGAAATGAACAGCGCGTGCTCGGTCTACCTTAAGTTGGGCCGAGATTGTACCATGGGCCGAAGGTGGCAAGAGAACGAGGTATAGGTTAGGTTGAGCGACTCGTATACATACAGGTGAGAAAAGGACGGAGGGGAGAGAGCGAAGTTAGTGTAGGTTCGGTTTGTTCGTAGTATATGCGCGTGGTGCACGAGTCGGCCATCTTTACTACGCGAGGGCTCTCAAACGTGGGTGAAGGAGGGAGCGACAAAAGGGGGAGAGATGGAGAGGGAGAAGAGGCTTGCGGGGTCAGTCGGGCCCGAGAAACGGGTCTCGGAGACTAAACCTCCACGTCTTCGGCTGAGTAGTGCAGACGGTGAGAAGGGGCGACGTGAAGGGGGAAAATGGTGGGCCGGGGAACGCCAACGGCAATAATGAGACGCCGAGGGAATGAAGCCGGAAGAAACGACAACGGAGCATTATACCAGACGAGGCCGAAATTATTGTGAATGTTTCTTTTATTTTCGGATCTACGCTACGCTCTACTACATAAACTGACACTGTTGCGCAACACACGAATATCGTAGTAGTCGGAAGACACCTGTCCGCGTGATGAGTCTTAGCACAGATTCGGAGTCACACAATTTCTCGATTCATACCTTCCCCGCTTGCGGTTAACTTCGTGTAATAAATTCTCTTCTCGCTTCGCTGATTTATGATAATTTGGTTTTCAGATCAGTATAACCGAAATGTAATAGTATAGTAATTGGGGGGGGAGGGGGAGAGAGAGAGAGATAGAGAAAGGGGGAAGAAAGTTAATATGGCTCTAATTACGACTACGATCTAAATAATTTTATTTCGATTAGACATTATCGAGTGGACTTCATAAAAAATGAAAAATCATCCCAAAAGAAAAAAATTTCAATTCATTGCCCCAATTTTCCGCTTTGTTTGAGGGGCCTGCTGGGGGCTGAAAAAAACAGGTCGATTTTTCACATGTTTTCCTGATGAAAGTATTAGAATGTCGAGGTCAGAATTTTACACACATTAATACGCATAGTCTTGCCAAGTTTGAGTTATTCTTCCGTTGAAAAATATTGATAAACAACAACGTTGTTATTATTGAAACAAAGTGCCGCCATTGCTGCATGGCTAATCGGTGTAGATGATTCTGGCCACTATGGTGATCTCAAATGAAGAATTAGACAATGTACTTGTATGGATACTTTCTTGAAATTTTGAAAATTACGACAACACGGGCAGCCTGCGGAAAAAGGTTGGATATTTAACACAAAATAATCATCCGGTTATAAAATAGAGAGCGTTATAAACTATGCTCTGCCCGAATTTGAAGTGAATCGAGCGCTGGACTTTGAGATACGATTTACAGTTTTACAAAACATTTCAAGAATAACGCAAAAAAAAGAGGGTAAATCGCAGCGGGGCTAACCTTCATCAAAATCGTCACAACTGGATCAATTCTTTAAATATTTTCTAAAAATTAGTTGCCAATTGAACCCGAGACCCCAGGCTATAATATCAGACATTAACATTTTTTTTCGAAGCTTACGCAATCTCCTTTAAATAATTTTAAGCTGACACTCGAATTTTCGTCCAAAATATTGATCCAGAATTGTCTTATGTTGGAGGCATTAGAGGTTTTTGTCCTTATGTTTGAACGAAATTTGTTTTTTTCCCTTAACATACTATCGACCAGACCCTGTTCTTTTTGTGCCTTCCGATGACCAAAAAAAAATCCCAGGCTCCGCTTGCCCTGCCAAAGAGTCTCGAGTACCTTGAGACAGTCCAGACGCACTTTTCTTCCATATGTACGAAGCAGAACTTTGTCAGGAGCGCATCGAACGGGACCATTTTGCGCTGGTCGTTCAATGAACAACAGCAGGAGGCAATAGAAGTTCTGGCGCCATTCGCGAGGATAACAAAGAGCCGACTGACTATGCACGAGAAGCTCGACTACGAGGGCCGCCAAGTGAAACTTTGCAGATCCCTTTAGATCGCTGGTACTTCATTATTGTTGGCGTTCTTGAAACTTCCTTTGGTTATTACCGAAACTGGCCGTAATGATTTCGATGGGCGGGACCTTGTGTGATTTTTAAAATAAAAATAAAACATCCTTAATAGGATGTTTTCTAAGGCTTAAGAACTTTGGGTACAACATACAAATATAATATAATACAAAGTATAATAAAACCATTGTTTGAGTTTAAACTAATAATAATTATTTTCAAGGTAAACCATAATATTTATAAGGTAAAACATACAACAATGTTTCCGACTGAATTTTTATTACTTGGCGTATGTTTTTCAGTTGTTAAAAGTTTTGAAGAAAGATTTAACTTTTTTAAGGGGTGACGTCCTTTTCTTCTTCCGTTTCAACCCAAAGGTTAGTGAATATCAAATGTGTTTGAAGAAATTATACGTGTGAACTCGTAGAAAGCTAGGAAATGGGATCCGCAATATAAGTGAGATAGTATCATAAATAGTTTTTAAAATTTTGTTTATTTTTGTACTCATTTAATTTATATTATTTTGATACCGATGAACTCCAGTCAGTGAAGTGTATATTTCTTAGACACTAACACATTCTATTTACACGAATAGTGCGTTTTGTTGATCCCACCTGAGGCTGCTAAAAAAGATAGGAATTTTTGTATTGTCCCCGGACGAATTTCGGGTTCGCAGCACTGAAAAATGTATGATTTTGTCTTTTCAATACCTTAAGCTCTAAAAAATATTATTGCCCAAATTCGGTCCAAGAAAAATGCACTCTTCTGGTCTTTCGTTGTTTGCCATCGAGCTAACAAATCCATAGATTTGGCTTCGCGATGCCTAAAGACATTTTTCATTCATTGCCCTTGGTGCGAGACAAGTCAATATTTTTTGCTCTTTGACAGCTACAGATATACATTTTCGTTGTCTTCAAGGAATAATAAATTAATATTTCTAACTTTGCGTTACCTGTGTTCCATGCGAGAGAATTTGACATTTTTGGCTTTCTGTTCTGTTTAGCGTAAAGTATTATGTGATTGTCTTCAAATGAATTTCGGTAACCAAATATGTATACTTTCTGTCTTATTGATTTACGAGACACACATTTTCGCCCTTTCAATAGCTGAAGCCGAAAAAACTTTTCATTGCGGAGGTTCGATGCAACGCAAATTTATATTTTTGCCTCGCGATACCTAAAGGTATTCTGTTTCGTTGTCGATGATCGAGCGAAGAAATCCATATATTTGAGTTCGCAATAACTACAGACGTTTTTCAGTCGTTGCAGCTGACGCAAAAAAAATCGATGTTTTCGGCTCATCGATACTTGCAAATATACTATTTTGATTGCCTTCAAGCAATGTATGAAAAAATCATATTGCTGGCTATTCAATATCCGAACTTATGGAGTTCTCCTTACCTGTACTCGATGCAACAAAGTATCATATTTCTGGCCTTTCTGTCTGTTTAATGTAAAATATTATATTATTTCATCGTCCCTGAACAATTTTTTCGTTGGCGGTAACCAAAGATGAATGTTTTTTGTTTAGTTGATCTGAAATAAATTCATTTTTTCGGCCTTTCCACTTCTAATCTAAGAATTTTCCATTGCCTATGTTAAAGCAAGAAAAAATGATATCGTTGTCCTCTCGATGCTTGAGGGTGAGATTTTTTTTGTGTTTGATGCGAAGCTAATTGTTATTTTCAGCCCCTCGATACCTACGGGTATACATTTTTCGTTGTCTGCAATAAAAAGTTCATATTTCTGACTTTTCAGTACCTACCGGAAAATATATATTTTTCCTTACCAGTGATTCATGCAAGAAAATTCGATATTTTTGGCGTTTTATTCTCTCCAGTGCAAAGTTTTATGTAGACGAGCTCAATATTCTGCTCGCCGCTCTATTCACTATTTCGAAGGGTTTTTGGATGTTATAATTTACGACACGAAGAATCCTTGTCCAATTTATTTTTGCCCCTCAAAAGGGCCGTTTGTTTGACGTATTCAAAGAATTTTTTGAGGTAAGAATTTCCGACCCGGAGAACCTTCGTCAAATTGATTTTTGGGCATAAAAACGAGCCGTTTGTTGGACCATGCTTAGAGGTTAACATTGTCGTAACCACTCACTTTGCAGAACACTATTTATGTGTATATAGCTGGCAATATAGTAGTCAACTGTCGAAAAATGGTACGTCACGAGGCTGCGCGAGGCGAGTCTTGAGCGCGTCACTTTTCGGTCTGTGAATCAGTGTTAATCAACCCTTAACTGGGCGTATATACTACGTTTAGGATATAATCGAATAACTTCGTTCGACTCCACTAATCGTCGCTTGTGAAATAATGGCTAGAATCATAAAATCGCTTAGAAATTTGGCAAATAATGATGAGATCTCAGGATTGAGTGAACGAATCGAAAAATAACCCGAACAACGTCGATAGGGGAAAACCACATTACATAGGTAAAATGTCATTAAATTTTGTATTCTTCAGAGCTTTTTTGCGTGACGTCGATTTAAAGTTCGAGAACCAGCAGTAATAGGTGAACTTGCTGGATAAACAGTACGCGATGTGTTTATATTGTTTTTTAACAAACTTTTTTCCTTTCATTGTGCTAAAAGAATTGTAAAAAAAACTATAAATGGCATATCTTCCTTTTTTGACTAAACTCATGATTGCTTTGCAAATAATCTTTGCAACCAGAATCTGTTCGGTTTTCTTCTACGCTCAAAGTATCCTCAACAAGTCTGCAAAATTTCCAGCCTCTGCGATTTTCCTTTGATTGTGTTCGAATCGATCAAAATTGTTACTTCAGCTAAAAACCAATTAACAGATCAGTTTTATTCTTTTAAATTAATTTTAGCGGTTAGATTTTTCTCATTCTTTTTGGCATTTTCGTATACAGTGAAGGTTAATTATTCGATGGAAAAAATCAGCAAATTTCCATTTTCATTATTGTTATTCTTTTCTATCAACATCCACACAGTTACGGAATGAGAAAATAAAAAAACTCTTTCTATCAATCTCAACAAGGATCTCTCCACTATTTCTTAAAGTCACTTAAAAAATTAATCGTCCAATAAAAAGATGTATTTTAAAGTGTATAAATAGAATGTAATCCCATTTTAAAAAACATTCCTTAGAGGTGTTTTGTATTCGGAATTTAATTATCACATTCTCCTGACGTCAATGCGGAATTTTTTTTCAGTGCTCATTTTTGTCTGCTAAATTTTGCTCGTCACAAAAATACGCTATATAATTTCTAAGAGGAATTGGAAAACCATTGAATATCCTATTTTTCCGGCAAAATTTCCGCCGCAGACCCGTAAAGAACACTTAGCCACCTTATAATGGTCACCTCGTATATGTCTGTGTAAATCACACTAATTATGTATATACAATCTACAATTGGTAGATAAGGCCGTAATAGAGTTATTTAAAGTCCGAAGAAAATTCTACGTCGGATATAGTGTAATGTGAACCGTGTACTTTACAGAGTCAATTAAGGTAGTACTAGCGGATTGACTAGTCGACAGAAAATCTATAAATTATTGAATCTGAAAAAAGCAAAATATAATGTATTTGGGTATAGTAATAAACATGATACAGAAAATAATTATTTGAGAAGTGCATGTAATAACTGTATGTATTATAGTTTGGTAAGTGAAGTAAAATCGCAATCAGATTTGACTTGAGTTGTCACAGGCCGCCATTTCATAATTCTGGCAATATCCGTGGCAACGCTGTATTCAGGTGCTTTCGATACATGTCAAGCATGTGTTTGTTTACCGTATGTGTAATCGTGTGTTGTAGTGTATGTGTAATGCGGTAAGCGAACGCAAAAATGAGTCGATTGAATCGATGATATCTGCTCGAAATGTCCCGTAACCTATATTTATTATGGAGCATACGTGACCGCGACAATTTTCGTGTTATTCGTCGCTTTTCGCATAGCTCTGATCTGACCGGCAAATATTATTATTTCCGTTCCAAAGTTCGATCCGCACGGATTCCCTATATGGTGCGGGTTAAATGCGTTGATTTCGTGAATTAATTTCTATTGTATTTAGCCGGTAAGGCCTGCAGAGTTTTCGCGGATGTCATTTTTTATGTTTCTACTACAGCATAAAAAAAAATCAACTTTTTTTCTAATGAGGAGGTTCGCGCACGTACTACCTTAAAACAAAGGGGTTGGTGTTGCACAATGACTGCTCACAAGCCTCCCCTCGGTATATGTACTTACCATGTATGTATAGCATATATATATATACACATCTATTCATATATCCGTACGCACATACTAAAGCTCCAAGGGGTTCTTTGTCAATCATTTCGGAATCTTTACAAATCTTCTTCATCGATTATTTATATTGACAAGCGAAATGGAAAAATCGTATTTAACAAAAAAATAAGTGCATCTGTCTGTACGTTTGCACGTTCATAACTCGAGAACTACTATATTGATTTCGATGAATGTTTGACAGAAACACAGCTTTCAGTGTGGCATATGATTTACGCTGTCGAGCATTATGCTACCTATATAATTACAATAAAAATAAACAAGCATACAAACAAACAAACGGAAACAACAAGCGAGCTCAAACAAAGATATAGAAAAATAAACGAATAAACAAACAAGAAACAAAAATTTACAAATAATCAGTCGTTGTGTGTTATTTTTAAGTTTTCATTAATTGTTTTATAAATCAGTGTTGTCAGCGAACAAAATGTCGAGAGTTTAAAAACAAGTAAAACTACGAACAAAAATGCAAATTCACGAAGTGAGTGAGAATCCCACAGACTGAAGTAGTGCTGACCCTCGTTAATGTGTTATGTGAAACTAAACAATCCCTTCGAAAAAAATGCTATTCGAATGGAGGGCTAGATTTGTCAATAATCGGGCTGATCAATCCACCCATATTACTGATCAGATATCTATGAAAAATCGATTGAACTGTTTCAGTACGATTTTTCTTTTTGTTTGTTTGTTTTTATTTCTTTCTTCATTTCACATACACACACATTGCTGCACACATTCTCACAACGACCACCTTATTCCTGCATAAAGCATATTCTTCTGTACACGCGAAGCGAGCGATGCACGCTGCAATAACGCGGTGATATAAACTCACGTGCCACAGAATCGAGTTGGCGTATGGCACGAAAATTGAGCGGGTGGTCGAATCGTACTGAAAAAAAAGCGAGTAAAAAAGGGCGAACCCTGCGCTTCTACATGGTTTCCCGGAGGCATCTGTCGTCGCGTTGCATACTGTTTCTGTGAAGAAACGCTCCAGCACGAGCCGCAGATGGTTCGGAATTCTTTTGACGGAATTGGTAAGTCGCTGCTTCATAGTACATACTGAATTCATATACGGTGTACCATTTAAAGTCGCACAACAAAATATCTCGAGAGCGATGTATTGTGGAAAAAAATGTTTTAAACGAAAGTTCGTGGCTCTGAGGAACGAAAATCATAATGTACATATTTTCTATTTGCTGGCATTTGTTAAGATTATTTTAAGGTCAACGATAGTTTTTTCAATAGGAGGCAATATTTGTTATTTCGATATCATTTTTTGCGTAATAAAATGGGTAATTTTTTTTGTTTAACAATAACTTTTGAAGATATTTGCTATTTTCAACGCAATATGTTGGTAATATTTGATTAAATATTCAAAATATCTTAAAAAACAAAAGTAGAACAGAAAAAAGTTTTAGGCGAAGGTTGCCCATTTTTGTGCGCAAAAAATGATCCGTAAATGAAAAACTGAAGCAAGCCTTGAAATAACCTTGAAAATTAATACCAATTGAAAAATAATCAACACCATGATTTTTGTTCCTCAAAACAATTAGACATTTGTTTGAAACATTTGTTCCTAGAACGCATCCCTCTCGGAATATTGGGTTGTGCCAACTTAAGTGGTACACCCTGTATACACAGACTTGATGCGTTTTATTTAAACAAGAAACGTCACCGTTGCTTACGAGATACGTAAAGGAGACGTAATTCAAGCTGATGACTATTCCCACGTCCAGAGATTCCGATTTATACACCAGAAACTTTGATACTACATACGCGCCTAAGAAACTAAAAAACAGAAAAAAACTCGTTTGAACGATAAACCGAAAAAAAAAACATTCCAGTCAGGTGTCTTCTTTTTCCTATATTTTTTTCTCCATTGAAGTAGATTGAAGTATACATTAAGGATTAAATTTAATCCACGATGATGGTAGTACGCGGCTCGGAATCAGGTGCTACAGAAAGTCACCTTTGGATACATCGGGAATGAAAAGAAATGCTGTGCTCCTGGGAGGGTGCGAGGACGTTACAAGGAAAAAAGAAGAAAGGCGAGCGCGCAGTTAGGCACTAAAATTGAACGACCCTTCGCAGGTGTACATATGCGGTGTTACTGGCCGAGGTCTTCCAGCAACAAGTGCGAGTGTTGGCTCCCCATCGAACGGGAAGAAAAATCGTATTAGGGTCGTAGGGCAGACGGTATGGGCACGTACTACCTGCTCCGCTACCTCCGTCTCGCCTCTTTTATCGTTTCTATGTCCTGACACTCATAGACGAGCTACGAGGGTGCTCTTAAAGGGGGAATACTCATGTGTGTGCGTACGTGTGTATATGGTGGGCTGTCAGAATCCAAAAACGTAATACTCCAGAAATAATACTTCCGAAAAGTCATAACCCAATGTTGTACCCGAAATGGGACCATACGGAAAATGACGGGGCATTTAGTGGTCTGCATGAGCTGAAATTAAAGAAAAAACTTTTTGTTTAGAGGCATCGATAGGCTAAAATCTTATCTTTAATTTGCAACAAAGATTTTGTTAGTGTGACAAAAATTGACCAACTTGTGACGATTTTTGTGAAGGCCTTCTTCCTTCTGCGTTTTGTTTTTAATTATGTTTTATATGGTGTACGCCGTATCTCAAAATCTATTCATCCCACTCACTTCAAATTCGGATAGAGCGTAGTTTGTAACGTTTTCTATCGTATGTCTAGATGATTTTTTTATACGTTTGTCCATTCATTAACAAAAAACGATTAAAGTAGTTTTCAGTCGAAAATCGAAATGTTTTCTCTACGGCGTGTAATTTTCGAAATTTAATTTTTTTTTTTAAAGTATCTGGTCATACGAACGTTTTGTCGTTACACTGGAACTACATTTTTAATTTTTTTTATTTCGGATGATTCTAGTGTAGCGTAGTGCATTTCATTGGCCGTGCGGCAACGGCGGCACATTGTTTCAATAACAATAACTTCATTGCTTATCATTACTTTTCAATGACAAAAAAAACTCAAACTCGACAAGAGTAGGTATGTATCAATTGCATGTCAAATTATTACAATACAAAACCCAATATACAAAACCCAAACAAACCCAATACTCTCATCGGAATAAAAAATATTGACAATCAACCTGTTTTTGGGCCCCAATCGGAAGTCGCATTTTTCCGTATAGTGATGTATAAGTATTCTCTCGGAGTATATACATATACCCACACACACACATAAAAATACAGGTATACCTAGTACAAGTATAGACGGTACTATGCCTAAGGGCGGGCACCCGTGAAGAAAGAAAAACCACAGCGGGCTCCCTTTTTTCAGGTGTTCTCGCTAGGAACTCAGGGGTGACCAGAAGCACTTCCATTGCCCCAAACATGCGTTATAAACAGTAATCATCAGTTTCCATTCCATGCTGTAGATAAAGTTTTCCGCACTAAGCGCCAAAAGAGCCAAAAAACGCAGGCTACAATTTTTTGTCAACCGACGAATTGCGAACCGCAGAATGGAATTGAATATTCCGTCACGATTGAAGACATACGGAATATATGAGTGTATCGCGAAGCAGCGGCTCTGTTAACATCAGAACATCGATCTTAATTTACGTCTGAAAACGCAAGTTGCCACCGGTAAGTATATGTGGCATGTCTCGGCACGATTTGATACCACGATGTGGTTCTCTTGTTATAGGTTCGTGCGCGCGCGTAAATGTCAACGAGTCGAAGAAGATTAAAAAAAGACGACAGATGAGACAACGCATCTTTGGCATTCGCGATCCCCAGGCCAAAGTATCCTATCGTAAATGTACAGGGTGTACTATTTAAGTTGTCACAACCAAATATTCCGAGAAGCATGCATTTTAGGAAAAAAATGTTTCCAACAAAAGTTTCATAGTTTTGAGGAACGAAAATCATCGTGTTGATTTTTCTTTATTGGATGACTATTCCCAAGGTGTTTCAAAGTAAGCTTGAGTTTTTCGAATAGGAACCTATATTTTTTCCATAATTATTTGTTATGTAACCCAATAGACAACATTTGTCTGAAACTTTTATCTGTTAGACTTCAATTTTTTCAAGATATTTCGAATATTCAATCACATATTAACAAAGATGCTGTTAAATATTTCAAATATCTTAAAAAAATATTGTCGAACTAACAAAAGTTTCGGACAGAAGTTACCCATTTTATTGCGTAAAAAATGATTTGGAAAAACAAGAAATGGTTTCCATTTAAAAAATCGGTCTTTGATATTGAAAGAACCTTGAAATAGTCGGGAAAATTGCCAAATAAAAAATATCCACGCCATGATACTTGTGTACTGAAACTATAAAACTTTTGTTTGAAATATTTTATCCTTAATGCATTTCCTAGATTGCATTTCTATCGAGATATTTTCTTTTGTCAACTTGAACGGTACACCTTGTACATATCTCTGTATATGGTTGGTATATAAACGTACAAAATCGCAGTCGCTTGAGAGGAGCATCACCGATCAGGTGAAAGGAAAATGTTTTTAATAGCATCCGCGAAACCTCAATGAGGAGTACGAGGAACGTACAAGACTCATCTTCTTCGCTATAACATATACATATACAAGAGGAATCTTACGTAATCACATCGAGGTCGATGCGATCGTCGTTCGTAGTTCATCTCGCAGAGACTTTCGTAAAGATTGTATAATGAAAGCTCCCTACGTGCGAGAGTTCTTGCATATTCATTTTTTTTCGCGTTATTGACAGCCTTACGAAATCTGGACAACATTCTTTCTCAGTTGAACTATCTTGATTCTTTTTTTTTTTTTTTTAATTTCCTGACTTCAACCCTTGGTGGACCGCCTATCCACCAGTGTTGGTTACTATCTTGATTCTTTTCGTAATTTGTGCCTCAATCGTAATTTATGGTCACAAATCGGTTTTTTTTTACAGTTAAATTCATTTATTACAAGTAACGTACGAGAATTTCGCGAGGGGCGTTAACCGCAGAAATAAGCGGGCGTAATAGAGATAAAGGGACGGAATTGTTTTCAGGCAAGGTTTAGAGCGAGGAAAAACGAAATTACGATATTGCCGCTGCAGCCGAATAGGATGGACCACGAGGAAGTATTCTCTTCTGACCCCGGAGATAACAAGACGGTGCGTTTCGCAGCGAGAATTTTGCGGTGTTTCCGGGCTGTTCCTGCGTGCGCGTAAAGTCGTTAGGCTAATTTATGCAGGTGCATGCACTCCCAAGCGAAGCGGTAACTGAAGCTTCCGTGCGTACGCATATATAACTCCACGTATATATATATATGCACATACAAGGTGACAATTATAAGCTGGCTATGTGTTTTTTCTGGGTCATACACAAAAATTTTGCGCCTGAGCAAAATATGATTTATAATAGTCCTTAAATCACCTTAGAAAAAAAAACATAGCGTATTTTTGTGATGAGTAGTATTTGCCAGAAAAAGCAGGGCATTCTCGACGAAAACCTCAATTCCATGGTGGGTGCAGTAGAATGAAGATAATCGAAGACCGCATACGAAACGCACTCCTGAACA